>JASFXZ010000001.1:25810274-26262614 GCA_032209605.1 Mactromeris polynyma
CGCGCAAGGCAGTACAGGAGGGCTATCCATAAGTTATGTACTGCTACTCCAGGAACAAGAAAGCACTTCGCTGACGTTGTAGCAAGAATTATTCGTGCTGAAGCTAAACAACTAGTTAATCTATCAGGTGATATATTTCCAATTAACAAGTCCCTTGACCTCCAAAGTATATATGATTTTTCTTGGGAGAAAACTTTAAACGGTCTTTCCAATAATGCACCCGTTTTGTATTCTGCACTGGTAGGGTCTGTGACGTCTGTTAGAAATCAAACATCGCTGATAAGAGGATCCAATGTTAATCTTAAGCCAAGAATTGGCTCAGCGCTTGCATTGTTGCTTCATGCAAGATGCCCTCAAAAATGCAGCTTCATGCAAACTCTCTTCTCTGTACAAATGTGGAGAGGGAGGCTAAAGCGGGACACAATAAAACAGTTCGGCAGGCTTGGTATATGTGCTGGGTATGACACGACGCTGACAGCTATTGACAGGATAAGGGCAAACTTTGATGGCGCTGCTATGAAATTGAAGAACGATATCGAGATTTCATTGCAGAAGCATATTTTCAGCACAGATGTGTATAATGAAGATCCAGACCTTTCTTTTGCCCTTTCCATGGGTGTGCCTAACATGGAAGATGTCATCTTTGAAGATACAATTTTATACTCAGATGGCAACAAAAGCAACACATCTAGTGAACCAGGCGCCGATTTCGATGATGATGATGATGAACAACCAGATGATCCAGACGAGGATGATGATTCGAATGAAGTAATGGCTAGCTTTGAATCATCCCTTGTATCGGAATCTGACAGTATGTATATGTTTGAAGACGATCCAGTCGATCTAGATCAGGCAGAAGAATTGAAACAAACAGACGAAAAGATGCCATCTGGGTTCACAATGTGTTGGGACAATGTTGGTAAGAAAGTTATTACAAGGCGACCCTCTGAAAATGTAAAAAACAAATACATCAATATGGCGTTGGGTTACATGGCAGTTAATAGAGTATCACCAAGTACTATAAAATTTCCCGATGATGACACCACAGTTAATGCGTCGACCATTGAGGTGGACAAGTTCCTCCCCAAATTAGAAGACGTACACTGCTTGGAGTATAGACTTAATGTTATTGTCGGTAGGGTAATTACTCGTCACTTACAATGGTTTACACATTTTTCATCATCTGTCACTCATCATATTATCCACGATAAGTCATTACCATCCACAAGGAAAAGTTTGCTGATCAATTTGGGTGTATTTGATGAAGATCCTTCGTCCACCCAAGGAGCTATTGGGATCTATGAAAAGCTCCAAAAATACATACCATCTGTCGAGGGCAAAGTTTACACCTCCATTGTATATGGGGACGGTCTTAGTTGTGAGAGGGGTAATGATGCCAAAAAAGCAAGGGCAAATGGACTTGATCCAACTGAACGACTTGAGGGACTAGAACCTGGAGTGCAGGAGTTTCACAAGGAAATGATCTTACTCCAGGATTTCTATGACCTTCTGTTTAAAGGTAGCAGCGCGTCCGACAGGGGTACGTTATGCCAGGTAAAGAATTTGCTAAATTTTCGGCAGGTGAAAGGTGACATTTCTGACAACTTTTCACACGCTTGGGAACTAATGTCCGTAGTGGTAGAAAGCTTTGTATGTATGCTGATGATGGAACTGTTAGGAATGAAAACCACCGATGATAGACCTTCAACAGCTCCGGATGATGTCGAAAATGATACTTCGGAAAACAAACAAGTATACTTTGACGGAGTTTGTTCTGCTCTTGTGAATAACATCTGGCAAGCCCTTGATACAGATGCCATAAATGAGCACGTTGCTGCAGATGAGGAGTTGGTTATCTGTTGTGGTGAAGATATGGATGATGACTTGATTGGTTGCGAAAGCCGCAGTCGTTGTTTAAATGGTGAAATGTTTCATCATTCGTGTGTTGATATTGATCTTAACAATATAACCGCTCCTTGGTATTGTTCAGAAGCATGTCGAAATCTTCCAGTATGTTCGTACGACTACTGCGACTGCCAAACTGATTTGGGTTTAAATGAGCCAATGATTGGCTGCGAAGCTGAACCACATTGTTTAAGATACGAGTGGTACCATATGAAATGCGTTGGTATTAATCCTGATAAGCCACCGAAAGGCAAGTGGTTTTGTTCAGATACATGTAAAACCATCAAAAAGGGAAAACGGTCCCACACTAGAAGCAAACGGCTGCCTCAATCGACCTCCAAAGATCATAAATTGTTATACAGCACTGCTTGTATTTGGTATGGATTAAACTTGTTATGTCGAAGAGATGCTGTAAGAGAAGCAGATGGTAATGCAATGATGTCCTACTGGAAATTCGATTTACTTCATTTCTTTAGAACAAAGCACCCAAAATATGTCATATTTGCGCACAGATTGCTTGCATCAGTAAATGGATGGTTGCCAGAAAGATTACGTTTTGATCTTATTCACAACAGGACGGTTAACTATTCTGGTGGAATTGGTCGTAATCTTCCAATGGATTTCATGAATGAGATTTTAAACCGTCTTTTCAAAGATCTCCTAGAAGCAGCTAAAGGCCGATATACTGACACTACCATTCAAAGATGTAGTCAAATAATTGGTCCACTTGGTGAAGCATTAGACTCCGCGTTTGATGTTAATGTTGTCCAGGAAGAAATTTACAGGCATCGATATAGAGCTGTTAACCGCGATGCAAATGTAAGCAGACTCATACAGCTTTTGCATGACGAACACCTTTTTCAAAAGGTTCCAGGACGAAAACACAACGCGTTTCCCGATTTTGACTTCAACATTAATCTTGCAAAACCAGACGCGTTTATAACAAAAATTAAACAGTTATCAAAACGTTTGGACAATCTTAAAGCTGTGATAGTAAATACTAACTAATCAATGAAAGTACGTACGTAGATTGTCTCAGCTGCTATCCCTCTAATGCGAATTGTCTCACTCACATTGACGTTACATACAAGTGGACATGTTATACATGTTTTTATATATCTGTTGACACTCATTTTGGATTGCACATCATACTGATGTTAATAATGTTCAGCAAGACAAGCTAGAAATTGTATCCCCGTCATTGCAACAACCAGTCAAGTCATCATTATAATATTGTATTGTGAAATTACCAGCCAGCCGTTTGCCGAACTGTTATTATAATCATGTACTGTTGGATTGAATATGTATATTGTGAATGAGAATTGTCTCGCTCACAATGACGTTACATTCTAGTACATGTGTTTACATGCCTGTAGATACTCATGTTTTGATTGAACTGTGTTGTGAAATTACCAGCCAGCCGCTTGCCGAACTGTTATTATAATCATGTACTGTTGGATTGAATATGTATGATGTGAATGAGAATAGTCTCGCTCACAATGACGTTACATACAAAAAGGAATGAAACTAATCGGACAAGAAAAGCAGCACTCACCAGGAGAAGCTAACAACGAATATACAAAACAGCTACGACGCACGCGGACGAACACAAAAAGGAGCAACAAAATAAACTGCACATAGACAAAACACAAAAAACTCACACAGAAAGTTGATGTGTTTTACATGTATGTAGATACTCGTTTGTGGATTGAATTATGTATTGAATTACCAGCCAGCCGTTTGCCGAACTGTCATTTATGGACCATTTTATTGATACTAGTATGTATATTGTGAATGAGAATTGTCTCGCTCACAATGACGTTACATTCTAGTACATGTGTTTACATGCCTGTAGATACTGCAGGAATAGCTAACAAAGATAACACACAACAGCCACGACGCACGGGGACAAACACCAAAAGCAGAGGAGAATTAGAAAGGAAAGCAAAAACAGAAGCGTATTGATGACCCTGGTTGAAGCCTTATGTGCGACGTAGCACGAGCAGGATATGTATGGTATGGTATGGTATGGTATGGTATGGATGACATGGCATGCATGTATGCACGCACGTACGTACGTACGTACGTACGTACGTATGTAATTTGTTTTAAATTAACTATCAGCCAAGTGGATACATAAAAAATATTCACTTGTAGAGTGTATTATGTTGTGAAATTGTTTCAATGATTAGAATAGAGCGAACATTCAATTACGGTGTTTAACTTTTCAGGTGAGCTTAATACCTAAATAATATGTATTATTTATTAAAATAGTATGCTTTGTTAATAATCATGCTACCTTGTGCTGATTTCTTTATAAAAAAACATCGCAAACAAAGGCAGAAAAATAAAACAAGAAAAAGTACTTTCAGTGCTTTGATTCCAACGCGCTGTCCAATTTTCGTTTAAAACAAATTGTTATATCAGGCGCCATTTGCAATAACAGTCAACCAATCAGATCGCTGTATGCAATTACGTAGTCGGAATGTTTTAAATATGGAAGGAAACGTGTGTAAACATATTGGACTGATATTGTTTTTAATTGGATTACTGGATTAAAAACTCATTTTTCAAGGTAATTATTCACATTGATTGGTAGATAAATGGTTCAAGTTTATCAAGCAAGCATTTTTTCATGGTGTCAATGAAAATTTAGCTCGATTTTTATGTTCAAACTTTCCGCCCTGAAATCACGGCGGAAAGTGCTACGGCAAAATGGCAAGTTTCTGTATGACCCCGTTTGCCTGATGAATAACAAAATCGTAAAAATGGCAAACGTAGGTCATATTTGTAGGACTATAAATATCGGTGCACACTGTCACTGAACCGGTGGAAACCGAAAATGTCCGATTACTATGCTAGTTTGGTCGCACATTTTTTACATCGTATAGTATTAAGCATTTTTTAGTTTGTCCAGTCGAAAATGAGCTGTATTTGAAAACAAGATAAAAGTTCAGTAGACCTTTACCTCTTTTTCTGTGGTATGTGTAAGTTTTTTAAGCACCTTCGCTTATATTGCGATTTTGAATCATACAGTTTCACACGGTCACAAAGTAACTTGATCATGATTTTACATACTTCTTTCATGTGGTTAAATCCTTAACAACATCTATGTATGTCAACCTTTCATTGCTTACTTGTTGCAGCTCAGAGGAGGATATTATGGGAGCAGCGAACATACATCGGGTCTGATGCGGATGTGGGTTTTTCCAACATTATTGAAAAAAAAACCTTTCATGGGCAACAAGAAGTTTGTAAGTATGACAGCCTAATGGGATACACACATTGATTGTCAAACACTGGTTTTGTCTGAGATTCTGTTAATAAATTAATGTTCTTAATATAAAATATCACTTGTATAACTTATACTAACCGAGTATCATTGTAAAAATATTCTGTACAGAAAAGGAAAGTTTTAATACTGCTATCATTACTAGTTACCCGAGTCCCATGATTACTTACATACACGTTGGTTTCTTAGCATGATCGATCTGTATACATATTTATATTTAAAGAAAGTTCTTAAAAAGGTTTAAAATTCCTTTAGTGATTTATATTGGATTTAAGTCATAGATATATTGGAGAGAAATAATTTTTTGAGACAAGTCGTGACATAGTCTTGAAAAGTTGATCTTTGAGACCTGTGGGTTGCGGTTGCTACTGTCAAGGCCCACTATGAACCTTCACTATTTTTCAGACTGAGAAGGAGTTCTTCCTTATGAGGCCTTCGCTGTCCAGTGCCTTTATCTCAGGCAACTGGGCCAGTTCCCTGGACAAACTTTGTGAACTATTGGAGTTCTCACTCTCACCCTGTCTCCCAACCTGTCACACCCCACTCTGACCATCTCCCTACCTGTCACACCCACTCTCAACTGTCTCACACCACTCTCACTGTCTCCCTACCTGTTACACCCCTGTCTCATTACCTGTAAGTTGTAACTACCCACTCTAACCCTGTCTCCCTACCTGTCACACCCCACCCTCAGCCTGTCTCCCTACCTGTCACACCCCACTCTAACCCTGTCTCCCAACCTGACACATCCCAACCTCATCCTGTCTCCCTACCTAACACAACTCACTGTCTCCCTACCCGTCACACCCCACTCTCACCGTCTCACTGTAACACCCCACTCTAACCCTGTCTCCCAACCTGGCACATACCACTCTCACCCTGTCTCCCTACCTGTCCCAATCTACTCTCACAGTCTCCCACCTGTCGCCCCCCACTCTGACCATCTCCCTACCTGTCACACCCACTCTCAACTGTCACACCCCACTGTCTCCCTACCTGTCACACCCCACTGTCGGTCTCCCTACCTGTCACACCCCACTCTGACTGTCTCCAACCTGTCACACCCCACTCTGACTGTCTCCTACCTGTCACACCCCACTCTGACTGTCTCCTACCTGTCTTTCCCCACTCTGACTGTCTCCTACCTGTCTTTCCCCACTCTCATCCTCTCCCAATCTGTCACAACCCACTCTTACTGTCTCCAAACATGTCACACGCCACTCTCACTGTCTACCAACCTGTCACACCCCACCCTCAGCCTCTCCCAACCTGTCACACCCCACTCTAACACTGTCACTCACTCATTAACCCAATTCCTGTATTTACCATAGACATTTAAAAGGTATTTTGATCACTTAGTCTTTAAATAAAAGATGTTAAAGGTTTTCTTGTAATTGTTACAGCGGTCAGCCTATGCAGTGGAAGTACTTAAGATGGACAAAAGCTGAATTGTAAAGGCGTTCACACCCTCCTGAGAGCACAGAAAAAAATGGAACAGCTGATCTACCATTCCAAGACACAATGTCGAAACTTTAGTAGTCATACAATAATGGACTTATTCAGAACTGATCCAGAGGTGGAGAAAGTTATTATGGGCCTGAGACCAAGTCAGACAATGATCTTTCAAGTAAAGGGTGACATGATTTTACATGTAATAGTGCAGATCATGAGACTGAGCCTGGGGTGCAGCAGGCAATCAAAATGGTCGTGTTAGTGCCCTCTGAGACCATCTCCATTATTCTGAACAAGCAGTAGCTTATTGCCATTATTCTGTATGATACAGGATCATTGATTTATTGACAGACTGAAGAAGATATTTGTTGTTGGTTTAATCTTAGTGTTTTGAATTTATTGTAAAATATAAGTTTTGTGTAATTGCTGTTTTATTCTTTTAATGAGTACAGGCGTTTATGCAGTATTGTCAAATTAAGTTATTAAGATAAACCAAGATGGACATAGGTAAAAAAGTAGTATTTTATTAATAAATTGCAAAGACAGATGAATTAATAACAAGACTAGTGTTGAAATTAAAATTATCAAGTACAGTCAATCCACATGTCTTATGCGGCCATATGCAGTAAACGTCATCTTTGAAAAATTCCCGACAATTTTCACTATATCTTTGTTTTGCTAAGCGACTTTTGTTTAACGTAACTGGTCGTCACTCAAAGTTTTTTCAGTCATTTTTTTCCTTTCTTTAAAGGACCGCTAATTCATAATAGACAGATTATATAAGATTTCATAAGATCTGGTGAATATTTTTTTATTACAAATAAAAGAAAAAAACTGTTTGTTTTGTACATTGTATTTTTAACATGTTGAAGCACATTTTAAGTACAAATGTATGTTTAGTAGCAGACTAGAAAATATTGAAACCTGATATCTTATCTGGATCCAAGCTTTGTATTAAAAGTCTGTTTCATTAAGAGACCTCTTTTTGTCTGACCCTTTGGTGGTCTCTTAATACAAGATTGACTGTATCTAATATAACGTCTTTTAAATATTTAAAGAAATAATTATTCACATATTACTAAAAATGCAAAAATATTATTTTTCAATGCATATTATGTGTTCTTTTTGTGCACATTGTTTTTTTAGCTCACGAGAGCTAAAGTCATGCTATTGTGATCGCCCTGTGTCCGTCATGTGTTATGAACAATATGTTTCAAACAACTTCTCCTAAACCTCTTGATGAATTTTGACTAAACTTTCTTAGAATCCACCTTAACAACCATGACTCTTCTTAGCAACCATGTACATGTGCTTCCATAGTAACTAATGAGTTTTATAACTCGCCTGTTATGCATATGATAGTCTTTACACTCAGGTGAGTGTGATCTAGTGCCATCTTGTTGTTTGATTATTATAAATCATGTTTCTACTTCATTGACTTGTATGAAAATAATTTGTGATCAAACCATTTTGAACTTGATAATGACAACTAATTCATATCTTGTTGCCTCTCTTACCCGCTAGTTATATTCCAGTTGTTAAATATTTTTCTGTGTGAGTTCAAAATCTAGGTTAATCTTGACAGTTATATTGATCATAATAAATGTTTCTGTTAATTTGAATAAATTGTTATTGTGTTACATTGTTTAGTAAATGTCTGTATATTGTGGAAGTTTGCGGTAACTTCGCAGGAAGTGTGCGGCAACTTCGCAGGAAGTTTGCGGTAACTTTGCAGGAAGATCGCGGTAACTTTGCAGGAAGTTCGCAGTAGGCGGAGTCCTGTTATAGTTGCTGTGAACTTCCTGCAACAAAATTGTTTGCAGCAAATTTGCAGCAAACTTTTACCATGCAAATGAGGTTTGCTGCAAATTTGCTGCAAACTTCATTTGCATAATTTTGGTTGCGGCAAATTTGCAGCAAACCTCATTTGCATGATAAAAGTTTGCAACAAAACAGTTTGCGGCAAATTTGCTGCAACTTTGCTGCAAATTCGCAAGAAAGTTTGCAGGAGGCTTGTTTTTTTCATAAGGGAATTCATGTAAAATGGAAAAACGTTAACAATTAATGACTCTCGATCACAAAACCTGTGTGATAAATGTAGATGCTATTGATTTCGTGTTTAATGGTCCAATTTATGTTTTAAAAAATCCAGAATTAATTTATTATGTATCATTTTAATGCTTCATGTGAGAATTTGACAACATTGATTCTTTCAATTTGACTAAATTATTTGTTTTATTTTGTTTTAGGTTCAGACGATACTTAAGAGAAAGGCGGAGATCCTAGATGGTTTTGAAACCAATGGCGGTGGTGATAGAAAGCGTGTCATTTGAAAATGAAGAAATTTTGTTTTTCATTGCTTAGTACATGTACTTTATTTATTGAAAAAAATGGATTTCATTTGAAATAAAAAATAAAATGAATATAACTCTGAATGTTGCTTTTCTTCTTATGTTATGTAGTTAATATACTTAACGCCATTAAAAAGTCTCAATCATGGTACATGACTGTATAAATGTTCAATGTCACAACCAGTCTGCTTGGTTTCGCTATTAAGACCGACTCGCTAATAAGACCACTTTTTGTCGGTCCCATGGGTGGTTTTAATAGCGGAACTTTACTGAAAAGGTATCTCGTCCCCATGTATCGCACCCTTCACGAAGTCAGGAGATATTGAGTAGCTAGGTCGATGAATAAAACGATACATGAAAGCTTTGCCACTTCCCATTGTCCGCGCATCGAGTGCTTGAGTTGCTGATACAAGGTATCCAATATCAGTTGATAATCGCCATACATTGCATTCATCGAGCTCGGATCTTTAAGAGTACTCCAGTCAGTATATACATAATTGACTGATTTAAGAACAACATCATTGGCATGTATGCCCATGCGTTCAAAATCTGTTTTTATGATATCTAAAACAAGATCTTTTGTCAAGTCTTCAATAGTTACATCAGAACTTACTATGACTGAATGAGATCCATAAAACAATTGTACTGCGAGTTCATCACTGTTTAAACCAATGATAATGTCAAAGTTAGAGAACAAAAACTGAGCCTTTTGCGACAACTCTAAGTTTGAATTGTACACATGAGCTGAATTATAGTTTACAAATTCACCATCGTAAGACGGCACAAAAATTTCGTCAATTTTGTCCGGAGATTACTTCGTAAAAGTCTTCTGGTGATGTTTTTCGCCAGCATTCAACTGTTTCATCAACTGAACTCAGTTGGCAACCAATCTCAGAGATCACTCTATCAGACAATTCCTCAAATACATCGGATAGAATGTATATAAAGAACATCACTCAGCACTACCAACTTAGTACCATGATCGAGATACATACAATTAAAGTCCTGCAGAACTTGATCATACACACATGCCGCAAGCCAAGAAATACATTTAATGTTTGTGATGGTATTCCTCTTGTGATTTACAGGTGCTGTCAATGTTATCGAAATAACAGGCAGTTATACATTATATCAGTCCTGCAGTGGATAGCACATCGTTATTAGTGAATAGCTTATAAAAACACATATTATACAATGTTTTTAATTAATGACATTCGAGCAAACATTAATTAGTATATGTCGTGTAAGTACAACTGTAGATGACCATCGAAATATATATTGTCATGAAAAAAAACTACCTCCCGATGGTCTCGAACTCGGACCCAAAACTAAAAAGCTAAAGTTTATAGCACCATCTGAGCTATTGCGGCTGAACATTTAATGAAATAAATATCACAACAAATAGTTTTGCTTGTTATTTTCTTTGACCTATTTTGATTAATAAAGGTGGCCAAACATGTAAATATTGTATGACGTCACTCTAAACTTATCTATGTATACCTTATACCATATTTAGCAAGATGGTGATAAAATGGACACTTGTCCAACAAGGGAGACTACTAAGAATGTATTCTATGATCATAATTATAATGGAACCAACTGCATGAGGATAAATTGAACGTAAATATATACTTGTTTCAAATTGTGTTTTGGTAATAAGCTCGAGTTTAAACTTAGTCTCCACATTATTTTCAGGCAACTATATGCATACAGATTCAGGGGCGTAGCTAAGAGGTTTGTGATGTGTAAGCAAGATTCTTTTTGCGGGGGGTCCGGGGATACTCGCCCGGAGAAAAAATTGTTTCTAGATTGTCTGTAGTGACTTCTGGGCGCATTCTTATCCCTGAATTGAACAAAGTTTTTTTAATGCAGATTTGAACTTTTTATTTTTTCGAGACGATGTGTACGCAGCTGCGTACTCTGCGTACAGGACGCTACGCGCCTGAGATTAATATGCTGTAGATTTACACATTGCAAAGTTTGTCTGTGTTCAAATGAGTGATTGAATATTTAACGTATATATGACATATTTGTTAATGGATTAATGTAGTGTTTCTTTCATATTGTGCAATTGTGTACCACAAGAGTGTCCCTAACGTGAATTGCGACTGTAAATATGATGCATTTCGTACCATTTTATATGAAGATAATGCAAGGTAAAAAAACCCGAGTCAAAATCTTGCATTAATGTAGCAAATTTGACTCAAGAGTTGTGCAGAAAGTTTTATATGTATAAAAGTGTTTATTTATTATAGTGTCACCCCTATTTAAAGGGCCAGCCAATTCTGACTTATGAACCACCTACTTTCGGAGTACATTTACTTCCTGATTCCTATCCTTTAATGCCAGGCACCAGGCAGGTAGGCACACAGTAACCATTGTTTAACTAGCTGGCGGCTCACCAACCGGCCATATTAGAACGGACCCCTACCGGAATTCGAACGTTCGACCTCCTGCTCCCAAGGCAGATGTCTTAACCACTCGGTGACGTATACATGTTTACATGAGTACAGATGAAGGCAAGAAATGTTGCATATTACATGTGTAATATTGAAAGTGAAATAAGAGCTGTCACTAGCACAAGCGGATCCAGGAGAGGGCACATCTGGCGCACCCCCACCCCCCTATAAATTCCCCAACCTTACTTGTATGTCGGAGTAAAAATACAAAACATACAGAGATCTTTAATTCTGATTTATTGTAGAATTATATTCTAAAATAAACAAAGAATAAAACAAAATCACTGCCATTTAAATAGGCTTGAGCAAAACCAAAACTTAGCCCAAATCCTGAAACCGCCCCTGACTAGTGAGTGATGAATGTCCACATAAGTGGAATGCCCTTCTTGTCTGTGACGATGATAGTATAATCACCTGAGTTGTCGTTGAATGGTTAGTCTGGAGGCATAAAGAGTTTCGAACAGACAAACTACCAAACTGTAGTACAAATGGAAAAAGCAATTACAATATGCTTCCATTCTGAGGCATACAAATGTGATCTAGTATTACAAAAACACGAAACAAAATTTCAGTTACAGGGAAATTTATTTCACAATTCTCATCCAATAATTACATGCCAATCAATGACTCGAACACAATAATTAACTAACAGAATTCAATATGCACAGCGTGGACACGACGTGCAATAATAATTGCTGATGGCAAGGTTTTAAACACAACCAGTCACATTTTTGTTGGTGAAAAATAATAGCTAATATATTTTATCATTTATAATAAATAAATATCGGGGCTGCACGGCCATTCATAAAACAATTGACATGATGTACCCTGACCCAGTATATCTGGATTGGTCTATTGGTGGTAGAATCTAGATAAATTATTATTTTTTGTAATGAAGTCAATAATTTTAAAACATTATTGCTGGTAAACTAGCTTTTTCAGAACAGCAGTAATTGTGACTGCATATGTTAATAGTTAAAGCAATGGAATGTATACATTTAACTAGCAAAGAAGGCAGGAGGTTTGCATCAATTCTTGATTGTGCATATATACTAAAGAGGAAATTACTCCGCACAGAAGCGCAAAAAAGAATTTGAGTTCTTAAAGATGACTGTGACAAAAGTAATAACATCATGTGACTGAATCAGTAGCCAAAATGAGAGGTCAAGCGACATATTACAATCTCATGAAATATATCGCCAAATCAATCTGTTCAATGAAATGTACCACCAATGGGAAATCAAGTAGTAAGATGTTAATTTTAAACTATAATAAATTATAAAGCGTACTGATTTAACATGCATTTGATTAATACACAACTCTAGTTTACATTTACAAAATGTTAGGTGTTCATCGCACCACAAAGAAAGGAACAATGATTCGTCGACTGCTTCATACAAGCATACAGTACAGACAAAAGCAATTTACTAACACAAATTCTATAATATTAGAGTATGCCAAATTAATTACATAAAAGGTATACTTATATCCATGTCATTCATTAATGATTGTAGTATAAGGATAATGGATAAACATTTTTATTCCCCAATTGTACACATATTAATTACATTCATCAAGGATATATAATAATATACAAGAACATATAAGAATGAGAGTCTACGTCTTAAAGAATGAGAGTCTAAGTCTTTCAGAATGAGAGTTTATGTCTTAAAGAATGAGAGTCTAAGTCTTTCAGAATGAGAGTCTACGTCTTAAAGAATGAGAGTCCAAGTCTTTCAGAATGAGAGTCTAAGTCTTTAAGAATGAGAGTCTACGTCTATCAGAATGAGAGTCTAAGTCTTTAAGAATGTGAGTCTAAGTCTTAAAGAATGAGAGTCTAAGTCTTTCAGAATGAGAGTCTACGTCTTTTAGAATGAGAGTCTAAGTCTTTAAGAATGAGAGTCTACGTCTTTCAGAATGAGAGTCTAAGTCTTTAAGAATGAGAGTCTACGTCTTTCAGAATGAGAGTCTAAGTCTTTAAGAATGAGAGTCTACGTCTTTCAGAATGAAAGTCTAAGTCTTTAAGAATGAGAGTCTAAGTCTTAAAGAATGAGAGTCTACGTCTTTCAGAATGAGAGTCTAAGTCTTTCAGAATGAGAGTCTACGTCTTTCAGAATGAGAGTCTACGTCTTTCAGAATGAGAGTCTACGTCTTTCAGAATGAGAGTCTACGTCTTTCAGAATGAGAGTCTACGTCTTTCAGAATGAGAGTCTACGTCTTTCAGAATGAGAGTCTAAGTCTTAAAGAATGAGAGTCTAAGTCTTTCAGAATGAGAGTCTACGTCTTTCAGAATGAGAGTCTACGTCTTTCAGAATGAGAGTCTAAGTCTTAAAGAATGAGAGTCTAAGTCTTTCAGAATGAGAGTCTACGTCTTTCAGAATGAGAGTCTACGTCTTTCAGAATGAGAGTCTACGTCTTTCAGAATGAGAGTCTAAGTCTTAAAGAATGAGAGTCTAAGTCTTTCAGAATGAGAGTCTACGTCTTTCAGAATGAGAGTCTACGTCTTTCAGAATGAGAGTCTACGTCTTTAAGAATGAGAGTATAAGTCTTTAAGATTGAAAGTCTAAGTCTTTAAGAATGAGAGCCTAAGTCTTTGAGAATGAGAGTCTACGTCTTTAAGAATGAGAGTCTTTGTCTTTAAGAATGAAAGTCTAAGTCTTTCAGAATGAGAGTCTACGTCTTTAAGAATGAGAGTCTAAGTCTTACAGAATACTTCAACTTGAAGTGATATACATGTAGTGACTTTACAATTTTCAAAACTTATAGCAAATAGAAATATGTTAGTATATACATCTATAACAAATAAAAACTTCAATCCTCTTCTGGGGGCAGTTTCTTAAGGAACTTCTTAGCTTAAGAACGTTCTTAAGAAGTTCTTAACCAAAAAACGCGTTTCAGAAAGCCTTTCTTAGTTAAGAACTTCTTAAGAATGTGCGTAACTTTAAGATAACGTCACACCTTTCTTAACTCTAGCATTTTTGCGTAAATATGGCCGCCATCTTTATATATAATGTCAACAGACGACGGATTTCGCGAAGAACGATTGTTTCTCGATATATATATGTGGCTGAAACGCCCCCCTGTGCTTTAAAAGAATAGTGAAAATAGAAAATAACATTTTAAAGATTAGTATTATGCACCCATCAATATTTTGGCTGGCAGGCTGAACAGGTGAATTTGCCTTCAACATAGGGGGGGGGGGGGGGGTTAAATCGATTAAACAGCTAGCTAACCTCACACTTAACCGCTATAATTATGGTCATTGATTTGCAACATATGCACAAAAATTTATAAAGAAGGCAGTAACTTATTATTAAATGCAATTAACTAATATGTATACTAAACCAAATACACTGCATATAATCCAGTATGAAGAAACAATCAGCCTTATACTGACCTTGCTCTCAGTAACTAAATAATTTACATCAAAATGCAAAACAAACACAAAATCATAGTTAAATAACCTTATTTAGAGACAAAGATAACTTTTTTTTCTAATATCTTAATTTAAGGTATAGCTTAAGTTGTAAGAACATAAACAATAAACTTCAGCCAAGTTTGAGTTGTTATGGTAATCAAACCATTACACCCCATACCCATCAGAAACTGACTTCTAAATATGAACAAGTTCTAACAGGGAACAACAGTAAACATACTCTCCTCTAGCATCGGGCTCATTCCGATACCTTCATATTCACCCACTGCTTTATGACTCCGGCACAACTGATATTTTCTATTTTTAGACAGGTGAGTCGACATGTGTCAACAGCCATTCAGCGAGCTGCTTGTAAAGACTTGGTAATGTCCCAAAAGTAGTACAGTAAACATGTGTAAATAAAGCTGATTTAATAAATGCGAGTGTGCATTGAATAGACAGCTTTCCCTGTCATAGCAATGGTGCTGTGACAATGAAAATTGATAGAAAAACTAAATAAATCAAACGTAAGTGACTATCGTTTTGTCGGCATGCCAAAATTATTGCGATGCCTGTAAATGTGTAGTGATGTAAGGTCATGTAACCAGCTGTAGATGCGGAGTCTGCTTACATTTTGAAATGCGTCATCTCGTTAACTAAATTAGCCACACTACATTGTATTTGTAATACGTATCAGTACAATCCTCGATGAAAGAACGAAACACTGCCTTCTGTAAAAGGAAAACCGATTAGCTAGATAGTCAAACTTTCCCTCGACACGAAAGACTATACATTGTGTACACATTTGATTGGAAAATACCCATCGATTGTACACTCAGTAGTCACATGATCGTGCCAACCATTGAAATTTAGTATCAGGAACGAACAGTGATTTCGAAGTCAAATATCAAAATAAACTGGGTAATACAGCAGCGTGTGAATGTAACAGTAGTGGAATCAAAGCGCTGTGTGGGAGCGTACAGTAAACATAACCACCAAATTTAGAGACATACGTGTAAAATATCAAAATAATGCCATTTATGCATGCAAGTACATAGATTATTTAAATCATCTATAGCAAAGCTGAAGTTTAAAGTTACCAGTATTTAGCTTGCATTGATTGTGAAACAATTTACAAATTATAGAAATCATTTTCAATAACTGCTTTCTGTGTAACTAACCACTACCTGCATCTAATTCGGGGATTGTGAAGTTCCACCTTGCAAAAGGTGGGAAACAAACTAACAACCTTCAGATTTGATGGATCAGGACTCAGGCACTCTAAGTCATTTGAATGGACGAAGGGAGATCAACATATCAAGGTTACGAAATGTTTAGCCACCAAATATTGTGGTTGGTATAACATTACAGTCGGTCAGGTTACAGACAACATACATAAAAATGTTCTTAAGCTTACAATAAATACACACATTAATAATTCATTGAAACATTCAACTGAAATTTATTGATAGACCTACTACTTTACTTGAATAATATATGTTTAGATACACATATTTGCATAACACAAACAGAAAAAAACACATTTTGTTTCATACAAATTAATGAGAAAGATATAGAGTGGCTTTTTTCATACATACAAGCATGCATTTCCGGGTTTCCACACAATTAGCGTAAAAGCTTCTTCACAAAAAAATCAGTAATTATAGAGACTCAAGAAGTTCTCAAACAAATAATTGAAAAATAATAGTAACTTTGAAATGGATGTTGACACATAGGATATTTGCATTCTTAAGTTTTATATAAAGAAGTCAGAAAAAGTGTACACAAATACAGGTATTAATAAATGCAATAAAAAAATTACATTTTGCATATAATTCAAACATGTGATAAATAATTACCTTCACAGCATTATTAAAAAGAGCAAAGGTTCACCAGTGCCCCCCTGCTCCCCCCCCCCCTGCCAGACAGGTATGTCAACCATCCTAGTGACTGGTAAAATTTTGGAAATTAATATACTCTATAATTTATACAACAATAATTTTATTTCCATTATTTTCATTCGGATAGGTCAAGTGTTGAAATCTCCAGTCCGACTCACCTGAATATATCTTTTTCATAGACTGTCGGTTTGTGAATATTGATTTTTTATATTAATAAATTTGCTTTGAAGTATGGCATGCATTATACCTTTCAACCAATACTATTTTTTCATGAAAAATGCCTTTTTAAATTATTATGTGCATGTCCAGCTTTTATTAAGAAGACTTCAGTTTTTACACCAATGGATAACTAAAGTAGACACTAACAAGTCAAAAAGGGCTAAACTAATTGGTTTACTTACTTACCTGAAAAACTAAAACTACAGAATAATAATTATTGTTGTCATACCAGGAAGACAAAACATTCTCAATAAAAAACTAATAAAAAAACTAAAGCAAAACATAAAATATTTAGCCTCTTAGATTAAGGAATATTTTTCACAGAAACAGGCAAATATTTCAAAATAAATTTCCAATCCAGTAGGCAAACTAGCTAAGTTTTCACCATTAATCAACAGAGGATAAAACACTGTCAAGAAGTTCTGAACACTTGTGTTTACATACAGTTGACAAAACATCCACATTATTATCACTCATAGAGGGACAGAATATTTCCTATGCACATAAACTATACCCAATCCGAATACGTCAACACTGAGTGCAACTCGACATAACTTAAAACACAGTGGCACTGGATATATATTCACTTATTCATGTTTTTGCTGCTTCACAAAATTTTCTGAACGAACATCAAACTAACCTCCAAACTTAACAACTTCACCCACAACTGAATCACAAAACCTTTACATGCTTATATACACCACTATCACCTGTTTTTATTTTTCTTCTGGAATGTTCTTTCCTTACACTTAGTTTCATCATCTCCTAAGAATCTAGTAACAACTATTAGTTCTTAGCACTGGAGTTGACATCCTCACAGGAGTCCAATGCTTGTCTCTCTTGTTTGATCTTGTTTTGGTTTATAATATGTTTGATCACATCTTCAACATTACAACTTCCGAATGCACTTATATTATTATTAGCTGACCTTCGGCTATCCGATACATGTACTTTAGGTGCCTGCTGCGTTTTACCATCTGAAGTAAACCCATCATTCCTTTCAGGATCTACTCTGGTTTCAACCTCAATTGCCTGTTTCTTAAGATCCTCCACTTTCACAGCTACATCACTTTCACCACTCCTGTCACTCTGCCCATGGTTTAAATCACTGCCATAAGTATCCTCTATTGATATTTGAACTTTCGGAGCTCGATGTATATTATTTAATCTATCAAGTATATCCTGTGAGGACAGGTTGTCAAGATCAAAGTCAAACTTTTCAAGAATTTCGGCTGCTTGTCCCGAATAGAAATCATGAGATCTTTTACATTTTTCACCAAATTTACAGTCACCATTCACAAAATATTGACAGATATGCAGGAAAAAGCATTTGCCGGCAGGACCCCAATCCTTCTTCCTGCATCCAGTCTCGTTGTTATAGAATTTACATATAGAAGGGTTATTATAGTTTTTTATGCAGTGAGTTGTCACTGTTTTTGTTGCTGTCCTAATGACTTGACTAGAAGCTTCTTCTGTTTTGCGAGAAGACATGGCTGACTTTTTCTCATCAAACTTGATTGGATTGCTTGGTACAGAGTCCTTTGTACTTAACAATGCCCTTTCACTAAGCATCTGCAGTATTTTTTCAGCACCCAGTTCATGCGGATCTAAACCATACTTCTGCAAAAGGCTTAATGGCTGCTTGTCAAAGATACTATGAGATCTTTCACAGTCCCTATTCATGCACTTTCCCTTGATGACATATGAACACAAATGTAATGAATGACAAATTGAGTCAAAGTCGGTATTATCACCTTTGTAACATCCCTTTTCTCGTATATAATACTTGCATATCTTTGGTATCGTGTCTTTATTTCTACTATCAACATCAGCCATAAAAGTGAACAATTCTTCACCAGTAAGTCTGTGCAATTTGTGTTGTTTTAGTACATTGATGTTGTGTTCCGTTTTAAGTTTATGCCCAAACTTGCAATGTTTATTTGTACAGTCATTCAGAAAGTAGAACTTGCAGATGTGCAATGCTCGACAATCACATTTTCCAATAGCAAATGGCAAGAAACCATGCTTTTCACAAAATCCAACACGAATGTTTGCTTTAATTTGAAACACTCTCTTTGTATCTGAACTATCACTTTCATCATCAGAATCAACATTTTCAATGACTTTGAAATTTTCTGGATACATATCCAGAATTTTTCTGAGATCGGTCTCAGACCTTATACACACTTGAATTTTTTCTTTAATGACTGCCAGCAGCTTTTTAATAGTGACATATGGTAATTCAAGAGTAACAAGCATTTTCACTATTTCAGCAATTAATTCATCCTTGTATGCTTCAGTTTCAGTGACGAATTCAATGACAGACATATTGATTACACTTTTGTGAGGAAAAGTCCATAATTTTTTAATAGTTTCTTTCATTTCTGGATCCTTTACATTTTTCTCAGATTTGGACTTCTTAGTTGGTCCACTGACAACTGTTACTGGATTTGTGTCATTTTTAAATGTTTTTGTGGATTCAGGTGGTGGAACTGTAAACTTGGGCAAATGCTGTATTACCTGACTCATTAATTCTGGGGAAGGCAAATGGTTTGGTAGAACACCTGGCACAGCTCCAGGAAAGCCAACAGGCTGAGGTTGAACATGTGCAATCGGATTAGGTTGAAGTATTGGGAAAAGCGGAGCATTATTGGCAATTGGAAACATTGGTGGTGGACGATTCATAGGTCCAACATAGCTACTAGGGTTGTTCTTAAGCGGCCGATTGAATACTAGTGGATCATTCATTCCTATTGGTACAGCTATATTCTCAGGAGTCGGAGCTGGGAAACTATCGATAGCACGACTGTGGATAATTTCTTCCACAGATTCATCTGAACTCACATTATCAAGTTCATTTGCTTGTTTATCTGACAAATTGTCATCAGAAACAGTTTCATATTTCACATATTTTTCCCAGTCATCTTCATCACCAGAAATCGGACTCATTTCTAGTTTACTTCTATTGTTCTGCTTTTTGGAGCTTAATATCTGTTGTCCCAGATCCATAGCCTTGCTTTCAGTGCTCTTTACACTTTTCTTTTGAATATTTTGCTCCTTAGGTTTCTTTGCCTTACTTTTATCTTCCTTGGTTCGAATCTTATTCAAATCACTATCTGCTTCAACCTTTCGTTTTTTTACAGACTTTTCAGATTTTAGTGTTACAACTTTCTTTTTCACCTCTGCATTAATGCTTGCAATAAAGCCATCAGTTGCATAATTACGCGCATCAAAACTAGGATCAAATTCAAAAACATCTTTTGTTTTCTCCTCCATGATAGTTGGTTTACTAACAGTCTTCTGATTCATGGCTTGCATTTCACTACACCCAGTTTTAATTTTGTGGTCCAGTGGAATAAAAATCCTCTCTCTAAGTACTTCTTCAATATCTTTCACCAATATATTACTTGATTCAAATCCAGGATTGACTGTATTTAAGACCCCAAAAGGTTGACCTTTTAACAAATCATGTGATTTTGTACACACATCACCAAATTTGCAATGTTTAAGAATAAAATGTTTGCAAATATGAAGAAGACAACATTTGCTCTGAAAACATCCTTTCTGGTTATGTGATGGACAAAGATCAGGAACTTTCAAAGGGTAACCCTTAACATACAGTTTTCGACGGTGAGTTATTTTTTCAAAACTTTGTCCAGTCCGGTTAGTATTTCGACTCTTGTCACTTCCATCAAAACTTTGCGCATGAGATTGTAATTTTTCATCCGAGCGTCTACTATGACGTGAAAGTGTAGGACTCTTCTGTGATCTACCCAATTCAAGTACTCTGCCACGGTTCAGTTCATGCTTAGACTGTTCCAACGAACCAGGACTCATATTTTCAGACTGTTGTCTTACTTTATCAAACTCTTCACCAATAATACTGTCAGTATCTGACACCATTTCAGTCCCATCTAAAAAATCCCCCTCAATTACACCAGAATCATATGTAATTGGACAATTACTCTCAGACCTAACACTATTTTTTGTGAGATCTGCCTCATTGGAATAACTTTCAATCCATCTGCCCCTATCACTGACATGTATTTTAATATCATCATGAGGTTTACTTTTATCTGACACTGGACTGTATTCTCGTTTAGACACTTTCCCATACCTTTCGTTGGACCCAGAACTATTTTTTCTCTTTCTGTCTTCAAAATCATCTATATCATATCTGTCGGATTGGTGGTCAGAATGCCTACTTCTATTATCA
Organism: Mactromeris polynyma; assembly: GCA_032209605.1. Classification (NCBI taxonomy): domain Eukaryota; kingdom Metazoa; phylum Mollusca; class Bivalvia; order Venerida; family Mactridae; genus Mactromeris; species Mactromeris polynyma. Next base: position 25,831,485 of record JASFXZ010000001.1, read on the forward strand.
TAATAATTAGAATCGGATTCACTTCTTACGTTAAGTTGTACATTCCTCAGATCACCAATATTGTCGTTATATTCAATATTTCTTTTACTCCTAGACCCTTCAGACACATAATCATGTCTGTCATCATCTACCTGACTCAGCTCATACTCATTTTGTTCTGATCGTCTATCTAGTCTTTCATACCTGTCTGGTTCATACCTAGGCGTTCTAAAATCATCTTGTCTATCAAAGTTCTGTAGCTCTGATTTTCCATTGTCTTCAATTTCAAATGATCTTTGGAATTCACTATTTCTGTCATTTATGTTCTTTCTACTATCAGGTCTACCATAATCTTTTGTACTTCTATATTCATCATGTCTAGAGTATTTATCAGTATTTTCAAATTGTTCATATGTACTGTTCTGTTTATGCCAAGCACTGTTATTGCTCGATTGCCTATTGTAATCAGTTTCATAATCACAAGAATTCTTGGAATGATGAGAGTACCTGCTTTTATCTGTGGCATAAGATACTTCACTTCTATTTTCATATCTTTTATCAGGTTTCCAATCAGTGTCACTGAAGCTTTCATTATTGTATCTGTCATTATGGCTATCATGTCTTCCTTCATAAGTTTCTTTAAATGAATCTTGACTGGAATGCATGCGATCTCCAGCATGGGATTTATACTCCCTGTCCTTTTCTTCATACTTCCACCTGTTTGTATTGTAATCACTGGGTGACCTAGACCTCTGCCAAGCATCCTCACTGCTAGATCTAGATCTTCTATTATCTCTCTGGTCTTTCCCTATGTAATAACTGAGGTCATCTGATGATTTGCCGACCCTGGAACTAAATGAACTATGTTGTGGCACAGTGTGTTGAGATGAAAACTGATTCTGCTGACAATTCTGAGAATAAAATCCTTGACCTTGAAAAGTCTGGTTCTGCATTCCTGGAAAATTACCATGATTTTGGGGTGTCATAACCTGACCTGGGTTGCCAAAAGAACCCCCAGAAGTACTTATAATCTGAGGGCGCAATAAATGTGGTGATATATTGGAGCCTACAGGCACAGGGACAGGAATCATGACATGTTGAACTATAGGGCCCTGGGAGGCAGAATTTGAAACAACAGGTCCATGTGACATCTGGCTAGAATTCACTTGTCCCTGTGGTATCATCTGCATGTTAAACCGATTTTGGTCATCACTATGATGAGAATCTGGAACATGTCTGGAAAACTGTTGATTTCCATAGTTCTGATTTTGATTTGTACCAAAACCCTGCCTTTGATTCATATCATAATTTACTCCAAGGTTTTGATTTTGGTATGATTGATTATTGCCACTAAAATTCTGCACACTATGGTTGCCAGCAAATCTCTGATTCGGAAACTGATGAGCCATTGTTACTAAGCATATATTAATCAAGCATTAAAAAGGAAGATAAACCAATTTCACTTTGGAGGTATGATAAACCTTCACTTGGTTACACTTACATTTTCATGTCTAAACTATTTACTTATGGACTTTGCACTGCAGACATCAATTATAGAATTTCCCTCGGATGATATTATCTCACTTCAATTACATATAAATATCAATGTAATTTTTTCACACAATATCATTCAATTCAAATATATTTATGTAACACTGATATTTCCATTAGAAGCATCATTAACACACTTCATTTATAACAAAATGTTTGCTTTACATACACTTCCTGTATTATCCAATGTTTTAAAGTAATAAATATAAATCACTCAATATATAGAAATATTCACAACTAAGCTATCCTGTAAAGATATTCAAATTCAAAGAAAAATTATATACAATTCAGACATTCACATATTTCAAATATACTCCAAAAGGTCTGTACTCAGCCTTCTTTTCAGTCCGGATGAAACTTTCATCATTGTGTCTGAACATCATAAACTAGTATTCAAGCACAGGAACACAATGCCAACCATCTTAAACCTGGAAAAAAAGAAAAAAAGTATGATAAAGTTAACATAGATTCAAGGGAACAGAAAAATATCTACTCAGAGCTTTCGATCATCCGTTGACACCTGAAATTATACCTAAAGGGTACAATTTACATTTAAGTTTATTTGAAGTGTTATAGGTTCATATCTACCTAAATTATCACCAAGGGTCACTTATTACCAGGGTTGGCAAGCGATTACCAAGGGTGGGAAAACCCGTCCCGGTCAATACCCTCTGAAGTGGCCAATACTGGGTAACAAACACAAAACAGTCTATATATTTTTTTACTTGAAAAAATTACTTTACATAAATGTAACAATACATGTAAAATGAAGCTTTTATACTTTAATACAAAGCATATGAATATATACTTAACGCCATTATAAGCACAACTATATCACTTTAGCCTTCATTTTGTTCAGAGTGTTAAACATGTTTCATTGTTACAAATGAGTAAATAATTCTTCAAAATGAAATTAAACTATGACCTAGTATTCTTATTTGATAATTGATTAAGTTAAAGTAATAATGTTTGAGAATTAAAATATAATTATTTCTTTATAATGTCTCTGTGTTGACTCAGACAATTTTAGTTATTAATGGCGTGTGGTATAATTCTAAAATGATTATCTCTCCAGTTTGAGTAGTTATATCAAAATCCTTAAGCATAAGAAAAGCCAGAATTCTTATTTCTTCATACTATAAAATTGTCACATCAATTGTCTTTTTATAAGGTCTAAATTAAAATTAGGTTTGTTTGCCCTTTTTTTTCTTGATTTTTTTTTTTTTTTTGGGTTATAAACCCGACTATACACCATTATGTCACACTACGATGTGTGCAGTTTGTTCTTGTTAGTTACAAAACAATGACTATTTTTGTTTCATTATGTTTGCCTTATGATAACTTCCTCTTGCTAGAAAAACTTCGGAACCCAAAGTTAGAAAAAAGTATGACACAAAAATGGTCATAGCTTGTTGCCCTTATAATATTTTCATCAACAATTATTGAAGCCTCGTGCTCATACTCACTAAAACAGTCGGGCTATATAAAGTATTAAAAATAAGTACACATAAAAGTGTCAATTTTGCTTTCATTTTACCAACATTAATTTTTCTGAATTGATCCGAGCTTATGTTAACCATGTTTTTGACAACCACATGTCATTAATCATATCTTTTTTAATATTTACAATTATTTTACTGTACACGCCCACCTAATGTACCACGTGGGAAATTACCATGCACAAAAAATACATTTCGACTAAAACATATTAAAATTTCCACAATAAAATAAAATATTTTTCCTACCTACCTACCCACCTCTAAAATCTAGGGTCGGTAAAAGGGCAAACAAAGACATTTTTAATTATGGCCTTATTATTTCAAAACAAAACTCATAAATTATTTCAAAACAAAACTCATAAATTATTTAAAACATAGCTAAAATATGGTCATTTCTCTTTCGGAACCGTGATATTTTGGCGGCATTTGTATTATCGTTTCTTTTTAAAAATAACCCCATGTGACACTCGCACATTAAAATTAAGTTTGTTTGCCCTTTACCGACCGACCTGAGATTTGGCCGCCGACTCAAAAAATGTTACTGAAAAATTCGGATGCCTATATGCCTATGATCAAGCCTGGATGGTCTTGGTTAATCATGGTTAATTGATAGTCTAGACGACTATACACCATTATGTCACACTAGGATGTGTGCAGTTTGTTCTTCTTATTTATCAAAAGGCAAAACAATGACTATTTTTGTTTCATTATGTTTGCCTTATGGTAACTTCCTCTCGCTAGAAAGACTTTGGAATCCAAAGTTAGACTAAAGTATGACACAAAAATTATAAAGTATTAAAAATAAGTCCACATAAAGGTGTCAATTTTGCTTTCATTTTACCAACAATAATTTTTTCTGAATTGATCCGAGCTTATGTTAACCATGTTTTTGACAACCACATGTCATTTAACTGTATCTTTTTTAATATTTACAATTATTTTACTGTACCCGCCCACCCAATGTACCACGTGGGAAATTACCACGCACAAACAATACATTTTGACTAAAACATATTTAAATTTCCACAATAAAATATCTTTCCTACCTACCCACCTCTAAAATCTAGGGTAGGTAAAGGGCAAACAAAGACTTTTTTAATTTTGGCCTAAACAAGAGTGACAAACTGTCACAAAATACGCCCGTCATAAGTCAGAGCTCTGAGTTAAAACAAGACAAATTTTAGGTAATTTCTAAAATCAAAGGGTGATAACTCCTGAGTGACTCGAGCGATATGGCTGGTTATCGAATTTGGCTGAGTTATTATGCCCACAAACATTTTCACCAAGTTTGGTAAAGATCGGATGAAAACTGTTTGACTTAGAGAGCGGACAAGGCTAATTTGGCCAATTTTGGATAATTCAAGGGCCATAATTCCGAAGTGCCTGGGGCACTGTGGCTGGTTATCGAACTTAGCCAAGATATTATGCACACAAACATTTTCACCAAGATTAGTAAAGATTGTAAAAATTCTTTGACTTAGAGAGCGGACAAGGCTAATTTGGCCAATTTTGGATAATTCAAGGGCCATAATTCCGAAGTGCCTGGGGCACTGTGGCTGGTTATCGAACTTGGCCAAGATATTATGCCCACAAACATTTTCACCAAGATTAGTAAAGATCGTAAAAATTCTTTGACTTAGAGAGCGGACAAGGCTTATTTGGCCAATTTAGGATAATTCAAGGGCCATAATTTCAAAGTGCCTTGGGCGATGCGGCTGGTTATCGAACTTGGCTGAAATATTATGCCCACAAAATTTTCATTAAGTTTGGTAAAGATCGGATGAAAACTCTTTGACTTAGTTAGCGGACAAGGCTAATTTTGCCAATTTTGGATAATTCAAGGGCCATAATTTCAAAGTGCCTGGGGCAATGTGGCTGGTTATCGAACTTGGCTGAGATAATATGCCCACAAACATTTTCACCAAGTAAGGTGAAGATCAGATGAAAACTGTTTGACTAAGAGCAGACAACATGTGGACGCCGCCTGCCCGCCACAGGTGTTCCCATAGTACGTCCCGTTCTTGGAAAGGGCGTATAAAAATACTAATATATATTAAAAACTTTCAAAAAATTTACCCCACCCAAAGTTACAAACCTGCATGTGTCGCCAGGTACCTGAACAATAACTCTCCTTGGCCAATAACATTGTCAAGTCAAATGATTTGAAGAGCCGAATTTAGTCCGTTTGGATACATTCAATGCAAAGGTTTATTTCGGGAAGATGACACATGCCATGGGATTTTTGGGGCATTTAGTTTAGAAATTTATGGAAAAGTCTAGAAATTACAGCAAAATTTAAGAATAAAGTAAAGAATGTTGTCGATTAATTAATCAATAATTGCTATTTGTATAAACTGCCCCTGCTAAAGTTTCTAATTCCGTAATTTGGCCTAAATCAATTTCTTCAGACTTATTGGGAATTTTTACATTCAGAGTGCGCAATTCTTTTTTACATGCTTCCTAACTTTTATTGACTGCTGAGATTTGGAATCTCAATAGGGAGATTTCTCACATTGCAACCTCTCCACTCATTTGTCTAATTCATGGATTGGTACCACTGTTGCCTATTAAGATAATAATTGCAATTATGCATCAAAATGATCGAGCAAACACAGAAGTCAGTATTTTTATGTCATAATTACACATACTGTACTTTATTAGTCTTATACATTACATACAGTCCTATTTTTTTCATTTTGTCAACGTCACCACAACCCAACACAGTAATGACTATTTCTAAAATAGGAAGGGTAAGATAAATCTGAAACAATTCCTACGTTGTAGAAATAAAGTCAGTTTTCCTACTCAAAACCACCAATTCCAATTAGATAGAGAGCAGAAAGAGACATCAAATGCTTACTGAGATCTCTGATTTTCCCACCTTTCAGATTTAATAATGGCATGTAAGTCATGCTAATTAGCACCTAACATTTGGGATGTTGGCCTTTTTTGCCAATGAGCGTTCATCACCCCTGCTTTCATCTAATTACAAATCTAGAAAGACCCATGTGTATATCTCTTTCATAAAAAGACATAATAATTATCTGTGGTTAATATTTCTTCAGTTATAAAAATCAAAAAAATCTAGGGCATGTAATTTGACGAATGTCCAGATTTAGTCTATCCGAATACTACTCATCTTTGAGTGATAACAATTAATCAAAAAATAACTTTCATTGAAAGCATTATTTGTTTCAAGCAGGTATTGACTGACAACTACTTAATTAAACCTTGAATTGCGTTTCTTTTTATTTTGTTTGCATCATGAGAAAAAATGGTATCGTACGTGCAGTCCGTACAACGCTGGTTTTATCCTATTGCTGTGGACGACCAGAGTCGACTACAGTAATTAAATAGCGATTAAAATATGTTTTTCACAACAATTCCAGTGTTAATAGGTAACTAATTAGATTAAAATTGTCTGCATGAAATGCCCTGGGGTAAGGAGCAATTATCAACATTGTTTATTGGGGGCCAGTTTGTCAATTTACAGAGGTGTTAGCGTGTTTTATTACCATATCGCCGATAGTAAAAGATAAGGCTGTACTCCATTTAAATTTTCAATAAAAGTAATTTGGAAATTTCTTCAAAACAGGGTTTTTAAATACTAATTAGGGTAAGCGGGTTTTGTGTTAGAAATCGGGAGACACCCCGACCGAAGCGGAGTAGTTGGGAAGCATGTAGTTATCTCCCTTGACAATAAATCGCTGCCGTAATGGATTTCACGGTCAAAAACAATCTGCAGGGTCGTAAAAAACTCCAGGGTCGGTTTTTTTTCGCCAGGTAGGGTTGGATTTCCCGAAACATAGATATTTTTTAGGCCTTATTATATATTTTTATACCTATCGATATTTATCCGTTATTCACCAGAGCAAAAGAATTATCCATCGAGTAAAAATGTTGCTCGGACCAATCACGTGTGAAAAATGCAATGGCCTACAGTTTTTGTACCACGCCCAGTTGTATCTATATTACATCCAGCTCATAAAGCATTTCACGCCAATGAAATAATATCAAAATGTGCATCATTGACAAAATCACCACCCACGATGGTCAACCTCGGAAATTAGAAGACGACGCAGCGCCTATGAACTCTGTGAGTAGAAATTTTTTGTTGTGTGTCGTATCAAACATTAGGCCGACTACACTGTTGATCTAACAAGTCGAGACGCGGCACCATTGTAGTCCGAAAGAACATTGTTTTTGACTCATCAAAAACCTCTTTTGCCTTCACTTTTAAAAAAGGTAAACATGCCGATACACAGCTACTTTTTGTGAGAGATTGAGAAATAGTTGACCGACACATCTAGTACATCTGTGTGAACAACAAGTGCTGTATTAATCGTAATTAGCGCATCCGAATATCGCAGCCCTACGGTCATTCACTCAATTAAAGAAATCTCGCTGGTTCGCAATCATGATTCTTTAACAGCACATGATTTAACGAAACAGCCGACGGCTGATAGCGGAAAACAGAAGATTTTAAAGAAGTTTTTCTCCTTTTTCAGCAAATTTTAGGATTTTTCATGAACAAAATCGGGAGCCACGACGTCGCGTAATAACTGCCCACTTCTCATGGAGTTGCAGTGTATTTATATATTTGCAAAGTGTAAAGATGAAATGCTGCCCTGGTGAACATAATGTACCGACTAAAAAAATATTATACTAAAAATTGCACATGATGCCAGCCACCGCTGGAAATCGAAACCATTTTAGATTAATTCACATGAAAAAATGTAATATTTGGATCATTCTGACGTTTACAAAAACAATCCCTACCTACCGACCCATCTTTTTCAGCATGTTACAGGAAACAAACATATTTTTTAGGCCTTACAAAACAGAAGGTGAGTTTCGTCCCTACTTGTGTCAGGAAATGTATGTGCCATATCCCTGTGTTGCTGCCGGTTCTGGGGTATTCCTTCAACAAAATAGTTGTCACTAGAAAGTTATGTCTTATGACAACATCAGTGAACATGTTAAAAAATTGAGCGACTTTTCAACGAATCAACGTCTAGCTTTATATAACACATTTGAGGCTTTACCACTCGGATATACGAACGCAACAACTTACAGTGGGATTATTACTTAGCTGTTTCGAAAACGTCTGGCCTAAAAATACATGTTCATAGTCTGTTAGTGTTAGATTTTGAAGAGATGGGCGACTTCCTGTTGGCAAGGGAATAAACTCGTGATCTATGTTCGAAATAAGAAAATATCGTTGTCGACGCTACTTGTTCCTTAATATTTCAACTTGTTAGTACTGTGGTCATGAGGAATACATAATATAGAGTCTAACTATCATCAAAATGATTTTTTCCATCAAGTATTTCAGTTCTGTTTGCTGATTTAAAGTTCCAACAATCAATAACAAAAATAAAATTTTATCGGACTCACAGGTGGCCGGTGAGTAGCCATGACATTTAAAACCCGCATTGAATTATTTTTTTTCACTGTTCTTATAATAAGAACAGAGTGAAAAAAATAATTAAATGCGGGTTTTAAATGTCATGGCTACTCACCGGCCACCGGTGATCGGACTTCAATATTATTGAAAGAAGGGAAGCAACTCTATTTCCAGATTGCGTAACTATTGACACCAATCTCCTGGGTGGGACTAAAATCCGGGACTTTAAGAAAATCCGGGACTTTGGTGAGAAAATCCGGGATCGATGAATTGAACTACATCGTAGTAGTAATCAACGGTCCATGACCGATAGCCGGGACCCGGTATGCATTATACTGTATATTGTAAATTGCCAAAGGCTATTAATTGCCGAACGCCAATTAATGTATGTATGATGACATAAATGAATAAGAAACACGAAACTGTGCTCTAGTCAAACTTAGGACATCAAAAGAAAAGGCTATAGTATACAATTATTTGAAAAATTGTATGTGCGATTTTATTTTCATAGCTTGCACACTTTAATTATAAGAAATAGAATGTTACTTTTTAATTGCATCGATGTATCATTTATTCATAATGCATGCTTATATTTGCATACGGTTCTTTCGTTTGATCTGAGATTTCTTCGATTGTGGTCTGTTTGCTATTGCGCGTGCTGTCGAATTTTGCAAAAATCCTTTGAATATCAATTTCAATAGTCATTTCATATGAGGGAACATTTAGTGATGTGTTTAGAAAATGGAAAAAAGGCATCATTTCCTATGGAAAATATCATTCGAAGTCGGTCTACGGCATTTAGAGGAATCCCAAAATTAATTAAACTGCAAACATAGTGTGTTTGTAGTATGCCCGATTTTGTAGACAATATGATATCATGTAGAAATAGGAATTGTAAAAGTTGGTTCCACCAAAAATGTGTTGGTAGAACAACTGAACATCGAACTATTAAGCAATGGAAATGGCAATGTATTTACTGCAACCATATAAATTAGCCCTGTATTTTCCTATACTCAACAACTGTTTAATATCATTGAGTGTCTCCCCACTTCAAACATCTCCCCTATTTTGTATTTGTTTACAAATAAAATGAATTTGTAATTTATTATTTCGGAAACCAGAACCAAAAAGCATTTTAGTAAAAAAAATAACTTATAAGTCATTTTTTCCACTTCAGTCAAAAGCTATAAGTTACTTAGCTAAGAAACATTTTTTACTAATATGCTTTATGGATATGGCACCTGTTGTTAATGATGTATGTGTATTTTATATTTCCTATACCTGTGTGAAAATAAAGTTCAGTTCTGTTTTGTTCTGTAATATATATATGCAAACTGTGTCTTAATAAAATTTATTGACTTGATTTGTAAATGTGTGTTAGTATTTGTTACTTATTACATTTGTATATTTAAAATCCGGGACTTTAAGAAAATCCTCCGGGACTTTGGTGTGAAAATCCGGGATCGATAAATTCAACTACATCGTAGTAGTAATCAACGGTCCATAACCGATAGCCGGGACCCGGGTTGTAAGAAAATCCGAGACTTTGGTGGGAAAATCCGGGATCGATAAATTGAACTACAGCGTAGTAGTAATCAACGGTCCATAACCGATAGCCGGGACCCGGGTTGTAAGAAAATCCGGGACTTTGGTGGGAAAATCCGGGATCGATAAATTCAACTACATCGTAGTAGAAATCAACGATCAATAAACGATAGCCGGGACCCGGGTTGTAAGAAAATCCGGGACTTTGGTGGGACAATCCGGGATCGATAAATTCAACTACATCGTAGGAGTTATATATCAACAGTCCTTAACCGATAGCCGGGACCCGGGTTGTAAGAAAATCCGGGACTTTGGTGGGAAAATCCGGGATCGATAAATTGAACTGCATCGTAGTAGTAATCTAAACAGTCTGCATAACTTAAACTAAAGCATAAGCTTTTATCAATATTTATATATATAAACCAGTTAAAAGCTTTATTGCTAAAACAATGCACACACAAAAAGAACTAAAAATATTCATTTCGCAAACTTAAAATTGTTCATCGTTCACAGCCTTTCAATTAACATATGTTACAATCTTAAAATAACATCCCATTAACAATATAAAAAGCATCCAAATTATATTTATTTGACAAACTTAAATTGTTTATCGTTCACACCCCTTCAATTAACATATGTTCCACTCGAACAATTTTCAAAAAGCGATCCCGGAGGATCCCGGATCACGGATCCCGGATAACGGATTTCAGTCCCACCCCAATCTCCTACGCAGTGATCTCCCCTTATAGTTATCGGATAACTGTAAGGGGAAGTAATCGCTGTGAGGAGTTTGTATTGACACAGGACCGTTATAATATAGTGTGTTCCAGATTGACAATAGCAGTCATTGAAACAGAACTAAATGATTGATTCGCTATGTAGCCTACACTGAACCGGTTCATCTAGATAAATGAAATTAAATATATCTTAAGATATATAGTCGCCACATAGTGAACTTTTACCGTTGTTTCTTTATTTCACTGCGCATTATATGTAATTAAGGTTTCAGGTAGGCGCGTAGCTCCCTCTACGCAGAACTTTATGCAGAACTTTGCCTAACGACAGTCTAACACTACAATGAACAAACTTGATAATCGGTCAATTATTTATTTGTCAAATGTTATAGATGAAATGCACTATATTGATTTCAATCAGTGTTGTCACGGACATATGTATATATTTTCGATATAGGCCTAAACACATTAAACTAAATTGTGCCGCTTTGAAACTGTCGGACTGTAAAAATAAATGTCACAAACGAAATCATAAGTTGCGTACATCGATGTGCCTGGAGATGAGGTTGAAGGACAGGTTGAATCACCTCCCGCTAATAACGCGCTGCATTTAAATTGCCGTGAACAACCTTGACCGCAGCTTTGCTGGAAATGCCCGCCCTAATCATGATAGATCCCACCATGGAAGCGACTGGCTTGAAAAACAAAGTTTTAACTTTTTCTCGAACCGCGTCCGTGATACACTCGCATCCACTCCATCTGACCGTCGACATTCCACAGTATTGCTCTGGTCTCATCCAAAAATAACACATTGCCATTCGACTCGTGTAACGAGAAGAGTGCTACCCGGACCATGTAAGTCGGTACTGTCGATGACTTCTCGTGAGGATTACAATGTACATATTTTCGCAGGCGACGGCACCAGAGCCTATTCTCTCCTAATCGGTTCTGAACCGTTTGAGCGGAAACATTATGCCTATGTAGACCTCTTGTTTGCCGTGCAGTTTAAGTTGCGGGATGAGAGAGTCTTGATTTCTGGTAGTGACTCTCCATTTGGGGTTGCGGTGTCAATTAGCAACACTTTCGTTTTCGTGGTATTTTGCCCAAAGTGCCTGAATGTTCGACAAGCGCCAATGAAACGAGGATGATCGTGAGATGACAAAAAAACATGATATGAAATAATTATAATCAATTCAAAACTGATTACGATATAATAGGATATACCTGTCGTCTAGAGGTTCCTACTACAAACATTCCCACTGCTTGTGTTCGCTCTTGTAACGTCATTTGTACCATTTTATGTGTTTTCCTGGTAGATATTTTGACAATGAACACAAACTAATTTTGATATACACGTTTTATGATTTGCATGCTGTAGCACGTGCAAAATATCCATTTTCATAAATGGCGCAAAAACACATTTCTTTGCAATATCGGATAGATAGGTGGTGTGCAAAATTTCAATAAAATACACAAACTCATACTTAATATAAATGGCAAAATATTAGGTGACCGATTATAAATTTTGTTGAGTGTATGTTGTCGTAGGTTCCCTTTTCTAAATCGAAAAATACCATGCCCTATTTTAATGGAAAATACCTCAATTTTTGTCAGGGAGGCACCCGAACCATAAAACTACCACTGTAGCGCTCAGAGTCGATGCACAGAGGAAGCCTACCGAACTCGGAATCTCAATTTCATCTTAGCTACACGCCAGCCGGGAAAGGTTCATGCATATTTTATTTCATACTTTCCAATGAAATACTGAGAATATTTTGGAGAAGAGATGGGCGAGGATAAATCATGAACATCTGATTTACATTTTCACTCGTGATGATGCCGGCATTCGTGAACAAAGTGCATCCGTTGTTCACTCGGTGAATTAATTATCGAACTTACACCGATTTAAATACTTGAATATCGTCAACTTTTTCTCAATATTTACCAACAAAACTTGTCCCTATGGTCTATTAGCTCAATATGAGGTGCGTTTGATTGCCAATCTTAAGTTTGTAGGTTCGATCCCCGGATGAGGCTTATGTTCTCCGAGACAATATGACTGGAGATAATTGTGTCTACAGTCATTTATCCTCACTCTCTGATTCATGTGGGAAAGTTGTCAGTTGCTAACTGAAGAGCAGGTTAATTAGTAATGGTTGATAAATCAGGAACACTGGCTATATCATGGCAACTCACCGCCGTACAGAACAGAAATACTGTTAAACTGACACATTGCAAATCTTCAACCCAGCACAGATCTGAATTACTTGATGGCAAATTACTCCATTACCAGGGGCGAAGAACGCGACCTACACATTTTTTTCGAAACAGTTATAAGATATATAAATGTAAGATATTTGATGTATGTTATTGTTATTGGAAACATATTTACTGGAACGAAATATACACCAAACGCATCTCTGACAATGTAGCTACAAGTTTTTCTGTGGGACCATGCCCAGGACAATCCGAAAACTAGGCCTATATACACATCAATTTCAGCTAAGCTACTGCCCTGATTATAGAAGACGGATACACGCCCACTTGGTTTCTCCATTTAAACCACCAGGTGAAAAATAGCGACATTTCATCGCTATTAATAGACTTGTTGACAAGCCGTTTCAATAAATCAATTAACGTCGTCTGCTAAAAACAGAACATCCTGTGCTGAAATATTCACGTTTCAGGGCTTACATGCATACGACCCTTTAAAACAAACAGGATTGAGATGTGCCTATTTCCGCGGTGTCATAATCAACGCAATTGCTTTGATTAAGAACTACGTACATGTACAACTCACTGAATACGGAAGTCAGGTGTGCACGCATACATTATCACCTTATAAAGCATATGCTGTGTTTTGTCTTGACTATACATGTACTATTATGAGTAAGAGTACAGATGTGGTTTCATTGAATGCTTGAACAGTATCTAACATACGCATGTAGCGTGCTTGCTACACTTTTGACTTGCAATTGACACCTAGACAATTAAATATCTTAATGTGGATTTTGAAGTGATTCGTAAATTTATGTAGTTTGAATAGAATGGAATAATGTAAACAGTGAATATGGCGGAATCAAGCAAACAGCAAACGGATTCTTCGATATCGTCTGTCCGGTCCAACATTTCTGATGCTTCATCGGGATTCGCTATTGTATCAGTGCCAGGAAAACAGAGGGTAAATGTGTATTATTGTACAATTACGTTTGTTATTACCTGAAATCATGATTTATCTTAATGAGTATTTTTGTTTGCATCACACTCGTATGATTAACGACGCTTGTAAAGTAACGTAAGTTTTGTCTATGTTTGATCTTAATTATTAGAATACATGTATGTGGACTATTCCAATTTGTAACCATGCAGAGATCAAGCGGGGATGTGGGGGGGGGGGGGGGTTAAGTCTCATAAACAGCATGGGTCAAGGTGTTTTCCTTGTCCCATCTAGCACTAGCTCAGCGGGCGTCTCCGGAATTATACCTAGAAACAAAGCAATGAATCCGCATTATCACAAAATCCAATGTAACGATTTCACAATTTGGGTTAGACCATTAATAATGCAAACCAATTCAGTGAAACCTCAATAATAAGACCACCGTTGGTTATGAAGAAAGTTGTTCTTAGTTAAGAGGTGGTATGATCGGTTGTGGTGATAGGGTTAAACTATGGAAGATAAAAAATTAAAAAATCTTTAAAAACTACCGTCTTATAAATGGAGTGTTCCTAATTTCGAGATGGTCTTTATGGGAGCTTTACAGTATTGTTCAATCGTCTTGAATTTCTCATTCAAGAAAGTTTCGTATCGAAAGAATTAGAATAATCTTAGTTTAAACAGTATTTATCACATACCCGTGCATGTTTCTACTATGCAATACATATCATATTGCACAGTGTGCATATAATATGCAAATGAGCGGAAAAACCTAAATGAAATCCATACGCTGCTTGTTTACAATTAACAAAACGAGTAATAATAAAAAATACCCATATCGCCTACGTTTAATGCATTAAATAGGAATGCTCATGAACACTGCAGCAAACACCAAAAGAAATATGATAATATTAAACGTTCACATGCAAGTTATGACGAATATACTTAGCATGTCCATCAAATTTCTCCCAACATACATATCCAGTTCAGTAAGTTTATTCCATCTCAAACGATTCGTCTTTCAACCAACATTCAACACGTCATCAGTGTACACAGGAACTAGAATCAACATATTTATCTTTGTTCGAAGAGCTCAGTCCTATACCACTTACATGTAGAAGCCAAAAACGCATTTATAAATAAGTGGTAACACGAATCTTAAATGAAATTCGTGAATTTGAGTTACTAAGTAACATAATAAGTGGTCAACTAGATAAGATTCGTGTTACCACTTAAATCTAGTGTAATACATCATAAAAAGGTAAGAGGTGGCAGTTGTGGGCACTTTCAACCCTGTTTCTAGTTTTATGATATTTTATCTTACGGAAAATTTATCACGAATATTAACTAGATAGCTAGATAATTATCGTAATAATTAAGTAGTTAACACGAAACAATTCGCGAACGCTATCATGCTAACTGGTGGCAGTAATATGCCACCATAGTATATGGATGATGGTTTGTATTTGAATGTCAAGAGAAAAGTCTCGTGTACCTAGGGTTGTGGTATGATTGAAAAAGAAAAAAATGCAAATGAATAACATTAATTGCTTATTCCTTCTGGTATCAAACTATGCAATAGCTCAGACTGAATTTTGATTCAATATTTGATAAAATCTAAAATTCTAAAGCAGATAAACTTGATATATACTGGGAAATTAAACATTTTTTTAAATGGTAAAAAAGGGGGTTTCGTGGATGCATAGTTTAGTGCCATATTAGGAACAGTAACAGTAACAACAGGTTGTTTGTTAATTGTAGTTATTGAAAGAGCTCATCTCATTTATGCGATGAACTGACCTGAGTATTAGTTTCATTATTATCTTCTTTAAATCATTTAATGCCCACGTCAAAGTGTATATTTTAAATTATTTGATGCAAAAATTGCCCCATACTACTGTATGGATCAGAAATTTGGGGGCTTGATTACATATATGATATTGAAAATGTTCATTTGTATGCTTGTAAACGATTTATGTCAGCACCTTTATGCTGCTGTTGGTGGAGATTGTGGAAGATATCGAATGTATATTTTTTCTCGTATAAGATGTATCAAATACTGGTTAAAAAATCTTTATATGCCTGATTCAAGATATGAAAAAAGTGTTATTATAGGTTGTTATATTATGATAGTATAGGCATATATTTGGGAAACTCAATATGTTGCAAATCAAAATCTAGTCTTACAACAGCTTGAATTGAGATTAAAGGATCAGTATCTACAGGAATGGACAGCGGAATGCAATTCAAATGTAAAATTATCTTTGTATACAAATTTTAAGTCTGTCTTTGAGTATGAGAATTATCTAGACATTGTTGACATTAAGAAATTTAGGCATGCTTTAGTTTCTCTAGAATCATTATCACATAATTTAATGATTGAAAAGGGCAGACATATTTGCATAGATAGAGATCAAAGATGTTGTTGTTTCTGTGTAAATCAGATTGAAAATGAATACCATTTTGTCCTAACGTGTCCATTTTACAAACAACTAAGGAAAACTTATATCCGGAAAAAAGTATTTCGACCACCTAAATTTAAACAAATTCTACTTATTAAAGGTCTTGCTATGTTTATTTACTATGCATTAAAGCTAAGATCGTCGGTTTTATAATATGTTCAGTGACTTGTTACATGTGTATGTAAATTTTATATAACGTGTTTGTATTTGTATGAAGTGTTGTTTGTTTTGCACATATACATGTATACTGGTAGCTTGTTTGGGTTTGTATTTATCAAGTCGTTGGTTAATATGAAACTTGGTTGTGTTTGTGTGTTTGCGGCATGAAACTAGTTTGTGTTTGCGCATATGAGTGAGGTTGTAACTTAGTGGTGAACACAAATTCCAACTGTGGTATAAACGTTTATTCGCAAACTTATCCGGGCTCTCCCTCTGCCCCCGTTCTGTTTTCTAGACCCTAGTTGTCCAGGTTTTATAGCAAACCCTTAATTACTAGGGTCTAGACATATACATAATAATTGACAACTAGTACATTTTTACCTGACAGGTGAGATGGAAAAGTCATAACACTACCCCATCTCCATACTGATCTCCATACTGACTTGACAGATACACTATAATTATGACCTATTACATTACAAATTCCTTCCTTTCTTTAATAAAACAAAAAAAGGTTTAATCAAGCAATCTAATGAAATAATTGGAGATTGAAATAATTGGAGATAGATAATGGGGTAGTTTTATGATAAATGCAGGAAATACCAATTAACGAGTAACGAAATAATTGGAGATTGAAAATACAGGTTACAATATTATATAAAAACATTTAAAAGTATCAGTCGACAATATTACAAGAATTTATAAGAAATATCTTAAAGCATAAGTCGACAATATTACATGAATATATCAAAAAAACATTGTAAAGCAGAAATCTCTGCGAGTAAGTATATACTGTAGTTCAAATGTTGTTTGTAGGTACACAGTTATTTTGATAAAGTTCCATTTAGTTAAAAATATTATACTGTTTATTACTGGTTGATGAATTTATAGTCACATTGTTTATAACCGGTATAATTGTAACATGATTTGTAAAGAATTCTTAATGCACAAGCACTGGTTTTAGTTTATACACAAATTTATTTTCTGTCGGCGTTGGCGTGATGGTATCCGGCGTCTGTGTTCGGCTGGCGTGGTAGTAGATAGCTGCTAAATGTCGGTTAGAATATTTACTGTCGGCGTTGGCGTGATGGTATCCGGCGTCTGTGTTCGGCTGGCGTGGTAGTAGATAGCTTTGAAATGTCGGTTAGAATATTTACTGTCGGCGTTGTTGTGAAGATATCCGGCGTTTGTGTTTTTATAAGTTGCTACGATGTCCGCGATTAGACATAAACTCGCTCACAAGTCCATGAGAATGTAATAAAATCCATATATAACGATGTTGTTTTGATAAGTTTGCACAAAAGTGGAATATCCATATATGACGATGTTGTTTTGATAAGTTTGCACAAAAGTGGAATATCCATATATGACGGTGTTGTTTTGATAAGTTTGCACAAAAGTGGAATATCCATATATGACGGTGTTGTTTTGATAAGTTTGCACAAAAGTGGAATATCCATATATGACGGTGTTGTTTTGATAAGTTTGCACAAAAGTGGAATATCCATATATGACGGTGTTGTTTTGATAAGTTTGCACAAAAGTGGAATATCCATATATGACGATGTTGTTTTGATAAGTTTGCACAAAAGTGGAATATCCATATATGACGGTGTTGTTTTGATAAGTTTGCACAAAAGTGGAATATCCATATATGACGGTGTTGTTTTGATAAGTTTGCACAAAAGTGGAATATCCATATATGACGGTGTTGTTTTGATAAGTTTGCACAAAAGTGGAATATCCATATATGACGGTGTTGTTTTGATAAGTTTGCACAAAAGTGGAATATCCATATATGACGGTGTTGTTTTGATAAGTTTGCACAAAAGTGGAATATCCATATATGACGGTGTTGTTTTGATAAGTTTGCACAAAAGTGGAATATCCATATATGACGGTGTTGTTTTGATAAGTTTGCACAAAAGTGGAATATCCATATATGACGGTGTTGTTTTGATAAGTTTGCACAAAAGTGGAATATCCATATATGACGGTGTTGTTTTGATAAGTTTGCACAAAAGTGGAATATCCATATATGACGGTGTTGTTTTGATAAGTTTGCACAAAAGTGGAATATCCATATATGACGGTGTTGTTTTGATAAGTTTGCACAAAAGTGGAATATCCATATATGACGATGTTGTTTTGATAAGTTTGCACAAAAGTGGAATATCCATATATGACGATGTTGTTTGCACAAAAGTGGAATCTGTACCAGCGACGATGTTTGATTAGACATAAAGTCGCTCACAAGTCCATGAAAATGTAGTGAAATCCATATGTTAATAATGTCATCCGTCGGGTGATCACGTGTCAGTTACCCATGCGGATATCTCCTGTGAAAAGGGGAGGATACAATTTACTGATGAAAGAGCCTGAGGGTTTTTCAACCTCGCCTTCTATCTGATTGGTTGATGGTTGTACTCGGAGTCCAAAATTAGTCTCGTTATGAGCGAGATCTGACATCCTGACGGTTTGGTATCCTGTTAGCGCCCTGACATCACCTGTTTGCTTGTTAAGTTTGGCAGATCTACTTTTAGAAGTGCATTGACGAAATTTGATATAAAATACCACCATAGCAAGAATACTCAACACGGCAATAGCAATAAGGATGTAGTACCAAAACGGCCAGTCAGAGTCAATGTCATCGAGTTGTAAATGACGTAAGTATTGTAATTTTTCTATCAGTTGTGACATTGGGATGTCTTTAACGTGTTTTAAAATTTTAGGTAAAGTTATGTTAGCTTGAAAATCTAGCTTGCACTCGGAATGAGACTATTTAAAAATAACAATATATGTTAAACTGTCCATAACCAATGTAAACACAAAATCTTCTAACTACGCGCATAATTAACAATGTAGACTATGTACAAACATTAAAATATATACTGTGCTCAACAGTACATTTAAACCGTTCAAAACATAATAAGGCGTCTCCTTGCCTTTTTCTTTGAATACGGAACAATATTAATTATTTAAACATCAAACTTAATACTATTTACAAAATGATATTTAAGAAATATATCATATACATAACTGGTTTGAACCGGTTATCGGCACTTGCTTCTACGTGAAGTCATTTTCTGGTCAATTATCAACATCAATATGTTTAAGATAGCATTATTTTTACTTTGTCAACTCAAAGTAGTACTTTAGCTAAGAGCATTTAAATATCGAAGGGAATACATGTACATAGCTTTTAAAAGAGCTTTTGTAATACACCTTGCATAAGGTCATGATTGCTTCGTTCGATATGACTGAACAGAAGTTGTAGACACTTCTGTTTATCTTGATTAATGCACGGTTCGGTTACGGAATCCGTTATAGAATTCGACTCATTTTCGAGCGGCATAGTCCCAACCGTCGCATAAATCTCAGGTTCTACATTTTTCGTTAATGAGTCAATGATCATACTGTCTTCATTTACTGTTTCAGAGTAATTTTGCAAGGATTCTATATCCATGCCATCGGTTTCTATAGAACGCGATTCAGTTGACTCATCAGAGATATTTTTGTCTTGGTGTACTGAGTCTGAGTCACTCTGTGAAGTGTCGGACTCTTTTTGTTCCTTACTTTGTTCTCGTAAGCGTTTGCGTAATTGAGCTAAGGGAATACAATCTTCTGAGGACGAGTCTTGGCGTTCTTGTCTGACTCTGTTTGTGCTTTTGGGTGTGTTAACAATAGGATTTTTGTTTCTCCTTTCGGAATCAGAAGCCTCAGATTCATCATAGCTACTAGAACTATCATCAGGTGGTACTACGTAGTTAGCCCGTCGCTTTGGGTAACCTTGAACAGCCTTACGCTCTGGCCATTCACTTATGTTAGCTAGCCTAATTTGATCAGCATGTACTTGAGTAACAGAATTGTCAAGTTGATTTTTGATCAGGTATGTAACTGGGCCTTTTTGTTCCATTATTCTGTAATGTGATTTCCATCGGCTTTCCAGTTTGTTTTTTTCTCTGATAGTTCTTGTAATAGACAGGGTCGTTAATTCCAAATTTAATGTCTTTTGCTTTCTTGTCTACCTGTTTCTTATGCCTCCTTTTTGAATGTTTTAGATGTTTATATGCCAAAAGGAAAGACCGATGTTGTTCTTGAAGCACAATTTTGTGATATTCTTCCCCATGATACTTAGCTCTAGGCTTTAACAAATTGTCAATGGGCAGAATAGGGTCCCTGTTATATAACAAGAAGAAAGGTGAAAACTTGGAACTTGAAGACACGTTGTGACGTATGCCTGCTAAAGACATATTTAAGTGAATGTCCCATTCCCTCGTGTTACCCTGGATTCTCTTAGCTAAGATGTCATGTAAGACCCTATGCATGCGTTCCTGTTTTGCATTACTTTCCGGGTGATATGCAGTACATGAGACATTGTCTATGTTTAACTCTTTCAGGACCTCCTTAAATGCATTACTAGTGAATTCTGACCCACGGTCGTGGATAATCTGGAGCGGACATCCATACCTGGGATATATCTCATTAAGAAGTAAGTCTATCACAGTATTGGTACTTTTATCAGGAGCAGGGAATGCTTCTGGGAACCCACTGAACATGTCAACAAAACAGATGATGTAACGATTGTTACTAAGCGTTCTTTCATAAGGTCCACAAATATCTATTGAAAGGATAGCAAATGGAAAAGGGGCAATGTTAGTTTCTCGAAGAGGAGCTTTAACCTTTGTCAAATTTCTAGTTTGACAATCTACACATGTGGTAACATAATTATGTAGTTCTTTAAACATATTTGGCCAATAACATTTTGTTCTTATGGTGGAAAACATACGTTGGGTACCAGGGTGTCCATTATTGTCGTGATACTGTTTAACTACCAGTGCCCTCAGGTGGCTTGGGACAAAGAGTCGCAATACGGGTTCTTCGTCTGGATTTGAAAGATAATACAAGACCTCATCAACTTCCAAGTACTTTCTATAATCAGACTTTTTAGGGTCACCATGCTTAAGCATAATTTTCAATTGTACAATATTAGGGTCTTTATCTTGCTCAGACCTCATATCGACTTCCGCAAAGTCTGCCTCAGGTTCCACGAAAGAATCCTGTTTCTGATATTCTTTATTAGCTGCTTGTTTTGGGTCTATGTCATTAGAGTTTATCGTATTTATGCACTTGACAGGTGCCGTAAGTTTGTACGTATTATCATGAATTTCAGGTTCGAATGCTGAATCAGACTCTGTTTGTTTATTTTCAGATTCTGGTGGGCGCGAGAAGAAATCAGCAATAACATTTGCTTGGCCTGGAAGATACTCAATCTTACAGTTATAGCCACTTATAGACATTGCCCATAATTGAATTTTCTTGTTTTGCATTGGTGAATCTAATAAATGACGTAATGGCTTGTGATCTGAATATATTGTAAATGTTGCGTTATGCAAATAATGGTCCAATTTTTGGAGTGCGTAATGAATACTGAATGCTTCTTTTTCAATAGTGCTCCATTTTCTCTGTGTGTCACTAAGTTTGTGAGACAGAAAATATATAGGCCTCTCTTTGTAGCCATCGGATTCAGGAGAATCACAAGCTTGGGTCAAGCAAGCGCCTATATGATTGGATGATGCGTCTGTGTATAGTGTGTAGGGCTTATTTATGTCTGGATAGGCTAGCATAGGTATCGCTGCCAATCGATCTTTAATGTTATCGAAGCTCTTTTGACATTGCTCCGTCCAAACAAACTGAGTGTTTTTTCTTGTTAAATTGATAAGGGGTTCTGCAATGTTTGAAAAAGATGGGATAAAACGTCGGTAAAAACTTGAAGCTCCTAAAATTCTACGAATATCTCGTACACATTTTGGAAGCGGAAGTGACCTAATTGCCTTTACCTTATCAGGGTTTGGGCGTATGCCGTTTTCATCCACTACAAAACCTAAATACTCAGTTTGTGGTTGTAAAAATTGACATTTTTTCAACTTAAGTTTAAGTTTGTGCTGACGTAACCTTTGAAATATTATTTGTAAGTGATGTTTATGTTCTTCTAATGACCGCGAAAACACAAGTATATCGTCGAGGTAAGCGACAGCAAAGTCCAGACCCTCTAAAACCTTTGACATTAATTCCTGAAAAACCCCCGGTGCGTTTACTAGACCAAAGCACATAACGTTCCATTCGTATAGGCCTTTGAATGTGGCAAATGCTGTTTTTTCTTTGTCTTTTTCATCAAGAGGGATCTGCCAAAAACCTGATCGCATGTCAAGTGACGTAAAGTATTTTGCTTCGCCAAGGATAGCTAGTATATCATCTATGAGTGGGAGGGGGTAGGAAGTTGGTTTAGTGACCTTATTTAGTTTCCTAAAATCAACACAGAACCTTTTGCTATTGTCATTTTTCTTTTGCACCAATACTACAGGGCTTGCGTAAGGACTGTGAGACGGGCGGATTACATTAGCCTGTAACATTTCATCAATGGCATCATTCATAACCTTCCTGTCATTTAATGGCACCCTGTATGGCCTTTGCTTAATGGGTTCATGTTCGACAGTAGGAATTTTCATGGTAACTGTCTCTGTTTGAGATAGTTCTGAATCTTTGTTAGCAAAAACGTCTTTATTACTTTGAACAAAATTTTGTACGTAAGAGAGGTGTTCTTTGGGTGCTATTATTTCATTCATATTAAGAGTAGAATTCAAGTTGTTACAGTTGGTAGCACTTACATGTTTGTTTAAGGGTGTACTACTGCCTGTGACGTGAGCTATGCATTTCTCATCAAGTTGCTCAACGGTGGCTACCGCACAGCCCTTCCTTAGTTTAATTGTCCTATTAGTAGAATTAACTATCATTACAGGAAGCCTGTGATGTTTTTGTAATTTAATGACTGCGTTAGCTACCATGAGACCAGGTTCAGTGTTAAGATATCCTTCTTTTACACTGCGTAGTTCATAAGTTTTAGAAATATTAAGTTTTGCTTTCTTATTTAATTGACCACTGCATACCTGTATCATTTGTGGCTTAATTATAGTATCTTTTTGTAACCTGACAACTGAGTTAATGTGAATATCCTCTTCTAAAGAGACATAAGTATTTCCTACCCTTAGGCAACCAAGATCAAAATATAATCTCACACCGTTTTCAAGTAGCCAGTCTCTACCTAAAATTGCCCTTCTGTTCATATTTGCAACTACATAGAATTTATGCACTAATTTTAATCCGCCTATTTTGAATGAGAGATTAACAAATCCGTCCACGTGTAAAGAATTTCCATTTACTGATTGTAAGGAAATTTTGTGATTTTTATTTAATTTTGGCTTTTGTTTTAGCGAGTTAAACGTGCGCCTGTTAATTAACGAGACCTCCGCCCCTGAGTCGACAAGTGTTCTAATTTTTAATTTTCCTATTCTAATATTACAAGAGTTGGGATTCCCAGCTAATGCTATACAATATGTTGATAATTGACCATTTTTCCTATCAGCGACTTCTTTATGATAGGAAGATTTTAGTTTAAAGGCTTAAAAGTGTTTGTGCTCCTCCTAGTTGCACTTGTACATTCATTCCTAAAATGTCCAAATTTTCCACAATTCCAACATTCTACTTTACTTTTCCAAGTACTTGGTTTGTCTGACCAGTTTTGTTGGGACCTATGGCGATTCATTGTTGCGCCAGTATCAGCGGATACCGCATGTATATGTTTTTGACGTGTTCTACATTCTTTAACATTATGACCTGACCTACGACAATATTGACAGCGTGTTTGTGGTCTAACATGATTTACATCCATAGGCTCATGTAAGTTTGTTGGATTGGAACTGTCATAACTAGTAAACCTTAAATTAAACCTAGTCCTGAGATTTTGCTCTGTCATAGCTAAATTGACGGCAGCCTGTAAATTTTGTGGATTACCACGCATGACTTTCATTTTCAAGAAATTTTCATATAACCCGTCAGTAAAGCAGCCGATTAGCTGATTTTCGATAACTGCCAAATTGGCTTGATTGTGACCTTGTCCTACGAAAGCATCTTCCGCCAAAGCTAATAACCTTTCTGCATAAGCATGAACATTCTCACCGGGTTTTTGTTTTACATTTCGTAGTAAATATGAAGCATGTTGTGTATCTTGTACTTCAGAGAATCTAATAGTTAATTCGTTTTTAAGCACATCCCATGTACAAGCTTGATTTTCGTTCAGAAACCTATGTATATAGTCAGAAACGGGCCCTGTTGCAGTTTGATAGCAAACCATTTTTTTCCTGTCATCATCTAAACCAGTTAAAAGAGCGTATTTTTGGATTGATTTGATCCAATTCTTAAAGTCCTTAGAATTACCATCAAATTTTGGTACTACTTGTCCTACACCTTGAGTTCCTACTGTGGTGGATACCTTTCTTAACTGAACAGCCAATTCTTGAAAAACTTGTTGAAAAACTTCATCTGCCATTTTGTGTACAAAAATGCAAGCAAACAGAATAAATAGTCAGTTTACTAACCTCGTGTTTCGGCGTGACAACCTCGTAAAGTTCTAATCCTGGTCACGGCACCAAAACCCACACTGTAACGTAGTGGTGAACACAAATTCCAACTGTGGTATAAACGTTTATTCGCAAACTTATCCGGGCTCTCCCTCTGCCCCCGTTCTGTTTTCTAGACCCTAGTTGTCCAGGTTTTATAGCAAACCCTTAATTACTAGGGTCTAGACATATACATAATAATTGACAACTAGTACATTTTTACCTGACAGGTGAGATGGAAAAGTCATAACACTACCCCATCTCCATACTGATCTCCATACTGACTTGACAGATACACTATAATTATGACCTATTACATTACAAGGTTGTGGTATGCTTATATTTGTGGGTGAACATGTAACTTGTCTATATTTGTATGGTTATTTGTAATTTGGTAGTGTTAGAACATGTATGAAGCGTGCTTGTATTTATATATGTACATATACTGTCATGTGACTTGTTTGTATTTGTATGTATTGCTGATGTATGGGCTGGTGTCATCGAAATAAAGAATTGATTTGTAAAAAAGTGACCTTAAATTATGTAGAAAGTCATGTATAATAGAAGTCCAACATTTTGTCATACTGAACATTCCAACTAATGGGTGGTGTTTTAAAGACAATTGACCACTGACCTTGACCCCGTGACCCCAAACTCATACGGGTTCCTCTGCTACCAAAGATGAATGTGTGGACTAAGTTTGAGGATGGTCATGAGGGTACTCCAGTTATTGATCGGAAACAGTTTATGTACAATTGACCCCTGTGACATTGACCTTTGACCCCGTAACCCCAAAATCAATAGGGCTCCTCTGCTACCCAGAATGAATGTGTGGACCTAGTTTGAGGCTGATAGGTAAGGGTTTCCGACCGACCGGCAGAAAAATATATAGAAACATACTTCCTGACCATAGCTTACATGTATGTTGTAAATGTTAGCATAAACACGTCGAGATCAAAACAATATTTATGTTTACTACTTAACTGCATTAGTCTCAGACAATAACATATATGGGTGATAAATTTATGCTCACTTCAAGATTAAACGCTCACTCAAATTGTTTTATCTGATAAAGATATATTGCACGACTTCAGTCTGGTTCTGTGTGTCTTTTGTTTTTGGGTGTGTTAACAGGTATGCTTTCTCAAGATACATTTCATCTCGTGGTGAACGAAAAAGAAACGGGTCAATTTGCGTTTTCCTGACGAAGATATGCGAAGGAGTAAACGGCGCATATCCAACTCATTGTAAATCCGCATACGAAAAACACTCACGAAAACTTCTCGTATATATGCAATTTCGAATCCAAATTAATTCACTACTATTAATAAAAATCGAAATCTTTTAATTTGGTACCTCTCTATCATATTTCTATTACGGGCTTCATAGCGCCTATACCAAGTTATATCGCCGATCGACATAATTAATATTATCTTGGTTATACCTGCAGCCCGTTCTTTGATACACACAGTGAAAACTCATTAACCAGACCGACCATAGTTGTGAGGTTGTCTAAATATAGAGTTCAAATAAGGAGAAGAAATAAAAATTGCTCACCGCTAAGTTAAAATAGATGATCGGTTTACATGAGAAATATTAACATTACTGAACTTATTGTTTTTAAATTCTCCATAAAGTGCAGGTTTATATTTCAGTGTGGCATTCGAGATGTTTATCCACAGGAGCCTCCACCAGACTATGAACACCATTCCCCTGTAAGTATAGCATAGAGTTATCATTTCTGTTGGGTTCGGTCACTTAAATAACCGTCTCGTATGATACACGAACTACTCAAGAGTTACATTTTAAAGGAATATATTTGTAGAATAGATTTTCAGAGATGTATGACAATAGACATATTGTACCTCGCTACAGTTTATTCCTGTTACATGTTGCACTGATAAACCATATATCTGAACTAAAGCTAGTAGGTAGACAAATAACCATTCAGTAGTTTACATCCAGTCTGTCTAATAAACTTGGCCAACAATTGCCATCAAATTTGTTACTCATATGTAGCTACCAACCTGTTTGAAAACTAGCGCCAGTCTAGATGTACATATGCAACAATTTGTCTTCTGCCGATAACTAAAAAATCGATAATCGGCTATATAGAAATAAGAAGGGACGTTTAACAAATTAGGGAATAACTTTCTTATTTATTAACATATTTCAAGTTCGCATTCAGATTTGGAAAGAACAAAATCTTCGGATTTCAAATATATAAAAATAAATAATAAGAGACAGAATTTAGGTGGGGGAATTCATACAAACATAGAGTGACCCTATATTCCTATTGAATTACATACAAAGTCGGTAATTTCACTGAAAAATCCATCACATTTTGTTGTTTAATTAGCTATAACTTTTTCCCTTTAAAACTTTTTTGAGGTTCGCATTCACATTCATATAAAATATACATTTTTTGAAACAATGATGCTTTTAAATGTGAAATTGGAAAAAAATTAGGCGGGGGAATTAATACTTTTGTCAAACCACCTGTAATTATTTTATATGTTCGGTTTAGTCCGTTAAACAGTAGCGGAAACTAACGGAAACTAACGAAGTTAATCGGGTTTGCGGTCCGTTTATGTTTTTATAGCACGGCAATAAAACTCCCTTCAGTGCGGATTATAGAAATCTTGACAATGAATGATTAAAGTTATAAAGCCTTTCGAACAGGTTCAGGGCCCGTGTTCAATATACATCTTAAGATATTTCTTAAGTTTTTCCTTAAGACATATTTTTTTCCTTACGCAAGGATAAAAAATATTTTATCTTTAAGTTATATTCAATATATTACTTAAGATACTTCTTTCCTAAGATATTCTTAAGTAAAAAAAATCTTAGTCGTGTTCTAAATTTCTACTGTTGCATGGACCAATGATTTCTGTAAGCTACTGTTGTTTCAACACATCTATATTCTACTCCCAACAATCATGTTCTATTATTACTGGTGAACCGTGCACCGTCGATAACGTGGGTAATGGGGAAAATACATGGGAACTGTGGGAAATCGTTAATATCTCAACAACGGATTGAGATATCAAAATTGTGCAAACGGTTTTGAAAAAATTAACATTTCTGCAATACATATTCCGTTTTTCAGAAAGATTGTGAAATAACATTTTGTAAAAATCGATTACATCTCTGTCATGCAGTAGATGAACTGATTAGCACTTGTCTCTAGTTTATAGATAAAACAACAACAACATAAAACATGACATACATGACTTAAGAGACTTGTTACGAGTGGCTCTACTGTACTCGTGTAATAATCAGGCATGAGCATTTTCCGGGGATTGATTTGACGCTCGCAAGGGCCCTCTTTGAGACAATTTAAACCGTCTTAGATGCTTAAAGCTAGTAGCTTCAGCGGCCCCCCTGGACCCCTTGCCGAATTTTCAGCTGATTTGAAATTTTGCATTCTCATGAATAAACACTTATACTTAAAAATGTATATACATGTACTATAATCAAAAATTTCACTGAAGCGATCAAGAATTTATGACAGTTGCAACATTCAGTTGATTATTGTAAACAAATCTAAAATGCATTATGAGGGTGCGTTCTTCAAAAAGTAAGCAATTTGTTGATGGTTATGCAGTACATATGTATTATATGAAATGCATAAAATTGCTTCAGATTTTCATCTTTAAAGTTGTTAAGCATTGGTCTGGTGAATTTTATTACATGAACGTAATCATATAACTATGTAACAAAGAACCGCTAGACATGAACAGATCGTGAAATTTTAAATTGTTGTTGATGTGCCGACAAATAGTGTAAGGTGTGGGAAAGCGCCCATATTAAGCAACATTTTACGATACAATAATAACCATGAGGTCGATTAAGCACATAAGTATATACACATATAAATTAGATTTGACATATCACCTCCTATATGCATCTAGCGTGTCGAATTTGAAGCTACGAACATTTAATGTTATGCGGTTTTAAGTGCATGTCACTTATTACTATATATGATATTTGTTTTTACAGGCAATTGAACATCTTCGTTGT
Source organism: Mactromeris polynyma (assembly GCA_032209605.1). Classification (NCBI taxonomy): domain Eukaryota; kingdom Metazoa; phylum Mollusca; class Bivalvia; order Venerida; family Mactridae; genus Mactromeris; species Mactromeris polynyma. The sequence goes on from JASFXZ010000001.1 coordinate 25,860,454, forward strand.
CATAATATGCTTTGTGAATACCACTTATGATTTTTCTTGAAATCTAAGGAAGAAATGCAATAAAAATCTTAAATTTAATGGAAATCTTAGGATTTAAGATAAATTTTCAACTTAAGATGTATATTGAATACGGGCTCAGTGTTGTAATAGAAATACTGTTGAATTATATTATAAATTGTTAATAATCTGAATTACATGTTATCTAAAAAGGTCTTGAAATTGAAAAAAACACTTAATAACGTAATAATTACTAATTTGTGTATTAGTCATTTGTATCAGCTAAAGAATGTATATGTATGAAATTTATTTTATTGCAAAAAGGGGTTTCTTCTCACTTTGTCAAGTTTTGAAATTTCACACCAAAATAATTATTGTCACACCTGTACCTTAATAAAAGAAGAACAAATGTAAGTATTAATTTAAGACAGTCATTATCAAAAAGCTTTAAGTATATTTAGCGAAAGTGGTCATGTGCACATTTTACTAGAAGTAATATTTTATATGTACATTTGTATTTATTCAGGAAAAGTTCGTATATACTTTATATGACTCTCTAATGCACTTAGTAAAATATTGAAGTGTCGGGAATAGTTACTTGAAGTTACTTTTTTACGGTATGCTGTTATGTAATTGTACCATATATAGTCATCTACATGCGCGACTATGCAGTCCGAGATTCGATGCTATCAAGGAATATAATGATTACATTCTATAGTTTCAGCATTTTATACACATACCATTAACAATTATACATGTATAAACGTGATACTTTTTAAAGCTATATGATGTTTCTCTATAGTATTATTTATTAATTTTTAACGATAATAAATGTTGAAATACAATTACGTTTATAATTATGTACTTTAAAAATGACAAGGTTGTTAATACGTATACTATTCGGCTTAAACCCATGCACGGTCTATTTGGCACATATATTGCCGCAATTTCATAGACGACAATAATTAAAGGTATTAAAGTTAATCCGTAATTATCAATGCCTCGGGCTTATAAGAACGATGGTCAAAGTTTCAAGGGTCATTAAACAAGGATAATTAGCGCATAGTACTGCTGTAAGATATTTACCCTCAAGCAAAATAATAAATGGAAATGTTAAAATAATAAAATGTTTGTATCCAGACTAGGTAGTTTAATCCAGTTTTCTGGACAAGGTGTCGAGAAAACTAATGATATATTGAAGCAAATTCATCAAATGAAATTGAACTAGCTTGATTGAACGACAAAAAAAACCCATATAATAAAGACAATAGTGACTATTGGGAAAGTAGAATTTACATGGAACCGTCCCAGTACTTTTAAGTTCATCGCATTAATGACGACAAAAAATGCATCAGAAATACGAAATTTAAGTGTATTTGCACATCATGGATTTATTAAGCGCCAACAACTTCATAACGAGTTGTAATAGTATTAGTAATTTGTTTTAAAAATGTTTAAATAGTTACACAAAAATTGCCGATATTGAATATACTACTGTCTGTTATATTTAAAATTGTATAATTATTATAATATAAGAAATGTATTTATATATGTGAATGTATGTAAATGTGTATGTATAATTCTTTGTTTCATATAAGTGATAACGTCGATGGAAACTACTAATATGTACATTTTATGTATATTTAATGATTGTTTCATGTACATGATCACCGTGCGATGCTTTACAATTTCGTTTCGGTAGAGCACACATGCAATTGGTGACTGTACATTTTAAAATTGCTCGATCATTATAGGTTATGCGCTCTTTGTAAGGGCCATTTCCTTGATGATCCATTTAGATGATTTAGGAGTTACCATTGACGTTAAATTATTTTATATAATTATGTAATTATGGATATGAATTGGATGCTTTGTTTTCAACATGTATTTATCATTTAAATTATTCTGCCTCCCCCAACAGAGATGAACCTCATTTATTTACCATTTCATTGTATCTTCTTGTCACGTATTGCTATGTATTATTTTCTATGTTATATTGATGTTTTGTCAATAACCTTTTATGGGTTTAAGTACAATAAAAGTTCTTCTTCTTCTTCTTCATATCAAGATCGGCCAAAAAACTTAGGATAAACAGGGAAATTGAAATCGCGCATGAAAATCACCAACAAGAAATATATGTTCTAGTGTAAACTTCGACGACATGACCGAACAGGAAATTAAGATTTTATTGAAAAAGAAGGGAGCCAGCACAAAATTAAGAAAGAAAAATTAATTGATTTACTGAAGAGCGTTATGAATTAAAATTAAAAGTGGAATAAACTTAAATATGCAGGAGTAGGGAAGTTAAATATATAACGTCACACTTTAATATGAGTTTGTGTGGGCCGTAAAATATAAATGTATATTGATAGTCATTAAAATATGTGTACAGGCGTTTGCTATATATTAAATAATAGAGACATATTATGTTTGAAATCTGAGATATAAGATAGGTATATATAGTCTCTGTTGAAATGTATAAAATAACGAAAATTATAAAACATAAAAATACATTTCTGTTTTCTTATGTATAAATATCCCGCTAAAACCACTATAACTTAAAACACGGTAGGCCTAATGCTATTGCTAATCCGGTGTTTATGACTCTGGGGTTTTATGACCCTCATTAATGACTTACGATTTGCGTCGGTGATCTTCCGGAAATTGCCGAAAGATACGGAACAGTAGCGATCGATTGCTTCCATTATCGATTAAATTTATCTGGTATTATGTGAGAAGACAGATTGTTGGATATGCATTTGTATTTCAACATTATAAGAAATCATGCTGAGTTCCGTGAGCACATTTCGGAATATCGCCTCCAGTGTTTGAATAATTTCGCACCAGATGACGCATTTTATGGTTGACTTCAGAAATGATAATCTTATGATTTTATCCCTTATCACACACGCATCAGTTTCATCAGTATAGTATAGCACATACAGTCATGTACAAAGGGAAATTAGATAAAACTCAACCATCCTCAACTTCCAATACGACATTCCGTGAAAGTGATCTCCTTTTGCAAAAGCGATAATACGTTGTACAGTAAGCGCGACAAATTGATCAAACACGATGAAAATAAAAGAAGAATTACTATTTGTTTAATGTAATGATTTGACTGCGTATCTTATTAAACTTTTCTTCCACTACATGTTATAACGATTATGGTGCAATGGAATTAACACGACGAACCGTTGTTCCGTTATCGCCTCGTTCTTTGTGTTCAGCGGTGCTTATTTTCACATTTAACGTTCCTCTACCAAGTATAATGGCCTTCGAATTGTTTCATGGACTATTGTCGTCCGTGGTCTTCATAGTTCCAGAATCTGGTGTGACTACCAGTTCGAAACCCAGACAGCAGTCATATAGAATGATTTATATTCATTTACGGGTAATAACTTGTTTCAAATCGATGTAAATTAAAGAAGTTTAAAGATTATTAAATCGTAACACGATTGAAAGCCTTGTGCACTTTTTGTTTTATAAATTTATAATACACAGATACAAACAAATGCTTTTCTAATTGATCCCTCAACTCTTATATTGATTATCGTATTTTTAATAAATACAGGTTCTATAACCATCAGCCAAATTTGTTTTACTTCATTCTTACCCTTACCTCAATCTCTTGAAACCAAAAATTGATAGTTGAGTGAAGTAATTGGCGCGGTAATCGTAAATCGTACATCAACATTGAATACCGATCCAGATTGAATACAGAACCAGCACTGACATCGTTATTCGACTTATATTTTTGAATACATATCTTATATCGAACCCCGAGCTAGCACTGACATCGTTATTCGACTTATATTTTTGAATACATATCTTATATCGAACCCCGAGCTAGCACTGACATCGTTATTCGACTTATATTTTTGAATACATATCTTATATCGAACCCCGAGCTAGCACTGACATCGTTATTCGACTTATATTTTTGAATACATATCTTATATCGAACCCCGAGCTAGCACTGACATCGTTATTCGACTTATATTTTTGAATACATATCTTATATCGAACCCCGAGCTAGCACTGACATCGTTATTCGACTTATATTTTTGAATACATATCTTATATCGAACCCCAGCTAGCACTGACATCAACATTCGAAATGGGTCCGCGGCGAATACATATCTGGAGTCGAATACTAGCCAGCTCGTACATCGTTATTCGAGTTTACTAAATATTTGAATACAGACCTAGTAGCGAACCCAGCGCTAGCACTGACATCAACATTCGAACTTGTCCGCGGCGAATTCATATCTGGAGGTGAAAAACGAGCCAGCTCGTACATCGTTATTCGATTGTTTCTTAAATATTTGAATACAGACCTAGTAGCGAACCCAGACCTAGCACTGACATCAACATTAGAACATGACCGCGGCGAATACATATCTGCAGTTCAATAACGAGCCAGCTCGTACATCATTATTCGAGCTCGTATGAATAACGATGTCAGTGCTGGCTCTGTATTCAATCTGGGTCGGTATTCAATGTTGATGTACGATGTACGATTGCCGCGCCAACTTCATACAATTTTCTCTCCTTGTTCTCTATCAAAGTTAATAAACAGCAACACCTTAGATTTATCAATTATATTTGTATTTCAGTGTAATTCAATTTCACATATTTATTTCAGAGTCACGAACTAAGCGCACACGCGACGTTACTTGTACAGTCACGCCCGACCAAGCAAACGTGTGAAAGCAATCGTCCACTTTTGTCGCACGAGAAACAACGAGAACAGGTAATCTTAAAAGTCTATTATCTTTCAGAATTTTGAAGAACCGTTTTATTTGCAAACATAGAAAACGTTCCATCAAAGTTAAGTACAACATTGAAATACATGTCTATGTAAAGTCTTTACGAAATATCTTTTCGAACTAGATCTACATCACTGGTCACAAAGGAATCTTAAAGCGTAATGTGTTGGTTATTTAAAAATACAAACTAGTAACTAAATATTTACCATTTTTGTATACATATATATCTTGTTATTGACCATATTTGTTGTTGTCATGGTAGTAATAAGGCACTTCTTATTATGTCTCCGAGGGAGACATACTGTTTTTGCCTTCGGCGTCTGTCGTTCTGTCCGTCCGTCCGTTCGTTCGTTCGTCCGTCCGCCCGTCCGTCCCTCTGTCTGTCCACTTTAGCTTGTCCGCGCTTTATCTCCAATACTGCTGGTTGGATTTCAGCAAAACTTCATAGGATTGATCAACATCAAGTGTAGTTCTGCATATTCGTTGTTTTGTTCTGCTCGAATATTTTTTTACTGAGTTATGGCCCTTTGAAGTTTTATTACCTCTGAAGTTTATCTGCGCTTCATCACCAATACGGCTGGTTGGATTTCAGTCAAACTTTATAGGATTGATCAACATCAAGTTTAGTTGTGCATCTTCGTTGTTTTGTTCCGCTCGGATTATCTTTTACTGCGTTATGAGTTATGGCCCTTTGAAGTTTTTATACCTATGAAGTTTGTCCGCGCTTCATCTGCAAAACTGCTGGTTGGATTTCAGCCACACTTGATCAACATCAAGTGTAGTTGTGCATCTTTGTTGTTTTGTTCCGCGTTGATACTTTTGTACTGAGTTATGGCCCTTTGGTGTGTTTATACATATGGAGTTTGTCCGCGCTTCATCTCAAATATGGCTGTTTGGAGTTCAACCAATCTTCACAGGGTTAATAAGCATCAAGTGTAGTTGTGCATTATTGTCGTTTCGTTCCGCTCAGATAATTTTTCACTGAGTTATGGCCCTTTGATGTTTTTATACATATACAGTGCATGGTGAACTGATCAAAGTCCATCTTTCTTGTTTGCTTGATATTTCATTCTAACATCTTGTATCAGTATTACAATTACTGACAAACTGCCATTTGGGAGACATACACTCAACAAAATTCCTAATCGGTCAGTTTATATTGTATGATTATATTTCTAATAATGCATGTATTCACACAAAATTTCACATACTGATATTTGAACAGGTAATGCAGCATATTATTGATTTTTTTAGCCGGCTCTCTATGAAATTAATCGTATTAGGCGTATTGATGTTTATAGCACGTTTTGCACGTGCGGGGCATGGACACATATTTGCACGTGTTTGTGTACACTTTTGTCATTGCTGATGAAAATCCTTTTTGAAAAACACAAAACATGGTGAGAATGACTGTAAAAGAACGCACCCGAGCCGTCGGAATGATATAGGCCGGAACTCATTTACGACAGGTGGGTTTTATTTTTTGAAATTTCATAAGAATATTGACATTATTTGTTTGTAGCCGCAGATTGAAGGTTCTTGCCACCTGAAATAAGTTGAAAACGGAAATAACCACCAATATAATGGCTACAAACAAATAATGTCAATATTCTTATGAAATTTCAAAAAATAAAATCCACCTGTCGTAAATGAGTTCTGGGCCCGTATTACAGAAGCTTCTTATCCTTTAAATTTTCCTTAAATGACGAAAAAATCTTAAGTTTTACATTTTTATCCTTAAGATTTCAGAAAGTTCTTAAGTAGTATTACACAATGTTCTTATCTTATTTTTTCACTTAAGGTAAGCGATTTTCTCCTTAGATTTTAAGGAAAGCTAGACCTCCCTTATCTTGTATAAAATATCTTAAGTTATAGAATCGCCCCCATTTTCTGAACCAGTGAACAGCACAATTATTCGACATCTACGATTTCAATACAACGTTCGTGTCAAATCATCGAAATCACGTTGCGTTCAGATATACATTTACATAAAGTAGGCCTACCGGTGTTCAGTAAATTCCGTAGAATTATAAAATTTCGCTCTTGAAATTGTGTCAACGCTGTGAGCAAAATCAACAATATTTACCTGATAAAATGCTGTTTTAAGTGTTAATTATACGTACAACCAACTATGTAATAATTCAGGGACGTGATGTAGACATACAGTGAATATATAAGAACGGAATGATGGAAATTGCACCGTGAATCGGAAAGAGATGTTAAGAATAATATTAGGTTTATATCATAAAGGTTTTTATGTTTCGGATATGGTAATCATGATGTTTGACTAAGGAAGCAAAAGTGAATCGAAACTGGTCCTGTGTCATGCTATTAGTTGACCGATGTTAAACTTGGATCATGACTGAGAATACGTTTTACTATTTTGTATGGTATATATGCATATTACTGCCACCAGTTAGCATGATAGCGTTCGCAAATTGTTTCGTGTTAACCACATAATTATTACGATAATTATCTAGCTATCTAGTTAATATTCGTGATCAATTTTCGGTAAGATAAATATCATACAACTAGAAATAGGCTTGAAAGAGCCCAGAACTGCCACCTCTTACCTTTTTTATGATGTATTGCACTAGTTTTAAGTGTTACCACTTATTTATAAATGCAAGTTTGGCTTCTAGATTTAAGTGGTAACACGAATCTTAAGTGAAATTCGCCAATTTGAGTTATTAAGTAACATAATAAGTGGTTAACTGGATAATATTCGTGTTACAACTTACATCTAGAAGACAAAAATGAATAAGTGGTAACACGAATAATGGAGTTAATAAAAGTTTATATTACATTTACTATGAGTTTTCAATCATGATTTGATTTATTATGCTTTGAAATACACAGTTCTATTGAAATAAAATTGTAATTACTGTTATATAGTGTGTGTATTTCGTTTTCAACCTAGTTATCTATATATAGCCCTATATCTGCACTAGACTAGTATTTATACTTATCACAAGTGCTATGTTCTTGTTTCATTTAGGTTCGTATGTGCATGCTTTTGAGCAAAATTTATCAGGGGAAAAGTACCATTTGTGGTGATTTATGATTTTTCTCAACAAGCTTTGTAATACTACACTTAAAAACATAAAACATGCATCTAACCAAAGGATTGATAATAGTGGTTGCTTATTATATCACAGACAGCTGCAAATGTTGGGTTGAAATTCATACAAATTGTCTGTTCTCAGTACACAACTCGTAACAGGACATTATAAGAAAGAGCAAGCATATTGTATCTATATTTTTATTGGTATGGATGGACTGGGTGTGTGTTGTGTTTGTGCCATGTCCAAGGACATGCTGGATTCATTCAGTCTGAATTACTGGTACTAATTCGCCTCAACAACTAGATCACGACTTACCGACTGCATTATTCATGAAATATCATACAGATTTACTGAGCAAAACTTCTCACACAACATACAGTCAATTTCCATCAGTTAAAATGCAAAATGTTCAAATATAATGCAACAAAAACAAAGATTTATATGAAATGACGGTTGTACTTGTTACAACGTAACTAGGTAAAATCATTTATTTGCTTGGAGTTAGAGTAAAGTCTGCTACATTCTGCGCACGCATTATTTTTTTAATTTCCGGTTCTATTTTTGGAACGGGAAAACCCGATGTACGTTAGCAACAGTCTTAAGAATTTGCTTAAGATGAAAAATAAGGATAAGGAAATTTTAGTTAAAATTCTTTTAAGTTGGATCTGTAATAGTACTTAAGATTTTCTTGAACCTTATCCTTACCGAAGTACAAATCTTAAAATTTCTGTATTTCTTAAGGTATATCTTAAGAAGCTTCTGTAATACGGGCCCTGGGCCCGTATCACAGAAGCTTCTTATCCTTAAAATTTTCCTTAAATGACGAAAAAATCTTAAGTTTTACATTTTTACCCTTAAGATTTCAGAAAGTTCTTAAGTAGTATTACACAATGTTCTTATCTTATTTTTTCACTTAAGGTAAGCGATTTTCTCCTTAGATTTTAAGGAAAGCTAGACCTCCCTTATCTTGTATAAAATATCTTAAGTTATAGAATCGCCTCCATTTTCTGAACCAGTGAACAGCACAATTATTCGACATCTTCGATTTCAACACAACGTTCGTGTCAAATCATCGAAATCACGTTGCGTTCAGATATACATTTACATAAAGTAGGCCTACCGGTGTTCAGTAAATTCCGTAGAATTATAAAATTTCGCTCTTGAAATTGTGTCAACGCTGTGAGCAAAATCAACAATATTTACCTGATAAAATGCTGTTTTTAGTGTTAATTATACGTACAACCAACTATGTAATAATTCAGGGACGTGATGTAGACATACAGTGAATATATAAGAACGAAATGATGGAAATTGCACAGTGAATCGGAAAGAGATGTTAAGAATAATATTAGGTTTATATCATAAAGGTTTTTATGTTTCGGATATGGTAATCATGATGTTTGACTAAGGAAGCAAAAGTGAATCGAAACTGGACCTGTGTCATGCTGTTAGTTGACCGATATGTTAAACTTGGATCATGACTGAGAATATTTTTTACTATTTTGTTATATCTCTCTTTATATGCTCATTTTAAGATTATAATATTGTTTTTCTCTGAATCTGTGCGTTTCATTTGATAATTGAAATAATATTTTCATAGATTTTATGTGTCATTTTTTGCATATGTATGTTTATTTCTTTGTATCATATGGTGGCATATTACTGCCACCAGTTAGCATGATAGCGTTCGCGAATTAATTCGTGTTAACCACTTAATTATTATCTAGTTGACTTAGGAAGAGTTACCACTTACATATAGAAGCCAAAAAATGTATTAATATCTAAGTGGTAACACGAATCTTAAGTGACATAATAAGTGGTCAACTAGATAAGATTCGTGTTACCACTTACATCTAGAAGCCAAAAATGAATAAATGAAGAAGTGGTAACACGAATCTTAAGTGAAATTCGCGAATTTGAGTTACTAGTATTAAGTAACATAATAAGTGGTCAACTAGATAAGATTCGTGTTACCACTTACATGTAGAAGTCAAAATTGCATTTATAAATAAGTGGTAAGACGAATCTTAAGTGAAATTCGCGAATTTGAGTTACTAAGTAACATGATAAGTGGTCATCTAGATAAGATTCGTGTTACCACTTAAATCTAGTGTAATACATCATAAAAAGGTAAGAGGTGGCAGTTCTGGGCACTTTCAAGCCTGTTTCTAGTTGTATGATATTTATCTTACCGAAAATTTATCACGAATATTAACTAGATAGCTAGATAATTATCGTAATAATTAAGTGGTTAACACGAATTAATTCGCGAACGCTATCATGCTAACTGGTGGCAGTAATATGCCACCATAGTATCAGTTGTAGATATGTTATGATCTCCAGTTATTGGAGGTAATAAAAGTTTATATTACATTTATTTTTCAATCATGATTTGAATATTATGCTTTGAAATACTCAGTTCTATTGAAATAAAATTGTAATTACTGTTATATAGTGTGTGTATTTCTTTTTCAACTTAGTTATCTATGTATAGCCCTATATCTGCACTAGACTAGTATTTATACTAATCACAAGTGCTAAGTCAGTCTTGTTTCATTTAGGTTCGTATGTGAATGCTTTTGAGCAAAATTTATCAGGGGAAAAGTACCATTTGTGGTGACTTATGATTTTTCTCACCAAGCTTTATAAACATGTACAACACTTAAAAACATAAAACATGCATCTAGCCAAAGGATTGATACTAGTGGTTGCTTATTATATCACAGACAGCTGCAAATGTTGGGTGGAAATTCATACAAAATGTCTGTTCTCGGTACACAACTCGTGACAGGACATTATAAGAAAGAGCAAGCATATTGTATCTATATTATTATTGGTATGGATGGACTGGGTGTGTGTTGTGTTTGTGCCATGCTGGATTCATTCAGTCTGAATTACTGGTACTTATTCGCCTCATCAACTAGATCACGACTTACCGACTGCATTATTCATGTTATATCATACTGATTTACTGAGCAAAACTTCTCACACAACATACTGTCAATTTCCATCAGTTATAATGCAACATGTTCAAATATAATGCAACAAAAACAAAGATTTATATGAAATGTCGGTTGTACTTGTTACAACGTAACTAGGTAAAATCATTTATTTGCTTGGAGTTAGAGTAAAGTCTGCTACATTCTGCGCACGCATTATTTTTTTAATTTCCGGTTCTATTTTTGGAACGGGAAAACCCGATGTACGTTAGCAACAGTCTTAAGAATTTGCTTAAGATGAAAAATAAGGATAAGGAAATTTTAGTTAAATTCTCTTAAGTTGGATCTGTAATAGTACTTAAGATTTTCTTGAACCTTATCCTTACCGAAGTACAAATCTTAAGATTTCTGTATTTCTTAAGGTATATCTTAAGAAGCTTCTGTAATACGGGCCCTGGTCCTGTGTCATGCTATTAGTTGACCGAGGTTAAACTTGGATCATGACTGAGATTACTTTTTACTATTTTGTATGGTGGCATATTACTGCCACCAGTTAGCATGATAGCGTTCGCGAATTGTTTCGTGTTAACCACATAATTATTACGATAATTATTCGTGATAAATTTTCGGTAAGATAAATATCATACAACTAGAAATAGGCTTGAAAGTGTCCAGAACTGCCACCTCTTACCTTTTTTATGATGTATTACACTAGATTTAAGTGGTAACACGAATCTTATCTAGTTGACCACTTATTATGTTACTTAATAACTCAAATTCGCGAATTTCACTTAAGATTCGTGTTATCACTTATTTATAAATGCAAGTTTGGCTTCTAGATGTAAGTGGTAACACGAATCTTAAGTGAAATTCGCCAATTTGAGTTATTAAGTAACATAATAAGTGGTTAACTGGATAATATTCGTGTTACAACTTACATCTAGAAGACAAAAATGAATAAGTGGTAACACGAATAATGGAGTTAATAAAAGTTTATATTACATTTACTAGTAGTTTTCAATCATGATTTGAATATTATGCTTTGAAATACACAGTTCTATTGAAATAAAATTGTAATTACTGTTATATAGTGTGTGTATTTCTTTTTCAACCTAGTTATCTATATATAGCCCTATATCTGCACTAGACTAGTATTTATACTAATCACAAGTGCTATGTTCTTGTTTCATTTAGGTTCGTATGTGCATGCTTTTGAGCAAAATTTATCAGGGGAAATGTACCATTTTTGTGGTGACTTATGATTTTTCTCAACAAGCTTTGTAATACTACACTTAACAACATAAAACATGCATCTAACCAAAGGATTGATAATAGTGGTTGCTTATTATATCACAGACAGCTGCAAATGTTGGGTTGAAATTCATACAAATTGTCTGTTCTCAGTACACAACTCGTGACAGGACATTATAAGAAAGAGCAAGCATATTGTATCTTTATTATTATTGGTATGGATGGACTGGGTGTGTGTTGTGTTTGTGCCATGTTCAATGACATGTTGGATTCATTCAGTCTGAATTACTGGTACTAATTCGCCTCAACAACAAGATCACGACTTACCGACTGCATTATTCATGTTATATCATACAGATTTACTGAGCAAAACTTCTCACACAACATACAGTCAATTTCCATCAGTTATAATGCAAAATGTTCAAATATAATGCAAACAAAAACAAAGATTTATATGAAATGACGGTTGTACTTGTTTCAACGTAACTAGGTAAAATCATTTATTTGCTTGGAGTTAGAGTAAAGTCTGCTACATTCTGCGCACGAATTATTTTTTTAATTTCCGGTTCTATTTTTGGAACGGGAAAACCCGATGTACGTTAGCAAAGTCTTAAGAATTTGCTTAAGATGAAAAATAAGGATAAGGAAATTTTAGTTAAAATTATTTTAAGTTGGATCTGTAATAGTACTTAAGATTTTCTTGAACCTTATCCTTACCGAAGTACAAATCTTAAGATTTCTGTATTTCTTAAGGTATATCTTAAGAAGCTTCTGTAATACGGGCCCTGGCCTGTATCATTCCGACGGCTCGGGCGCGTTCTTCTACAGTTTAATACGCTGCATTACCTGTTCAAATATCGGTATGTGAAATTTTGTGTGAATACATGCATTATTAGAAAAATAATAATACAATATAAACTGACCGATTAGGAATTTTGTTGAGTGTATGTTTTTATTAAAAAAGGAGTTCAACCATCTAGTTTATTCATTACAAAATACTTATGTATCTTCATTTTTCACTGCAAGGAACGGCTTCCCCGCCAAGTACTAGATGAATAGATAATAATAGCAAAACGAGTACATGTTAACGTAAGAAGTAGTGTAGTCAAGGTTACTGTAATAACATCTGCAAATTAGTATCAGCTTTATTACTATAAAAGAAAAGGAGCTTATCACGAGTTCTCTCCCATTATATCTTCTTGAGTTCTCGCTCTTGTTCAGTCGATGAAGAAGACATAAAGGGAGAGAACTCGTGATTATCTCCTGTGTGTTAAAGCTCTGAACGGGTGTTTAGATAGTTCGCCTCGGGAAACATTTGATAGAATGAGATGTTTAGCTATAGGGTACGTCGTACGTATGTCATAGAAAGAACAATTTATTTATCTTAGTCACTCTAGTCATGCATATACTACTAATACGCTGGATGTTTCTATACTTACAGGCGGATGGTCAAACGAGGACATTATTTAGAATTAACTCGTCGGATATCAATATTGAGGTACAATATACGGATATTTAGTGTAACATTTTAGCGGGCACCCAGTACATTTTCCTGATCTTACACCATGTGGTCATCTAATAACATGTGTATGAACGCTTGATGATTATCCTTGCGCATCTAAAGTCTAATACAGTATAACAGGACAGCAGTGACGTATTGTAACGCCGCAGAGTAAGGGGGGCTTACCATTTTGTATTCTAGTTGTGAAGCTATTCTTCCATGCTATCCTAGAGTATTCAGTAATGCATTTTTCAAGATGTTTATAACGAAGCACCGAAGCGTACACATATGTGTTGATCAGAAGTATAGACCGACCAAACACATATTATACAGCTCCATGCTCGCTTTATTCTATCCGAATTTGTTTGTAAACATTTCCTATTGTCATCAGTTTTCGCTACTGCATGCAATTTCCCGTATTTCTATGATTTCTCTAAGCTTGTCACAAGTAGTTCATGTTGCACAAGTATCTCAAACCTTTAAATGTCTGTGTAGCGGTTGTATCAACCTTTATTTAGCCTAACTATTGATGCATTTAATGTAAATTTCCTGCACATCATCTGCGATCCTTGAAGGTACTCCCATTTTTATAATGCATTGTGGGAGTGTTAGCTACGGTTGCTAGGCATATATTTAATATCGTTGTCGTCTTTAAGGATGTACAAATGTGATTTTAATGTCAGATTATAGCCTGTATACGTTAATTTGCTGTTATTCACCATTTTATATGGTGAATAATCTTTTTTCTTTTGTTTAAAACATGTAAATCTGAGAAAATGACGTGTGACGAGCTTTTTGGTCACTGTTACCAATTTTAACGCTTGCTTATATATGTGACCAATTTTTAACGCTTGTGACCAACTTTCTGGTCACATGTGACCAATTCTTAACGCTTATGACCAACTTTCTGGTCACATGTGACCAATTTTAACGCTTGTGACCAATTTGTGACCAATTTTTGGTCACATTTCGCTGAGCAGTATAAAAGGCCCGATTTTGTTACCAACCAATTGTAGCGGATCAGTGGTCCAGTGGTAAAACGCTGGACTTGTAATCCAGGGATCGCTGGTTCGATTCCCCGCTCCATCACTGACCGTACTAACAGTCTTTCGGACGAGACTTTAAAAACTGAGGTCCCGTGTATGATGCTTTACATCGAGCACGTAAAAGAACCAGGGGTGCTTCTGGAACTGGGGCATCTTCTGTATCATGCACTATCCTCCAAATCTAATATGACTAACATTCTTCCGGAGGCGTCGCCCATATGGGAAACCGGTGGCGACGATAAATAAAAGCATATACAACCAACTAGGTCACTTTATACTGCATAACTTCCGAGAAGCTAGTCCATTTAATACTGCTTAATCAGTAAATTTCTACAAATGAATAGTTTATCACATTTTGATGTAAGCAATTGAAGTTTTAATCTAGTTTGTTTTCCAAACAAAGTGTACCATGTTATTTTAACGTATCTTGTGAAATTCATTAGTGGCATCAGAGTGTAAAACTCTCATTTAGATACTAGGCAGATCTTTAGATATAGCCTATAAATCCATACCTGTGGAAATCCATTTATTTGTGTGTTTATGGTACTTATTTGTGTATTTTTCTTTAATAATTGCATTTTGTCTAAATGCACAGATTGTATGTACAACAGAGTCTATAGGGGGGCCTATAGTTTGAACCTGTATTAAACTGAATGAACTATAGGCCTACACGAGAGTTGTGATATCTATTTGTTCTGAGTAAATGCACAGCAACATTCACATAAATATATAGCACAGTATCAATACTAGCATACAGTTGAACCTTCACCCCAGAGACGTAACAGTATTCTGCTCAATAACCCATATGGAATTCATTCTCAAAATTTGAGATGTATTTATTTTCTTTCTTTATTAAACGGTAGAACATATTATGCATGCTAATCTGTTATACCAGGTTTTAATCTGTGATCATCCGAAAATTCACGATCACGGAAACTACCGACAGACAAAATGACTGCTGACATGTAGCCCCATCGATATCGATCTGTATCAGCAGGATTTATTTGATAAGCGATATTGCTGTATATGCAAAACCTTCGAATAATAATGTTTTAGCCCCTAATACATTGGTTGTGGGTTACTTGTGAGTGATAATGGTAAATTACACGGCTTTTCCTGTATTACTAACAATAATAAAATAAGAAATCTTAGTTATAAACACCCGCACTACCATGTAATTTTCCGAGTACACGTAGAGCAATATCGGGTATTATATCAATATCAGATGGCTTCCAGTGTGTGACAGTACATATTGTCAACATGAGGGAATGCTAGTATTACTTAATATTATTGTCTCGAATGTTGACAATATGTACTGTCACACTGGGAAGCCATCTGGCGTCATTACCTCCGATTGTAAAGATGGCGGACGTTACCGTGTAGACGCTGTGCTATTTCTTTGTTTTCCATTTCGAGGGTTAACATTATATGCTATCACTTTCCATGGGATCTGATATTTATTTTATTATACCGAACAAATATTTTGATTTTAAACTACAAAACAATAAAGTCAATGTGAAACAGAAACAATAAAGTGCTTGCAGAGTCTTTGGATTCTTTGAAGCAATTTCTGTGAATAACTGGATCTGTCAAAGCTGACAGATAATGTTGCAAACATTACAAGCGCCTGATTAATTGTTAACTATTTCAATATGTGACTATCGACTCGGACTATGGGAACTTCAGTACTTAGTCTATTTTTAGACCCGTGCGAGGGCAAAAATGTTATGTCACAGGGTAAAATCGTTATGGCACAGGGTAAAAACGTTATGTCACAGGGTAACATCACGAATTTGCTTATAGCGTGTATACATATGTGAATTTTGCATGGATAATTCACGTGAGGTTTAATAATTCAGAATGTCGGTACTAGTTTCATGTTAATTCCTGTTTATAATAGTTTTGCTACGAAACTGTACGTTATGATGACGTCATCAGCAAGTTTGTGTCTGATATCATATTTACTATAGTTTTCTTGCCACCGTTAATCAATGAAATCAGTACGGCTTTCTTGTGGGAGAAACAAGCAGTAGTACGACAGAAAGCCTAACTTTATTGAACTGTGCATTACGACAGTTTTTCATATCAATGTAAAGAAATCTACGACGGTTTAATCATGATCACAGTGACACGATCATCAATAGTCACAGTGTATTAAAAAAAAGTTCAATTGTAGGTGGAGGGTAATGACAATGTAATACATAAAACTCATATGCAACAATTTGTCTTCTGCCGATAACTAAAAAATCGATAATCGGCTATATAGAAATAAGAAGGGACGTTTAACAAATTAGGGAATAACTTTCTTATTTATTAACATATTTCAAGTTCGCATTCAGATTTGGAAAGAACAAAATCTTCGGATTTCAAATATATAAAAATAAATAATAAGAGACAGAATTTAGGTGGGGGAATTCATACAAACATAGAGTGACCCTATATTCCTATTGAATTACATACAAAGTCGGTAATTTCACTGAAAAATCCATCAAATTTTGTTGTTTAATTAGCTATAACTTTTTCCCTTTAAAACTTTTTTGAGGTTCGCATTCACATTCATATAAAATATACTTTTTTTGAAACAATGATGCTTTTAAATGTGAAATTGGAAAAAAATTAGGCGGGGGAATTAATACTTTTGTCAAACCACCTGTAATTATTTTATATGTTCGGTTTAGTCCGTTAAACAGTAGCGGAAACTAACGGAAACTAACGAAGTTAATCGGGTTTGCGGTCCGTTTATGTTTTTATAGCACGGCAATAAAACTCCCTTCAGTGCGGGTTATATAAATCTTGACAATGAATGATTAAAGTTATAAAGCCTTTCGAACAGGTTCAGGGCCCGTGTTCAATATACATCTTAAGATTTTCCTTAAGACATATTTTTTTCCTTACGCAAGGACACGGACCTATATACTATATATGGTATATAGGTCCGTGGCAAGGATAAAAACTATTTTATCTTTAAGTTATATTCAATATATTACTTAAGATACTTCTTTCCTAAGATATTCTTAAGTAAAAAAAATCTTAGTCGTGTTCTAAATTTCTACTGTTGTATGGACCAATGATTTCTGTAAGCTACTGTTGTTTCAACACATCTATATTCTACTCCCAACAATCATGTTCTATTATTACTGGTGAACCGTGCACCGTCGATAACGTGGGTAATGGGGAAAATACATGGGAACTGTGGGAAATCGTTAATATCTCAACAACGGATTGAGATATCAAAATTGTGCAAACGGTTTTGAAGAATTTAACATTTCTGCAATACATATTCCGTTTTTCTGAAAGATTGTGAAATAACATTTTGTAAAAATCGATTACATCTCTGTCATGCAGATTAGCACTTGTCTCTAGTTAATAGATAAAACAACAACAACATAAAACATGACATACATGACTTAAGAGACTTGTTACGAGTGGCTCTACTGTACTCGTGTAATAATCAGGCATGAGCATTTTCCGGGGATTCATTTGACGCTCGCAAGGGCCCTTTTTGAGACAATTTAAACCGTCTTAGATGCTTAAAGCTAGTAGCTTCAGCGGCCCCCTGGACCCCTTGCCGAATTTTCAGCTGATTTGAAATTTTGCATTCTCATGAACACTTATACTTAAAAATGTATATACATGTACTATAATCAAAAATTTCACTGAAGCGATCAAGAATTTATGACAGTTGCAACATTCAGTTGATTATTGTAAACAAATCTAAAATGCATTATGAGGGTGCGTTCTTCAAAAAGTAAGCAATTTGTTGATGGTTATGCAGTACATACGTATTATATGAAATGCATAAAATTGCTTCAGATTTTCATCTTTAAAGTTGTTAAGCATTGGTCTGGTGAATTTTATTACATGAACGTAATCATATAACTATGTAACAAAGAACCGCTAGACATGAACAGATCGTGAAATTTTAAATTGTTGTTGATGTGCCGACAAATAGTGTAAGGTGTGAGAAAGCGCCCATATTAAGCAACATTTTACGATACAATAATAACCATGAGGTCGATTAAGCACATAAGTATATACACATATAAATTAGATTTGACATATCACCTCCTATATGCATCTAGCGTGTCGAATTTGAAGCTACGAACATTTAATGTTATGCGGTTTTAAGTACATGTCACTTATTACTATATATGATATTTGTTTTTACAGGCAATTGAACATCTTCGTTGTCATAATATGCTTTGTGAATACCACTTATGATTTTTCTTGAAATCTAAGGAAGAAATGCAATAAAAATCTTAAATTTAATGGAAATCTTAGGATTTAAGATAAATTTTCAACTTAAGATGTATATTGAATACGGGCCCAGGGTTGTAATAGAAATACTGTTGAATTATATTATAAATTGTTAATAATCTGAATTACATGTTATCTAAAAAGGTCTTGAAATTGAAAAAAACACTTAATAACGTAATAATTACTAATTTGTGTATTAGTCATTTGTATCAGCTAAAGAATGTATATGTATGAAATTTATTTTATTGCAAAAAGGGGTTTCTTCTCACTTTGTCAAGTTTTGAAATTTCACACCAAAATAATTATTGTCACACCTGTACCTTAATAAAAGAAGAACAAATGTAAGTATTAATTTAAGACAGTCATTATCAAAAAGCTTTAAGTATATTTAGCGAAAGTGGTCATGTGCACATTTTACTAGAAGTAATATTTTATATGTACATTTGTATTTATTCAGGAAAAGTTCGTATATACTTTATATGACTCTCTAATGCACTTAGTAAAATATTGAAGTGTCGGGAATACTTACTTGAAGTTACTTTTTTACGGTATGCTGTTATGTAATTGTACCATATATAGTCATCTATATGCGCGACTATGCAGTCCGAGATTCGATGCTATCAAGGAATATAATGATTACGTTCTATAGTTTCAGCATTTTATACACATACCATTAACACTTATACATGTATAAACGTGATACTTTTTAAAGCTATATGATGTTTTCATGTTTCTCTATAGTATTATTTATTAATTTTTAACGATAATAAATGTTGAAATACAATTACGTTTATAATTATGTAGTTTAAAAATGACAAGGTTGTTAATACGTATACTATTCGGCTTAAACCCATGCACGGTCTATTTGGCACATATATTGCCGCAATTTCATAGACGACAATAATTAAAGGTATTAAAGTTAATCCGTAATTATCAATGCCTCGGGCTTATAAGAACGATGGTCAAAGTTTCAAGGGTCATTAAACAAGGATAATTAGCGCATAGTACTGCTGTAAGATATTTACCCTCAAGCAAAATAATAAATGGAAATGTTAAAATAATAAAATGTTTGTATCCAGACTAGGTAGTTTAATCCAGTTTTCTGGACAAGGTGTCGAGAAAACTAATGATATATTGAAGCAAATTCATCAAATGAAATCGAACTAGCATGATTGAACGACAAAAAAAAACATATAATAAAGACAATAGTGACTATTGGGAAAGTAGAATTTACATATCAAGATCGGCCAAAAAACTTAGGATAAACAGGGAAATTGAAATCGCTCATGAAAATCACCAACAAGAAATATATGTTCTAGTGTAAACTTCGACGACATGACCGAACAGGAAATTAAGATTTTAATGAAAAAAGAAGGGAGCCAGCACAAAATTAAGAAGGAAAATTAATTGATTTACTGAAGAGCGTTATGAATTAAAATTAAAAGTGGAATAAACTTAAATATGCAGGAGTAGGGAAGTTAAATATATAACGTCACACTTTAATATGAGTTTGTGTGGGCCGTAAAATATAAATGTATATTGATAGTCATTAAAATATGTGTACAGGCGTTTGCTATATATTAAATAATAGAGACATTATGTTTGAAATCTGAGATATAAGATAGGTATATATAGTCTCTGTTGAAATGTATAAAAATAACGACAATTATAAAACATAAAAATACATTTCTGTTTTCTTATGTATAAATATCCCGCTAAAACCACTATAACTTAAAACACGGTAGGCCTAATGCTATTGCTAATCCGGTGTTTATGACTCTGGGGTTTTATGACCCTCATTAATGACTTACGATTTGCGTCGGTGATCTTCCGGAAATTGCCGAAAGATACGGAACAGTAGCGATCGATTGCTTCCATTATCGATTAAATTTATCGGGTATTATGTGAGAAGACAGATTGTTGGATATGCCTACTCTCCTGATTCAAATTGATAAAGTAAATCAACACGATCAATTTTCTCCCAGTACGAAAGACGCATTGATTCCGTTATTCAACGGTGGCAAGAAAAATCGCTGATGACGTCAGAATTACGTACACTTTCGTAGCAAAACTTTTTTAACAGAAATTAAAATGATGGTGTCGGTAAACTAGTACCGACATTCTGATATACCCGACATTGCTCTACGTGTACTCGGCAAATTGCATGGTAGTGCGGGTGTTTATAACTAAGATTTCTTATTATATTATAGTTAGTAATACAGGAAAATCAGTGTAATTTACCATTAACACTCACAAATAACCCACAACCAATGCATTGGGGGCTAAAACATAGACCATTTGGGAACTGTCTTAGCCTTTAGCAATGTGAAATCGGCACTGCCCTTAGCGTTAGCCAAAACCTAGTCAATTTTAAAACTCTGTATCTCCATCAAAATAAGAAATTGCACAGCGCCACTCGGTAAGATTTCAGGAGAATGATTCAAGTTTATTCCCAGTTATTCAAAATTGTTCGATTTCATGAATTAAGCCGATAATTCAATGTCATGTACGAAAACGTCGAACTTTTCGCAAAACGGCGTACAATATAACCAGTTTTCTCGGTAAATATGGCACTCACTCGCACACAAACAGTATGTATAAATTGCTTGTTCTTTGTTTAAACGATACCTATAAGTGGTTACTCTTAAAATCAACAAAAAACGCAACAAAAATAGCAAATACTTGCCCGTCGTAAATATCGCAACATGCACATAGCACCGCCATCCATCAACAGCACTGCCATCGATACAGCTGGTTGTACGGGGTGAATCTAAAGCCGCTCTTTTCATGTCGTCCGATAATTGCATACAAAATAGAGCCGCTATTAATGCTACTGCTGTGCAATATACAAAAATGCCGAGATGTTACGATTGCTGGGTCACTTTCAATCCAAAATGGATTTTGTTAAATTCACCAAATTCAGTGACTTTCGATAAGGTAGCGTTGCCTTTACCGAAAGGTTAACCAATCTGCGTCCAGGTTACAAACGTTGTTCGGTTGAAGAGAAATTGCCTTGGTGGCTAACGTAAGATTTGATTGGTTTACACAATGCTGATATGCAAATAGCAAAACCATGTTAGTACGGCTGCGACTATTGAGAAACAGCCTTATCATTACTAACCTTAATCAAACACTTTCATCGTTTTTAACCATTATGATATATTGTTTCAGATTGTCAGCAATGCGTATTCACCAAACTCTACACACACGGACTCGGCGTTCTTTCCCCAACGAAAACACGAGGTAGACACTATTTTTGCCGGGATTCCCGGGCTGTAAAATATTTCGTATCTTCTCGTATCAATCGGGCCCCTTTTTCTGCATGACGGAAATTACCTCTTTCGATGTGTTCCAGATAATGCAATATATTACCATGAAAAGAAATTATTTTGATGACTGTGTTTGTATGATCTTTGTATTATTGTCGATTAATTTAAACTTATTTTTTGCATCCTTAATCACTATTAAGTTATTAACTGCTTCCTGAAACTAATATATAACCAGACCATCGCGATTTGTAAGTAATGTTGAAATCTGCAGCTGAACGAATAACCAAAAGAGAGATTCGAACTCATGAACTTCAGAAAAGAAGAGTCAGACTCTTCTCCCATTATCGCAAAGTACAATAAATCCTCAATAATAAGACCACACTCGGGACCATTGATAACTGGTATTGTTATTGAGGTGGTCTTAATATTAAGGTGATAAAGAGCAAAACAGTGAAAATGGACTGAAAATTGTGTTCTTAAATTTGAGGTGGTATTTCCGTCAGGTTTTACTGTAGATGGCGTTTATCTCTGCAGCACACACATGACTTGGATGGAACAGTTAAAACAAGTTTAAATTAATTAAATATCTGTATTTCAGGGTTGTTGCGCTATATGTAAATGCAGTAAATTTACAGTAAGTGAATTCAAAATTCTAATTTGAAATTTTCTCAAGCAATTGTTTATAATATATCATGTTTTAAACAAATATTGTATGGTCACAAAATGAGTATACATGTATATACACTTGGGGAATCTTATAACTGTGCAGCTATTCAAATACCGATATCTTAGTAACAATTGAACCTAGTAAGCTGAAATTTTCAATATATATGATTAAGACAAGTGGTATGAGATCGGAGTATATTTAAATGAATTTCATTTCAAAATAAACAAACAAAATCGATAAAACCGAGGTAAAGTAAAATCAGAAAGTCACAATCACGATATTGCGGTAAAGCTATTAAAGTCTAATATCGTGTATGTCCTCCTTGGGCGCGAATGACGGCTAAACAACGTCGACGCATTGATGTCACATACCGGTGTATGTACTGTTGAGGGATATTGTTCCATTCCTGTATAATCTTCGCTCTCAACTCAGGAAGAGTGCGTGGTACCTTACCGTGTCTCCAGACTCGTCGACTCAGTTCATCCCAGATGTTCTCAATTATGTTGAGATCGGGTGACTTAGGTGGAATATCCATTACGTTGATGTGATTGTTCTGCAGAAATGCAACAGTAGCTCTAGCGGTATAACAAGGCGCACCGTCATGAAGTAACCGTAAACCGCGGTTGTTTCTCATCATAGGCAATACTTCAGGCTGAAGTATTTCATTCCTGTATCGAGCTGCATTTAAGTTGCCGTCGATTAAAACAATATTCGATTTATGGTGCATTGCCACTCCTGCCCAGGCCATTACCGATGCTCCACCGTACCTATCACGTTCGGTGACACAATTGTCATTAAAACGCTCTCCCCTTTCTCTATACACTCGTGTTCTTCCATCATTTCCATGTGAACGAAACTTCTTTTCGTCTGTAAAAAGGACATGAGCCCATTCGGCCTGTGTAATGCGGTGATGACGACGCGCCCAACGATCTCTTAGGTTCTTATGCCTCGGAGTAAGAATGATACCATTGAATGGTCGTCTACAGCGCATATTGCCGATAGTCCGAAGACGATTACGAACAGTCCTGGCGCAGATGAAGCGACCGTGAGTTCCACGAGTTTCTCTTGCAGTTAGAGCAGCGGTGCGTCGTCTTTGTTGGCGATGAATTGGTAAAATTTGCCGATCTTGGGCGGCGCTTGTTACCCGACCGCGTGGACGACGAGGGAGGTTGTCAACAGTGCCCGTCAGTCTGAACTTTATCATCAGTGCTCTGATTGTGTTACGATGGACACCCATTCGCCTCGCAACCTGCAAAATATATTTTGTCATAGGCTCTATATCATGAACGTTTTAATTAGATACTGGTTAGTTACCGGGAAGCCGCGGTACAATGGTTAGTACATTGGTGAACCGGCCGGTATCGAGACTTTTCAACCCCAAGACTTTTCAACCCCAAGACTTTTCAACCCCAAGACTGTTCAACCCCTATGGTAAAATATCCAAGACTTTTCAACCCCACTGTCATTTTCGACCCCTAATTAGCCTAAGACTTTTCGACCCCTGTTAAAATCAAGACTTTTCAACCCCTAATAAACCAAGACTTTTCAACCCCTAATAAACCAAGACTTTTCAACCCCTCGAATATGTTTTTAATTGGACAGTTATCACATTTGTTACCTGGAAAAATGTTGACAATCACGTTGTTTAAGTTTAATTTTAAGTTTATTTACATTCCAAAATGAATACTAATAAAGATACATACACACAAAATACACACAGTCATTCTATCACATTTTATTTGGCCTAAAACTGCAGGTGGAATTTAATTAGTATTTAATTGATGATGTGATTTGTTATTCTAATTAAGTCTAATTACGCTGTCACTTACACTCAAAAATTATGTATTTATAATGTGCATGTGCATACAGTAAAATTTCGATAATAAGACCACTCTTTGGTACCATTGAAAACAGGTATTTATAGTGAGGTGGTCTTAATATTGAGGTTGAATAAACAGCAATACAGTGAAAATGTACTTGAACAAAATGTGTTATTTATATTGAGGTGTTCTTCATGTCAGGTTTTACTGTATATGTAAAAATTAAGCAAGGGGTGGAAAGAAACTAATGTCTCATTTTCTTTAACTGTCATTTATCAGGAATATCAGATTTATCATTAAGTACATACTTGTTGTTAATTTAATCTGTTCTATTGAGAACGTCAACAACAAATACTTATGCTTTCACACATTCCAATAGAAATATATTATTTATATACCAAACAATATATTCACATCGATTTACCATTGATACATATACATGTATGTTTGCCGATTATGCAATAAAGTTTGTTTGTTTGTTTGTTTGACATAATGATTTGTCAATACCCGAATGTTTTTTTATAGAACAGAACATATTTTTTATTTAGGATTTATATATACATAACTTAATTGCCTCCATTTTCTGGAGATTATGAATATATATACATACATAAAGGAAGAATAGTGAATATTATATACAGCATAGAGAAAGGAAAAAAGGATGAATACATAGCCAAGAGAATAGAATAAAACATCAAGTCCCTTGCACGTAACTAGTCTCACATTATGCTAATATTTGACCTCACGGAGTATGTTTAGTTCAAACGAAACGAACATTTGACACTATACATGTAAGGAAATGGTAATACGTATTATTGGTAAAGCAGTCTCAGGAATTTGCCGAGACTGATTTACCAATTCAAACTGGCACATAAATTGACTCGGAAACACTTTACTTCACACTGGCACACTATTTATTCGCACTGTCACAATTACTTGCACGTACACTTAACCGTATATCTCGCCGATTTCACGCAGGAAATCCTCGCATACAATGTCCCGTTCATCATATTTGTCCCAGAGTAGTTACGTAACACAGTCAACAAACATAACAATTACATTGTCTTTATTGGTATAGTCGATCATTAATCATTGACCATTTGTTATATTAAAAAGCTGTTTATATTAATGATATTTGGTCGATTTTAATAATTGTATTTAACTAACTAGTCCTAATTTCTGAAAAATAAATATCAATAGTGTTTCTTTATTGGTACAGATAGACTGAGATATACCTGGTACATGTATATATATTTTCATTGACCACTTTGCTAATGTAACACAATTGTTTCACATTCATGAAAGCTCTTTGTAAACTAATATTTTTTTATTTCTTGTGCGACTTTCTCTACATTATATATTATATTTATTTGTTTCAACCTGTATTACTCTATCAAAATCGGTGATAAAAAAAAATATATCTTAATAATTATTATGGCATCTGCAATCTTAGGTACTATATGAAAAACATATATTAATTGATAAAGGCATTTTAAGAAGGACCTACTGATATTACAGAACAGAACAGAATATTTATTTCGACGTGTACATTGTACATAGTCATCATTTACATATAAATACACAAAATAAACACACATTATTGTAATTATCTATAAGCATATACTATAAATCCAAATATATCAAAATTACATAATATACACAATACAAACACAAATATATACACCATTTACATTCAAAGTTTCTTATAAATACAAATATAAATCAAAGGTCAAAGGTGATCAACACAAAACATTTTTTTAGAATTATGTTAAGTATAAAATTATAAATAGAATTCTATGCATAAATACAAACTAAGCAACATTATTTAATAAACTGTTTCTCAACATCAAGGCTTTTTTACAATAAATTGCTAACGGAAGTAGAATGTTTTTATCCTGGCTTTTCAGTAGTTAAATAAATTTAAACATGTTTGGTCTTAAATAAAAATATTGATCAAGGTATTGTTTTCTTAAGTTATTATACAACGGACAGCTGATTATAAAATGATATTCATCTTCAATATCTATAGTATCACAAAAAATACATAGTCTTTCGTTTCTATCTATTCTATTTCTAGCGTATCTTCCTGTTTGTATTTTAAGGCTATGTGCTGATATTCTTATTCTTGTGATAAAAAAGCGTAAATTGTTAGGTATAATATCGAGGTATTGTTCATAATTAAAATCTGATTTACAGTTATTGTACAATATCATAACTGGACTTATATTTTTCTAACATGCCAACACTGAACAAAACAGTCAATTAACCTCTGTTTAAAAACATATATAAAACAATTACCGTTAAACGTATCAGGTCGTTGCCATACATCGGCAAAACCATATTCACACAATAACTTTTTTACACTATACACCCAGTTGACTTTATTGTTTTCACAGTCATTTAATGATTGCAAGTATACATGTTTGATTATAGTATTATCAGTAGATAACACTTTAAACCAATATTTGATAATACGTACGTATCTAGTAATGAACAAAGGATAACGACCTAACTCACCATAAATAGATGTAGAGCACGTGCTTTTTCGGACGTTCAAGATTTGCTTACAAAATTTTAAGTGTATACGTTCTATTTCTTTAGATTTGGTGAAGCCCCATATTTCAGATGCGTAATTTAAAATAGAACCAACAAAAGCATCAAATAATTGACATAGTAGCCGAGGCTTTAGATTAAATTTCTTACAATTGATAACTAAGACATTCAATGCTTTCAATCCTTTCCCTATAATGAATTCTTGATTTAAACTGAAGTTACCGGTATAATTAAAGACAGAACCGAGGTAGTTGAAATTATCAACCACTTCTATATGTTCGCCATTATAATTCCAGGATTCATTATTTCTTAACCCCCCTCGTTTTCTAAACATTATTATTTTAGTTTTATTTATATTCACTTCCAAACCCAAGTATTACAGTAACTATAAAGCATATTCAATTTGTTCTGCAATTCCTCTGGTGTTTTTCCAAGTATTGCCATATCATCTGCGAATAATAATAAAATCAGAAGTATTTCATCAATAAATATTCCTGAATTACAATCACTTTGGAGGTAAAGTTCTAAATCTTCTATAAATAATGAAAATAAAAGCGGTGACAATATTTCTCCTTGTCTGAATATTCATTACAATTTCTTACACAAGATTTTACCTTTTGATACATATCACGAACAATTCTAAGCATTTTACCTTGGACACCAATATTAAACATTTTATACCATAGACCGTGCCTATATATTGAATCAAAACATTTCTTCATATCTACAAATACACAATACAATCTCTTATTTTCATTCAAATGGTTTTGTACAATATTCAATAGTATAAATAGAGCGTCCAAAGTTGAACGACCTTTCCTAAACCCAAATTGAGCATCAGATATAACATTATTGTTTTCACAAAAGATCATGATACGTTTATTAAGAACTGATGTGAACAATTTTGATAAACAACTTACTAATGTGATCCCTCTATAATTGTTCACATCACTTACATTACCTTTTTTATGAAGTGGAATAATTATACCTTCCATCCACTTTTCAGGAAAATAACCAGAATCTAAAACAGCGTTAAAATATCACATATATGACCAGCTAAAATATCAATAGTTTCGATTTTCAATACTCATTCATAATGCAATCTATACCTGTAGCCTTTTCATTCTTTAATTTTTTAACTGCCTCAAATATCTCGTCAATTGTGATCCGATTATCCAATTCGCTAAAAGCGCAATTGGAATTATCAAAATTATGCCGATTACAGAAATCTTCAGCGTCACTGTTGTTGCAATTAAAAATATCGTTTCCTAATTCGGCAAAATATCTTTTAAAATCTGCTAAAGAAATATCGTTTTTACTGCCGGATTTTCGCTTAAAGGTGCTGAACTCCAGATTGAAAACAAATCGTCGTTTTTGCAATTCCGCAAAATATGTGTAGTTGTATCATCATACACGTAAATAAAAGCTGTAGATGGTGAATATTTGAATAATTTAAAGCAATTAGGCTAATTAAATCGCCGTCGTAATATCGAGCAATCGGAGTTTTCCAGTTTAAAAATACCGCGGAGTTCCCATCCAGCATGCACCTCACGAGTCACATGATCAATTTGCAAAATAAACATACACAATGGCGTGATCCACTACTGTCATCGAGGAGATAATTGTTCAGTGATTATTTATTTTCGTTGCGTGCAAATAAATAGTAAGTGACTTATAGCTACCTTGTTCACTGCATTTATTCTTTTCTTTGCGCTGATGAATTGTTTGAATGACAGAGACGTTCCGAATGTGCATGAGCTCAATGATTACGGTTCTATTTTTAGATTTATAGGGTAGACTAACCCTAGTAAAATTTTCGATGGAAAAATACGAAAAACTACGCTATGACAATGTTTCGCAAGTAATGATGAATGAAAGTAATAATGTTTTAGAGCTTTACGTGCAACAATATCGAGATTTTGTAAATATTTGACAATTTTCTTTTTTTTTGCTCGCTCGTCAATCTGGAGTTCAGCACCTTTAAAGTATTTCCAAAATTCTTTAGGTTTACATGTTTTTAATCTTTCGACTTTTCAACTGATCGTAGTTTCGTTTCTTCCGTTTACTGACATATATCTTTATAAAGTTTTTTGAAATGACAAAATTGCTGCCTACTAAAATCGTTCTTTAAACGGTTGAACTGGCGCAACGAATCTAGATATATTCTCTTAGCTTCTATACATTCAATGTCAAACCATTCAGCATGATTGGACAACGGCTTATCATTAAAATGAACACTGTTTTTATTATTATGACAAGTGCGAGCAAATAATGGGTCAGCTATTTCCCGTATGATTGACGTAAAATCGTTCAACATTGAGTTTACTGACGTTCTACTATTCAAACAAATATTTTCAGTAATGTTATTAAAGCTAGGTAATCTCGAAATGATACCTGCACGAAATGTATCTTTATATTTGTCATTCCATTTATATTTCATGAAATCACTATCTACTTGATTATCAACAATGTTATGACAACAGATTGAAAATGACATAGGTGCATGGTCGCTAAATTCATTGAATGAATTAATGCAAAAATCGATCAACAAGGAAAAACTACGTTCTTTTGTTAACAATAAATCAATCACGGATGCTCCATGCTTTGCAGCATATGTATACATTCCAATGTTAAAATCTTGTCCAATCCGACCGTTACAAATTCTTTCACCTGAAGCTTTACACAAATCTAACAATTTGATCCCATAATTATTGCATACTTTATCTTGTGAGGCCCTGAACATGTATGAATCGGGAACATAGTCATCATTATCAATATGATTATCACATTTATCATAGACAATAAAATCATGTTTAACTCCTACTCTACTATTCCAGTCTCCTACCAAAAATACAGAACCTAAGTGCTCAAAATCATATATATCAGATTGTATAATATCAAAGAGATCTACGTTAGAAACATTATACGCAGGGGATTCCTCACCCCAAATATATACACCACAAATATATATATCGGTTTCAGTATGAAAAAAGTTCGATCCAACTTTATCCAAATAATTGTATCTAAATGTGATCTAACAATATCAATTCCAGATTTAATACAATCCTTATAATATACTACATTCATATAAGTCTTAACGACTTATCCAATTTAAGACAATTGTGAGAATAAACTGATTCATTCACATATACATAACATAACATAACATATAGTTTATTGGCATAAAATATTACATAAATATAGCCAAACAAACAAATAAACAAATGTACATGTATAATGTATTCATTCACATATACATATAATAACAGTACCATTTCGTTGTTGTATATGCTTTTATTTATCGTCGCCACCGGTTTCCCACATGGGCGACGCCTCCGGAAGAATGTTAGTCATATTAGATTTGGAGGATAGTGCATGATACAGAAGATGCCCCAGTTCCAGAAACAACCCTGGTTCTTTTACGTGCTCGATGTAAAGCATCATACACGGGACCTCGGTTTTTAAAGTCTCGTCCGAAAGACTGTTAGTACGGTCAGTGATGGAGCGGGGAATCGAACCAGCGATCCCTGGATTACAAGTCCAGCGATCCCTGGATTACAAGTCCAGCGTTTTACCACTGGATCACTGATCCGCTACTTGTACCATTTCAAGGCATTTAGCGGGCATATATCACCTTAAACACCGTACAATTGACAGTTTACGCATAATTAAAAGTGTGATGGTTACATCAATAGAACACAATTGCATTTGATCCAATAAACAAGTGCAACAAATAAAAACAAACAAACATTTAATTGTATTAAACAAATAATTTGCTAATTATTATGATGATCAAACAAAATATCATGACAAATTAAAGGAATGCAATTTTCGAATTGCGAATTGTGATTTACAATAACATACATTTACTACTCTCTATACCTTTCGTCAGTTTAATGCACAAAATATATATACATGCATGTTTATGTTTCAAGTGGTGTAACATTACAAAAGGAAAAATGTTAATCTCGAGTACATTTAACAAATTTAACGCGCATACAGCTAAATAATGTCGTTTTTATTAAAGTTAAGGCATTCGTATTAATTACCCGTGAATATCAAATAAGTAGTTATGTTTCAAATTCAAATATCTCTTTCAGGGACATGATATGACGTATACCCATTGGTGACAAAAACATGCATCATTTGACGTGCACGCAACGGTCAAATATTTGCAATATCATTGTTTTATTTTCAAATAAAACCGACCATCTGTTCAGACGAGTTATCACATATCCGTGTATATTTCTACGATACAATAACAGTAAATATCATATTGCACAGTGTGCATATACTACGCAAATGAGCGGAAAAACTTAACTGAAATCCATACGCTGCTTGTTTACAATTTACAAAACGAGTAATGATGAAAAATATTAACACTTTTGATGTATTAAATAAGAACCCTCATGAACACTGCAGCAAACACAAGAATAAATATGGTAACATTTACCGTTAACATGCAAGTTACTTATATGACAGATTTACTAAGCATGTTCAGCAAAATTCTTCAAACGTACATATCCAATCTCAAATGATTCATGTTTCAGACCTTATCAACACATTTTCAGTTTACACAGGAACTTTTAACAATTATATTTATCTTTGCACGAGGAGCTCAGTCCTTTATCAATCAAAATGTATTAAATTCCGTACACTTGATTGCAATCCGAGTCAGAGAGATTGAACCTGGGACCAACATGTATATATTGGTCCCAGATTAAACGGACTCGCTGAACGCCTGTATACTGAATGACGTCAGAGACTTGTTTATGTGATTACGTCATTAAATATATTTATCGATGAATATCCTTTATTTACGAATTACAGTTACGCATGAAATAAGTGAGTTGTTAGATACTAGTATGTTTAATAAAATAGAAAATGACAAAAAAGAAAAAGAAATAGGGGTTGAAAAGTCTTCAAAGTAGGGGTTGAAAAGTCTTCAAAGTAGGGGTTGAAAAGTCATCAAAGTAGGGGTTGAAAAGTCTTCAAAGTAGGGGTTGAAAAAGATAAATGTAGGGTTTGAAAAAGATAAATGTAGGGGTTGAAAAGTCTTCAAAGTAGGGGTTGAAGATAAATGTAGGGGTTGAAAATATTCAAACTAGGGGTTGAAAAGTCTCAACAGGTAGGGGTTGAAAGTCTTGAAATCAGGGGTTGAAAAGTCCTGGGGTTGAAAAGTCTTCATTTGAAAAGTGGGGTTGAAAAGTCTTGGGGTTGAAAAGTCTGTAAGCCAACCGGCCGCCGTATATAGCTGACACAATGTTGAAAATGGCGTTAAACCCACGGAAACGTAAGCTCGAAGAACATGTTTCAATTAAAACAAAAAATAGTTACCGAGAAATTAACTTATTATTAAGCAACAACAATTTCTAAAAACCTAACTCTAATTGAGAGACGCCGGCGTCAATCATCCCGACGGCAATACCCCTTTGCTGTACTGATAGTCGCCCCATTTAGTGTTTTCTTGATAAAAGGATCGCTATAGCATTCACAATGACAATGTACAATTCCATTTCTTTCCAAAGAACGATTTTCTCGTGCATTTTGTGGATTTATACTATTCATGGTTCAATGAACTTCGATTACGCAACCGTGACATTTTGATAACACAGACATTTTACCTATGTATACAGAAGACAAACACGAAAATTTCGTGCAAAAATATGAATCCATTCAAAACTTATGCAGGATAGAAAAGTGCACAGTTATAAGATTCCCCAAGTGTATACGCTACAGACGGTCAGACGGTCGGTACGGGTACCAGAATAGCAGCATACACCGATCAGGGAAGCGGGGAGAAAATCGAACGAGCATTATTCTCTCCTTTCATCCATGTTGACTCTTCTTGGTTAGCTTGGGGACAATTTTATCATGCTTACTGTCCTGTCGACATAACTAAAACCGTGGTTATGAAGTTTGGGGAGGTGGGGGGGGGATAGGGTTCAATCATAGCAAACAGAAAACTGTTGGACTTGATAGATTATCCGGATTTATTGTAAGTGTAAAGATGTTAACACTAGACTCTATATCTTATGATGCGTTAAATCTGCATTTTGTTAAGTCTGATGAGAATTCACCAATGTTTTATAAATTGTGAAATAAATAATAGTAAGCTATGCAATTTGTATTTTTTCCAGAGAGTGAAGTGCTTGTTAGTGCTGTTATTGATTTTGGCTTTGGCACTCATTCTGGTAGTTGTCAACTTCACAGTATGCATTGCTGACTTCACTTCCGCCTGCAGATAGAAGTTTCGGGTATAAACTCAACCGAAATATGAAGTATTATCATCATTACTATTATCAACTCACGATTAAATGGAGTTGAATAAGACGTCAGTATAAAAAAATATTTAATAAATAGGCAATTATCGTGCGACAAAGAGAAATGTTTAATTAGTCTTGAAAATCCGCACGGCGAGTTCGACGGTTCAAGTCTTATACTGATTATGTAGGTAGCTTGTACTCATTGATCAATAGTCGTCCCATTGAATGTACCTTTTGATAGTCTCTGCATACTTACATTTATTTTGTGTCTGTGCCTTAATTCTTGTCTTATGGCTACAGCCAGACCATGAATGTTAGGTTTGAATCGGGGACCGTATATGAATATATATCTACCTGTGTTCCATTTTTTTACATTTTATCAATAATCATAATTATGGGACCATTGTGTACAAACAACACACATATTTCCCTTTATTATTTCACTGGGTGGTCAACAAAATATCTCTGTGTTCTAAGCGTATAAATTGGTATAATGTTTGCTGATTGGATGGACGTGAACATTTAATTTTGGTGTGTTTGAGACGTGCACGTGTGCGCTGACTAATGTGGTGATCATTTGGTATCTGATGTTTTCTCCAATATCACCGTCATGCAAGACTGTTTCAACAACAGTCACTCGACATAGTTCATTAATGATTGTATTCAAATATTTACACAGCGTTGCGTTAGTATACTCGTACAAATGTAACTTGATTATTACGTCTAAGATGTTGTTATGTTATACATTAAATATTAAACTGCCGTGAGTGTCGTGTAAACCATTTCTAAAACATTTGAGGCTGAATGTTACTGACTGTGTCATATTTCAGTTAGATGTTGTCTAGAATTACCGTCTATGTTATATGATATTGACTTGAAATATTAAATCTTAAACAAATGTTTATTTGTACCTTTGATAATCAATTGTTATAAACTCAATGGATTTGATTATCCACACACCATAATTATGTTATACTATGTACATAAGATTGTTTTTGCTTCCAAATAGGTGACTTGTAAGCCCATAGGGTCGGGTGCTTAACTTTATCGATGTATTATTTACTTTGAACATTGTACTATATTGTATATGCGCACATGTCACCACAAATAAATAATTTTCTTACTTACTTACATACTCCTAGTCGTAGATTTGGTAAATGGCGATATGTTATTACTGTCTATACATGTCAAATGTTCTAAATACACACCTGGAAATGTGCTAATGACTGGGAAAGCGAGTAGTAAATGCATCATTCGATGCAACAATCCATTGGCTTTACTATGAGGAAATTTAACAGGCACAACAATTACATATCAATCAGAAACAATTTATTTCATTGGTATAAATGCAAAGTCACAAACGATTCACTGCAACATGTTAACTGTTAAAAATTTAAATGTATGTGTAGTAATTCGAACAATATTTGACCGCTGAACATACTTTGCACGATGAAGTTCGACTTGCTCCCAATAAGGAAGAGACGCTTCTTGTGCTATTTTCCAATTCAGTACCACGTACGTCATGATGTTTAAGTAACAGATTCATAGTCGAAACGATGTAATGGACATATTTTAGCGAGGGTAGCGGCTAAATGAACGTAACATAACGTGACGTCTGACGTTTAAGACGTAACTATGAAAACGTTTTATCAGTTTCAAATCGAATACAAATACCGTTATTAGCAATTTCAGTGTCGATTTTGTAGCACAAAAACGAAAATTAACCTGCATTGTATAAACCAGCAATGTCTTATTAAGTTGACAAGCCGAATGAAAGCATTCAGACTGCACGTGTTCGCCCTTCCTGTGTCATCCGCATCGTACTTTTAAAATAGTTTGACGTATTTTTGTTTGTGTCGAGTTTCTTAGTCGTGTACGAATTGAGTTTAACATATAGTTTCACCCTCGAGATTAGTGCACGCGGATATTGAGATTTCACCATTTTCTTCACGCATCATCGATTTTTACACAGAAACCGATTTTTCTTCTGCTGCGGTGAAGATTTGTTCGAATTAAAAAAAAATCAGTGATTTATTCTTTAATATGGTGGCATAGAGGGGACATGTATGAAACTATTTTTATCACGTTCCCACGACTTATAAATTAGTAATTCGTGGCCACGAGATAACAATGTCGTGGGAACGTGATAGTTAAATCGTGGCCACGACATACTAAGTCGTGGGAACGAGATAGTATGTCGTGGGAACGAGTCAGTAAGTCATGACCACGAGATAAAATTATTTCACACATGTCACATCTATGCCATCGTACTTTTATCATCGATGTCATGGTCTAAAAGTCTGCACTTAGAACGTTGGCCTCGTGAATACATTTTTACTTACCCGGCATGATTTCATATGAATTCACCTGATTATGCATTTGTTATTTGAGGATGTTTACACTGTATTGTATAAAATTACTTAATTCTCATACCGAAGCATGGAAGTGAAACTCTAGTTACTATATCTGTATAACCATTGAATGATTATTTTGTGTAAATCATTTGATTACATGGCTCTTATTTTTATTGTTATCACTGTGAATTTCTACACATCTTAATGGTTTTCGCAAATTTTATATGTGTTCCATGTCATTTCGTATATTTTTATTTTCTTTATTGTTGTAAATGTAAATCTATTCGTCAGAAAATAGTCTATGTCTATATACATGATATTTTCTAGTATAATTTTGTTTTTTATTATTATCTCCAAATCATGATCGTAAACTATGGTGGCATAGTTCTGCCACCAGTTAACTACTTAATTAACTAGCTAATTATCTGGTTATCACGTTAAAGAAACTAGATAATTATGTGGTTAACTAGATATATAAGTATCGTGGTAAATTTTCATACCAGATACATATCTTAACACGAAAAATTGTCTGATAGTGCCCACAACCGCCAGCACTTACCCACCTATCTATTTTAGATAAGTAGATAACGCGATAAATATCTAGTTAGCTACATAATGATCTAGTTAATTAAGTGGTTAACGAGTTTAGTATCTAGTTAACGACATAATAATCTAGTTATTTATCGCGTAATCTACTTAAAACTTATCTAAAATAGATTGTCCGTACTGGGTTTATGTGGATAAGTGGTGGCAGTTGTGGGCACTATCGGACACTTTTTCGTATAAAGATATTTATCTGGTATGAAAATTCATCACGATACTTACCTAGTTAACCGTATAATTATGTAGTTAATTAAGTAATAACGCGATAACCAGCCTGATAATTAAGTAGGTAACTGATGGCAGAAATATGCCACCATAGTAAACAAATACATGTATGTGTGTAACTGTTATTTAAAGTTTTAATATTATATTCTTATGTACTTAACTACAAATTTTATAACAACGATTGTTTGTTGAATAAATTATATACATAGCACAGGAGATTGTCACGAGTTCTCTCCCTTTATCAATCCTACGTTATCTCTTGAAAGTGTTTTTCACAGACATCTATGCCTAACGGAACCGCCTACACATCACAACAAAATAATTTAAGAAACAGTTTGTGCTAGTATGGCAAAGAAGAGCGTAACGCATGTAATATTTGATGTTGATGGTCTTTTACTTGGTAAGTGGATGTTTTCTCGCTCCACACAGGTTGACACTCGGTCAATCTACTAGTAGTTCAGTTTGTTATATGTTTTCGCGATAAATTGTCTCATTTTCGGACAGGATTGTTTGACTAATTCTACACAAACTAAATTTATGATGACAATTGTAGTAACTCTACACATCCATATTTCTGACATCGACCCTGTTCTATTGTCTTGTTACGAATAAAAACCACACATACTGATATGACAATGCCCCTGGCAGAGAGAGATATATGTACAATACATACAGAAGAAAAAACTCGTTTAAGCCAATAAATTAAACAATTTTGCTGCAGCGTAAATTTAAGAATCACATAAAGTTGGACCAATGAAAACAATTAGATTGAATTCATTTTGTCAAAATGTCGCTGCCAAAGCAACTAAACTATAATTTTTATAATACTGGGATGAAGTAGAGCTGTAACTAGTCTCAAATATTTGGGTACTCGTGATTCACTGCCCATGATCAAGCATGTATACTTGCCTCTGTAATAATGACTGGATTGAAATCTTGGTGGGAAATGATGAAATAGATAATAATGCGAAACTTACAGCTGAAAAACAGTCTTATGATTTATAACCACGCTAAAACTATTATCATACAATTAAATTTTATATTTCAAAATGAAAGTACCTGTCTATGGCATCACATCGATTGTGAAGCTAGCATAACCCGGTTTCAAATTTATAAATCACTTGGTATCTACTAATGAGGTACAAGCAAACTTTGTTTGAGGTAAACAATTGCTTGGCATGAATATTGTGCATTGAAATTCTAAGTGAAAGAAATATAAACATGCAGTCTCGATTAAAAAATGCAAAATTGCGATGAAATTTAGCTTTTCAGTTAGAGTCATAATATTTGTCTACAACATGGAGAACAGTCAAGTAGCAAAGTTGTTTATAATTAGGTACATCATTTTTCATTTTGAATCGTAATGGATTAAGGTTCGGATTATGAATCATTGACCCTGGTTCACAGATAGGATCGAATGGGCTCATGGCTGGCAATCAACGGTCTTAGGATGAGGGAGTCATTATGGAGGACTGGAGCTATGAAGTTCTGTAATATTTCTGTTATCATACACAAATACCTTGGTAATATAATTAGAACTACGAACGTATAGCACAATTTTGGGCAATACAATGTATTTAATTTATGGTACCCTCTTTTTGTGTCAATGAGTTCTTTACCAACAATGTACTCACTTGCTTACAGAACTAAGCTTAATAGGGTATATTTAACAAGTGTGTAACTTCTTAAACATTATTGCTATTCAAAATTTCAAATGGGATTTTCTCAAAATGGCAATAAAGAGATGGGGTTTTGCAGAAATAAGTCTAAAATCTGTATGTTGAACAGGTATGAATAACCAAACAACAAGATAGACGGTTTGTTTTTATTGATCATGTATGAAGTATGATTTTGTGATAAACAAGGCTTGAACATGAATTTATTGACATGTTTATACACAGATACTGAAAGATTGTACACTGAAGCTACTCAAAATGTATGTGATGTGTATGGAAAACAATATACTTGGGATATCAAGAAAGAAATTATGGGACTGAAAGAAACTGTGTCTGCAAGAAAAATTGTTGGTGAGATGGTATTTTGTATTTTGCTGTATTAAGACTTGCACTGGTCCAATGATGCTGGGTCAATATTTTTTTTTTAATTAAAACTCTTATTTTAAAATATTGTCTTATAAAGACATTTCTTAAAAGTAATTGTATGAGTACAGTCTATACTGTTTTAAGAGACCTTCATCGGGCATCAGCTGATAAGGTCACATATGACAGGGAGTCTCTTAATACAGGTTTATACAGTCAGTAACTTACGATGTAGATTGAATGTATTAAACTTGTGTTTAGTTCTGTGTGTTATATGAATGTATTGACTATTGACTATACAATGTGTATAATAAGCATTTGTCTTTAGCATGAAAAATAAATGAAGCATTAAGTGATTATTGTAGTTTTTATATATTAAGATAAAATACTCAGTGTAGCGAAAGTACATGCATCACATAATTATATTTTCTTGCGTACCAGTAAAAGAATGACAATAAAAAATGACTGACTGACATCATGAAATTACAAATTAATTAAACCATACATGTGAACTCTCCTGTTGTCCACGTGAGGCTCCCGGATTTG
Organism: Mactromeris polynyma; assembly: GCA_032209605.1. Classification (NCBI taxonomy): domain Eukaryota; kingdom Metazoa; phylum Mollusca; class Bivalvia; order Venerida; family Mactridae; genus Mactromeris; species Mactromeris polynyma. Next base: position 25,899,624 of record JASFXZ010000001.1, read on the forward strand.
ACAGGCCACTTACGGGAAATCTGCCGATTTTCAAAGTAGACATGGTAATTTTTTATCATGGTGTATATTTTAGTTCATTCCCTATGGTTGGTTCGCTGAAATTACGTCTCAAACTGATAACAAGAGGTGGTAAAATCAATACCAGTCTGAAAATCGTACATACCGTAGCGGCATTGACCGATTTACGTGTGTTCCTCAAAACATGACTTTATTACATAGACGCTCTCGACCATGGAATTAAGCATTTCTATTGTATTCTGACATGACAATTGGCAACAAAATTTACTGTTTCAGAGTCGCTAAAAACAGTTGTTTGGGTGACAATTTTCATGGTCGCTTGTCGCGTTAGACAGGGAGACGTTTAATTCAGTCTTATTATATAGGAAAATTTATCGGTGGCAACATTTACAGTTGCATATGACAGGGAGTCTCTTAATTCAGAGGGTTGCAAGGGCAGTGTAGACTGTACTATCTTTAAGTCATCCGTTATGGTTATGCCACTCATGAAAATATTTTGTCTGATGTTCACTTGATGAATTCATTTTTATCTTCGACTGAAACAAGCAAATATCCTCTAAACATTATGAATAAATTGAATCATTTGGGTTATGGGAAAAGCATTTTTTCCATGTCATACTAAATTATGTGGAAATGTGTGTGTTGCTGATAAAAACTTGTGAAAGTAAATGAGATGTGTAAAATTTCTGTAATTTTTCATCTGTTTTGTCCAGTACATATATTCCTCATTTATTTTATTTTCAGATATCCTTGAATTACCTATGACAGTGGAGGAATATTTGACTAAGATTCATAAGGAATATGATAGATTGTTTCCCACAGTACCGCATCTGCCAGGTAAAATATTTTAGAAAATTTTAAAAGTAGCCTCTGAGCACCAAAAATGTTCATGCTTAATAGTGTTGAGATTTATTTACATTATGTGTAAACACTATCAATGAAATCTTTTAGATACCCTTATGTACAAAGGAACTAAAGGAGAAAGAGAAACAACTTCTAAATTCTTGACATTCTGATGTACAAAGGAACTAAAGGAGAAAGAGAAACAACTTCTAAATTCTTGACATTCTGATGTACAAAGGAACTAAAGGAGAAAGAGAAACAACTTCTAAATTCTTGACATTCTGATGTACAAAGGAACTAAAGGAGAAAGAGAAACAACTTCTAAATTCTTGACATTCTGATGTACAAAGGAACTAAAGGAGAAAGAGAAACAACTTCTAAATTCTAGACATTCTGATGTACAAAGGAACTAAAGGAGAAAGAGAAACAACTTCTAAATTCTTGACATTCTGATGTACAAAGGAATTAAAGGAGAAAGAGAAACAACTTCTAAATTCTTGACATTCTGATGTACAAAGGAACTAAAGGAGAAAGAGAAACAACTTCTAAATTCTTGACATTCTGATGTACAAAGGAACTAAAGGAGAAAGAGAAACAACTTCTAAATTCTAGACATTCTGATGTACAAAGGAACTAAAGGAGAAAGAGAAACAACTTCTAAATTCTTGACATTCTGATGTACAAAGGAACTAAAGGAGAAAGAGAAACAACTTCTAAATTCTTGACATTCTGATGTACAAAGGAACTAAATGAGAAAGAGAAACAACTTCTAAATTCTTGACATTCTGATGTACAAAGGAACTAAAGGAGAAAGAGAAACAACTTCTAAATTCTTGACATTCTGATGTACAAAGGAACTAAAGGAGAAAGAGAAACAACTTCTAAATTCTTGACATTTTGATGTACAAAGGAACTAAAGGAGAAAGAGAAACAACTTCTACATTCTTGACATTCTGATGTACAAAGGAACTAAAGGAGAAAGAGGAACAACTTCTAAATTCTTGACATTCTGATGTACAAAGGAACTAAAGAAGAAAGAGAAACAACTTCTATATTCTTGACATTCTGATGTACAAAGGAATTAAAGGAGAAAGAGAAACAACTTCTAAATTCTTGACATTCTGATGTACAAAGGAACTAAAGGAGAAAGAGAAACAACTTCTAAATTCTTGACATTCTGATGTACAAAGGAACTAAAGGAGAAAGAGAAACAACTTCTAAATTCTTGACATTCTGATGTACAAAGGAACTAAAGGAGAAAGAGAAACAACTTCTAAATTCTTGACATTCTGATGTACAAAGGAACTAAAGGAGAAAGAGAAACAACTTCTAAATTCTTGACATTCTGATGTACAAAGGAACTAAAGGAGAAAGAGAAACAACTTCTAAATTCTTGACATTCTGATGTACAAAGGAACTAAAGGAGAAAGAGAAACAACTTCTAAATTCTTGACATTCTGATGTACAAAGGAACTAAAGGAGAAAGAGAAACAACTTCTAAATTCTTGACATTCTGATGTACAAAGGAACTAAAGGAGAAAGAGGAACAACTTCTAAATTCTTGACATTCTGATGTACAAAGGAACTAAAGAAGAAAGAGAAACAACTTCTATATTCTTGACATTCTGATGTACAAAGGAATTAAAGGAGAAAGAGAAACAACTTCTAAATTCTTGACATTCTGATGTACAAAGGAACTAAAGGAGAAAGAGAAACAACTTCTAAATTCTTGACATTCTGATGTACAAAGGAACTAAAGGAGAAAGAGAAACAACTTCTAAATTCTTGACATTCTGATGTACAAAGGAACTAAAGGAGAAAGAGAAACAACTTCTAAATTCTTGACATTCTGATGTACAAAGGAACTAAAGGAGAAAGAGAAACAACTTCTAAATTCTTGACATTCTGATGTACAAAGGAACTAAAGGAGAAAGAGAAACAACTTCTAAATTCTTGACATTCTGATGTACAAAGGAACTAAAGGAGAAAGAGGAACAACTTCTAAATTCTTGACATTCTGATGTACAAAGGAACTAAAGGAGAAAGAGAAACAACTTCTAAATTCTTGACATTCTGATGTACAAAGGAACTAAAGGAGAAAGAGAAACAACTTCTAAATTCTTGACATTCTGATGTACAAAGGAACTAAAGGAGAAAGAGAAACAACTTCTAAATTCTTGACATTCTGATGTACAAAGGAACTAAAGGAGAAAAAGAAACAACTTCTAAATTCTTGACATTCTGATGTACAAAGGAACTGAAGGAGAAAGAGAAACAACTTCTAAATTCTTGACATTCTGATGTACAAAGGAACTAAAGGAGAAAGAGAAACAACTTCTAAATTCTTGACATTCTGATGTACAAAGGAACTAAAGAAGAAAGAGAAACAACTTCTAAATTCTTGACATTCTGATGTACAAAGGAATTAAAGGAGAAAGAGAAACAACTTCTAAATTCTTGACATTCTGATGTACAAAGGAACTAAAGGAGAAAGAGAAACAACTTCTAAATTCTTGACATTCTGATGTACAAAGGAACTAAAGGAGAAAGAGAAACAACTTCTAAATTCTTGACATTCTGATGTACAAAGGAACTAAAGGAGAAAGAGAAACAACTTCTAAATTCTTGACATTCTGATGTACAAAGGAACTAAAGGAGAAAGAGAAACAACTTCTAAATTCTAGACATTCTGATGTACAAAGGAACTAAAGGAGAAAGAGAAACAACTTCTAAATTCTTGACATTCTGATGTACAAAGGAATTAAAGGAGAAAGAGAAACAACTTCTAAATTCTTGACATTCTGATGTACAAAGGAACTAAAGGAGAAAGAGAAACAACTTCTAAATTCTTGACATTCTGATGTACAAAGGAACTAAAGGAGAAAGAGAAACAACTTCTAAATTCTAGACATTCTGATGTACAAAGGAACTAAAGGAGAAAGAGAAACAACTTCTAAATTCTTGACATTCTGCTTGAAGGTGTCAAAACTGTCTGCCCCCCAAACAATTTGACATTCAAAAAATCAGATGTAAGTGCCCATCATTTGCTCAGAGGATGCTTTCCTTAAATTATTCATCAGATTAGTAGCAGCGTTTTTTGATTCCCATTAAGATGTCATTTGCATTTATGCATAAAGCAAACAGAGGGAGGCTTTTAACTTTTATTCCATTATTACACTTTCACTACATATTTACATTATGTAAGCCCCTCATTTTGTCATCCTCACCACAATTCTAGATTTTTGCAACACAAGCACATTACAGACGTTTACTGAGATAGGTTTGGTAAGGTACATCAAAAACAAATTCCCAAGTTGTAGAAATAAAGTCATGGCTTTCCCACTCAAAACAACAAATTTCAATTAGGTAGATGGCTAAAAAGGGACATCAAATACTTACCAAGATCTCTGATTTTCCCCCTCCATTCAGATTTAATTATGTTATATTTTACTTCCAGGTGCAGACAAGTTGGTCCGACATCTCCACAAACACAAGGTACCTATTGCAGTCGTAACAGGCTCAGATCAGCATAGCTTTGAATTGAAATCTATGAATCATAAGGAGTTCTTTTCATTATTTCACCATCTAGTCTTGTCTGGAGATGACCCGGAAGTGAAGCATGGAAAACCTCATCCTGATGCGTTTCAAATAGGAGCCAGAAGATTTGATTGTCAAAATTTGCCACCATCAGATGTATGTGATTTCTTGGATGTAGTTCATTATCATTATTTACAGCCGATTCATTAACTATTTACTAGCTGGGCTTTAATTGAAGGAGACTGGGGGCCTGGGTCCCTGGGTGGGGAATGTGGTGTGCATGTTTGTAAAATGTCCTCAACTGAACCCAAGGTGTCACTCTACACAGGGTGTCACTCTACACAGGGTGTCACAATACATAGGGTGTCACTATATACAAGGTGTCACTCTACACAGGGTGTCACTATACTCAGTGTGTCACTCTTCACAGTGTGTCACTCTACACAGGGCATCGCTATACACAGGTGTCCACTATACCCAGGGTGTCACTATATACAAGGTGTCACTCTACACAGGGTGTCACTATACTCAGTGTGTCACTCTTCACAGTGTGTCACTCTACACAGGTGTCCACTATACCCAGGGTGTCACTATATACAAAGTGTCACTATACTCTGTGTGTCACTCTTCCAAGTGTGTCACTCTACACAGGGCATCGCTATACACAGGTGTTCACTATACCCAGGGCATCACTATACACAGTGTGTCACTCTACACAGGGCATCACTATACACAGGTGTCCACTCAACACAGGGCATCACTATACACAGGTGTCAACTCTACACAAGGCATTACTATTCACAGGTGTCCACTATACACAGGGTGTCACTCTACACAGTGTGTCACTGTACACAGGGCATCGCTATACACAGGTGTCCACTGTACCCAGGGTGTCACTATATACAAGGTGTCACTCTACACAGGGTGTCACTATACTCAGTGTGTCACTCTTCATAGTGTGTCACTCTACACAGGGCATCGCTATACACAGGTGTCCACTATACCCAGGGTGTCACTATATACAAGGTGTCACTCTACACAGGGTGTCACTATACTCAGTGTGTCACTCTTCACAGTGTGTCACTCTACACAGGGCATCGCTATACACAGGTGTCCACTATACCCAGGGTGTCTCTATACACAGTGTGTCACTCTACACAGGGCATCACTATACACAGGTGTCCACTAAACACAGGGCATCACTATACACAGGTGTCAACTCTACACAGGGCATCACTATTCACAGGTGTCCACTCTACTCAGGGTGTCACTCTATACAGTGTGTCACTATACACAGGTGTCCACTCAACACAGGGCATCACTATACACAGGTGTCAACTCTACACAGGGCATCGCTATTCACAGGTGTCCACTTTACCCAGGGTGTCACTCTACACAGTGTGTCACTCTACACAGGGCATCACTATACACACATGTCCACTATACCCAGGGTGTCACTCTTCACAGTGTGTCACTCTACACAGGGCATCGCTATACACAGGTGTTCATTATACCCAGGGTGTCACTCTACACAGGGCAACGCTATACACAGGTGTCCACTATACCCAGGGGTCACTATACACAGTGTGTCACTCGACACAGGGCATCACTATACACAGGTGTCCACTCTACACAGGGCATCACTATACACAGGGCATCACTTTACACAGGTGTCAACTATACACAGGGCATCACTATACACAGGTGTCCACTCTACACAGGATTTCACTATACACAGTTGTCCACTATACATAGGGTGTCACTCTACACAGGGTGTCACTATATACAGGGCATCACTATACACAGGATTTCACTATACGCAGGTGTCCACTTTACCCAGGATGTCACTATACACAGGTGTCCAGTCTTAACAGGTGTCCAGTCTACAGAGGATGTCACTCTACACAGTGTGTCACTTTGCACTGGGTGTCACTCTACACTGGGTGTCACTCTACACAGGATGTCACTCTACAAAGGGTGTCACTCTACACTGGGTGTCACTCTACACAGGATGTCACTCTACACTGGGTGTCGCTCTACACTGGGTGTCACTCTACACTTGGTGTCACGCTACACAGGGTGTCACTATACACAGGTGTCCAGTCTACACTGGGTGTCACTCTACACAGGGTGTCACTCTACACTGGGTGTCACTCTACACAGGGTGTCACTCTACACTGGGTGTCACTCTACACAGGATGTCACTCTACACAGTGTGTCACTCTACAATGGTAGTCACTCTACACAGGGTGTCTCTATACACAGGTGTCCAGTCTACCCTGGGTGTCACTCTACACAGGATGTCACTCTACACAGGTTGTCACTCTACACTGGGTGTCACTCTACACAGGATGTCACTCTACACAGGGTGTCACTCTACACTGGATGTCACTCTACACAGGATGTCACTCTACACAGTGTGTCACTCTACAATGGGTGTCACTCTACACTGGGTGTCACTCTACACTGCGTGTCACTCTACACAGGATGTCACTCTACACAGGGTGTCACTCTACACTGGGTGTCACTCTACACAGGATGTCACTCTACACAGTGTGTCACTCTACAATGGGTGTCACTCTACACTGGGTGTCACTCTACAATGGGTGTCACTCTACACTGGGTGTCACTCTACACAGGATGTCACTCTACACAGTGTGTCACTATACAATGGGTGTCACTATACACAGGGTGTCACTATACACAGGTGTCCAGTCTACACTGGGTGTAGCTCTACACAGTGTGTCACTCTACACAGTGTGTCACTCTACACTGGATGTCACTCTTCACAGTGTGTCACTCTACACTGGGTGTCACTCTTCACAGTGTGTCACTCTACACTGGGTGTAGCTCTACACAGGGTGTCACTTTACACAGTGTGTCACTCTACACTGGGTGTCACTCTTCACAGTGTGTCACTCTACACTGGGTGTCACTCTACACAGGATGTCACTCTACACAGTGTGTCACTCTACACTGGGTGCCGCTCTACAGAGGGTGTCACTATACACAGGTGTCCTGTCTTCACAGGTGTCCAGTCTACACAGGATGTCTCTCTACACAGGGTGTCACTTTACACAGGGTGTCAATATATACAGTCTCTATAAAATGCGGGATAGTTTGTATATCAGGTTGCCAAAATAATAAAAAAAATTAACTAGGTTTTTTTGTATTTACATATAATGCAAATTTATAATATGTTAGAATTGCGCAAGTAGAACAAAAAATTAATTATGATTTTTTATTATTTTCCTAAAATATTAAAAAATAAAACAATGCAAATCAAATCGCACTCATGGAAGATTAAAAACATGAGTAAAATCTTGCACATAAAACTGGTAATCAGAATTTCTCTGAAATCTACAAGTCATTTGGTACATATCATATCAGGAAAATTGAATAATAGGTAATTTTTCACTCCGTAAAAATGATATTTCATTTTACACTAGCCTAGTGACATTGATATGAATGTCCTGACTCGTTTTTTTTATTCGGGTACATTTTGTTTGCATTTTGCTTGAATTATTCTCAAACATTAGGGAACACAAAATACTTGCTAGCCTAATGATAAACTGTCTTACAGTACACAGAATTCATCTTCTATTGACTTTTATATTCTGAATGACGTCCCATAATTTTAATTACACCATTTTATTATTTACCTGTAAAATGTATATTGGCAATTTATGGTATGAATATGATATCAGTTACATAAGTATTCATAAATTATTGAATTTAGTAAAACCCAAATGCTTGTTTTTTATTATTTTTAGAAAACTGATGAATTGGAGACGTCATGAATTTTACACTTTACTTATTATACTCAGGTACTTGTGTTTGAAGATGCCATGAATGGTGTTGAGGCAGCACACGCAGCTGGAATGCCATGTGTATGGGTGCCCCATCCTGAACAGGATAAATCTGTACTAGAAGGAAAAACTGAGCTTATCATTGATTCACTGGAAGAATTCCAACCTGAGATGTTTGGTCTGCCATCATATGACTCCTGATTAGTGTATTAAAGACATATTATGCTCATTTTTTTGTTCATTGGTTTATCTAAACAAACATGGAAAATATGCATTATCACAGAATATATTTATTATGCATTTCTCTGTTTTGGCGAAAAAAGACGTTTGTATAATCATAAAATTAAAAATAAACAGGTGTTTTTTACGTTTTGTCTGTTAGTAATATGATTAAACAAGATTGTTTTAAAAGGTTATACATGGCAATGGTTCTTACTAATGATGTTTTATGTAACAGCAATTCTGGATGAAGCCCACTAACCATTTTAAGGTTCAGATGAGCCAGATACATCTTTAACTTTAGTCAATTCATTGAACTTTGTCTCATTCAGGTAGAACTGCAATCATGTTATGGTCAGTGTACTTTTTAGCTCACCTGAGCACGAAGTGCTGGAGGTGAGCTAATGGGATCGCCCTGTGTCCGTCATCGTCGTTCTTCGTCAACAATTAAGACTGTTGACACTCAAGAGGTAACATCTTGTACCTGATCTGCATGAAGCTTGGTCAGAATATTTGTCTCAATGAAACCTAGGCCAAGTTCCAGACGGTGTCATCTGGGTTCAAAAAGTAGGTCACTATGTCCAATTATAGTAAAACTTTGTTAACACTACAGGGGTAAAGTTTTTGACTTTATTTATGTGAGACGCAGTCAGGATGTTTGTCTCAATGAAATCTAGACCAAGTTCGAGACTGATTCATGTGGGGTCGAAAACTAGGCTACTAGGTCAAATTAGAGTAAAAACTTGTTAACACTCCAGAGGTCACATTTTTGACTTGATTTATGTGAGACATAGTCAGAATGTTTGTCTCAATAAAATCTAGACCAAGCTCGAAACTGGGTCATTGGGGGTCAAAAAGTAGGTCACTATGTCCAATTATAGTAAAACCTTGTTAACACTCCAGAGGTCACATTTTGTACTTGATTTAGGCGAGTCGATGTCAGAATGTTTGTCTCAATAAAATCTAGACTACGTTTGAAACTGGGTCATCTGGGGTCAAAAAGTGGATTTGAGTTTATTTACCCTCGCCACCGGGATATCCCATATGGGCGAGCATTCACTTTTTTAGTACACTATATCGGTACATTACTATGTTAACAATTCTTTTTTTTTTTTTTAAAATACAACTATAGTGAACGTCTGTGTGTGTGTCTAGATCAAATATAACTGTTTTTTTTAATTATAATATATTTTAAAGATTTCTACTTTTCAAATGCTAAATTTTTAAAAGATATATAGATAATATAAAAGATATGCTTTATTAAAAGTACTGACTAGCAGTTAACTATTTAGTATATATATATATAGACTTCATTCTATTATATAACAATAACAAAAATAAATAAGATTTAAATTTTGCGGACCAGCCGCTTTAAAAATATTAAAATGAAGTCATAAACTTTTGGGTTCCTCTCTCTGCAGTATTTAAGACAATAGGAGAGTGATGATAAAAATGTATTCATTATGGTGATATGACAAAACGAGAGAACTTTTTAGGGCCTAAAAATAAACAAAGTATTTAAAAAAGTATACAATAGTTATATAAAATATACATCTGACAGAGAGAGGAATTTTAAAAAGGAGGTTTTACATAATGATGATATTTAAAATTTCAAAGATGGTTCGGCGATGTTAGATTGGAGCCAGGGTAATGGATATGCTCTGTCCCAGCACTGACTATATAATTATTAAAGTTTCTGAATATAAAGGAGGGCCAACAGCCCCCATCCCGATAGATGGGCAACGAATTACCCACCATCCGGATGCGGGATGAGGCCCTCCATATTTAAAGTTGAGGTTTTTCCTATCGGATTTACTGGGGCAGATTGTTGTAGGGAAAATTAAAGTGTATTGACCGGCAGAATTGTGATTAAATGGTCAATAAATTGATCCATCACTTAGATTCCGCCGGTCAATTTGTAAATGATAAAAAGTAATGGGCTGGTTTGGTGCTGTGGGCCCAGAGGCGGCTAAAGTCCGGATCTGGACTAAGATTAACTTTTGATCCGGCACCCCAGCCGCCCCAGGCCCACATACCAAGTGTAAAGAGTAGTTGATGAGATTTGCTGGGACTAAGAGACTTAATCCATACAGGACTCAAGGCAAATTTGGCCAGGGTGCTCTCCCTTCCCATCTCAGCTCATTTGCTCAGAGTATATACATAAATACATCTAAAATTACAAAAATATTCTGGACTGTTTACACAAACAGCCAGATTAAAATGTTATTTTGGATAGAATACTATCCTACTGTAAATACAGTTAAAAGGAAATAAATACTCATAATCCCACCCTTGTTAAAAATAAAAATCACATGTGAGACATGTTTGTTTGTTTAATATATTAAAATAGAGTATACAAGGATACTACATATTAATATCCTTATAAAAACATTGGTCAAGTTTTATCCCAGGACAGTGCAGAACCCATACCACACATCAGTATAAATCAATACCAATGAGTAGGATTTTTGTTATGATTTTGGATATTAAAAGTTTGTAGGCATACAACTGCCATAAGAATGTTATAGTAAGTTTATAAGATCATACATGTATTCAGAAAATTTGGTTCATTACCAATAACATTAAAATATACCTATTAATGAGACAGAAAAAAGAGGTTATGTTTTATGTATTGGACAATGTCATAGATACAATAATTAATAAGTATTACAGGAAATTAAGTCATAATATTTATAGAATGGTATGCAATAAGCATTATAATGTCTATAGATCCAATAAAGAGATAAATTTGCAGAATGGTATGCAATATACATTAGAATGTGTTCTATAGACCGAATACAGAGATAGAAGATAAATTTTATCAGAATAGGGTTGGAATATATATATATTTTGTTTTTGTTTTGTTTGTTTAGGTAATGTAGGATTCTGCACCATACTGGGATTAATAGAGCAACATGAGCTGAGTGGGAGGCTTTAGATTTTATCAGTCATCTGACAGTCAGTGATGTATGTCTCCAAAGCCTTGAAGACCGAGCGTCGAGACGCCTTGCTTGGGTTTAATACATTTTCTAATGTGAATGATAGATTAAGTTTGGCAAGGACGCCTCTAAGCTCAGTCCTGGGAGAGCTATGAATATTACAGTGTAGCAGAAAGTGAATAGTTGTGTTCTTCACTCTGCACTGGGTGCAAATGGGGTCCAGTCCCAGGATATACTGACCCTGGGCTCCAGACAACAGATTTGCACCCAGTCTCAGGCGGGTAATACACCTGTCTATCTTATAGTTGATAGAATAAATTTCTGGCCACCTGAGCCCCACCGAGTATTGGAGAGAATCACCTCCATCAGATACTTTTCCCCTATAATACTGTTTCCAGCATTTGATGGAGTGTGATCTGACCAATGAACATACCTCGGTGGGTGAGAGTTTCACACACCTGTCCACATTTGTATGTTCTAGACCCGCTTTGGCTGCCAGATCCGCAATTTCATTGCCATTGATACCTATATGAGCCGGACACCAGATTATTTTTAATTCTAGACCTAAAAGTTTAATATTTAAATAAGTTTTAAGGATTGAGTCTAAAATGTCTGGTCTAGATTTACTTTTAAGATTTTGTATTGATTGGAGTGAAGATAGAGAATCTGAGAAAATAGCAGTTTTTGAGGGTTTATTTTCTAGTATCCAGTTCATAGCGATATCAATGGCTATCATTTCTGCTGTATATATTGATAAATTGTAACTTAATTTTTTGGAGGTTTTTATATTTTTGGAAGGGATAGCGATGGCGCAGGCTACTTTACCAGATATTGGGCATTTAGATCCATCGGTATAGATATGAAGAAAGTTGAGATAGTTAGTGTTGAAATGTAAATCCATATCTACTTTTGATAGATGTGGAAGGTTGTTTTTTGAAATAATTTTACTTAAGGAGATATCAATTGGAGGCGGATCCAACAGCCAAGGATGTTCAATTGCGGGTCTAAGGTCTGCTACCTGTATCTCTCCGAGACCGAATGACTCCACCAGGTTTTGGGTACTAGCCCCAAAAGGCAATACTGCCTTTTTAAATTTGTTTCTGATGGCGTATCCAGTCCCGAAGATTGTATTCACGGGATTTTTATCCCCTCTTGATTGTGCCCTGGCCCAGAATTTAACAATTTGAGACTCACGTCTGATACTCAGTGGCATTATACCAGCCTCAGCTTCAAGTTTGTGGATAGGAGTGGAACGCAGAGCTCCTAGGGCAATCCTAAGGGCTTTATTTTGAATTATATCTAATTTTTTGAGAATAGATGGTGTAGCAACAGCATAAATTTCAGCCCCATAATCAATTTTGGATCTTATCAGAGATTTGTATAATAGTAGAAGGCTGTTTTTGTTAGCCCCAAAATCTGTGCTTTTTAGAATTTTCATCATGTTTAAATCAGTGGTACACTTGTTAACTAAGTATTCAATGTGAGGTCCAAAAGTCAATTTACTGTCTAAAAGCATGCCTAAAAAACGTGTGATTCTAACAAAATTTATTGGTGTACCACCTAAATGTATGTCTAATTTATGCTGTTTCTGGTTCCCAAATATTATACCGACAGTTTTTTCTTTTGAAATTTTAAACCCCCAGTTTTTTGCCCATCCCCAAATTTGGTTTAAGCCATTTTGGGCTTTTTTTGTTAATTGCGCTAAGTTTTTGCCTGTAACCCAAGTACCTGAATCGTCTGCGAATTGACTAATAATCATGCCGGATTTTGAAAGGGATACAGGTAGTCCATTAATTAAGAGGTTAAATAAAAGTGGTGATAAGATCGCGCCCTGAGGGGTACCTCTGGATACTTCCTCAGTATCCGAGAGGGTACCATTAACCCTTACTCTAATTTTTCGCCCTTCTAGGAACGCCCTAAGGTACTGGAAACAAGCCCCTGTTATACCGTATTCTTTCAATTTGAATAGAACTCCAAAATGCCAAGTTAGATCAAAAGCTGCCTGTAGGTCTAGAAAAATGGCTAATACTGATCGGCTTCTGTTTTTAGCCGAAATAACGTCATGTTGTAAGCGAGCAAGTTGGTCTAAAGTGCTCCTTCCCTTTCTAAAGCCAGATTGAGAGGGATTAAGGTAATTATTGTATTCAATATGGTGTTCTAAACGAGCCTTTACCATACCCTCCAGCAATTTCCCGGAGTGTGATGTAAGGCTTATGGGTCTATAGGATTTTGGTTCATTATTGCATTTATTAGGTTTTTTTATCGGTATAATACAGGCTTCTTTCCAGGCTGTGGGATAGACACCATCACTCCAGATTTTATTAAAAAGTTCAAGCCAAAGCTGTAGTGTAGAGGATGGCATATTTTTAAACATAGAATAAGTAATTTTGTCAAGTCCAGGGGCCGAGTTGCTTCTGTCATGAATGCATTTAGTTAGTTCTAATACAGTTGAACCCCGTTATGTCGACATCGGTTATATCGACATTCCGGTTAAGTCGACATATTTGTGAAGTCCCGATTTCTGTCCCTATATATTGTATATGGAAAATGATTTTTATGTCGACATTTCTATGTCGACAATTTCGGCTATGTCGACGTGATTTCTCTGGCCCAAAGAGTGTTTTCACACCTTAATGCACTTGTTTGTGTCGACATCCTCTCGACGTGATTGAAATTGAAAAGGTGTCAATTGACCGTGAAGAGATAAACAATTTTATCTCGACCTATTGTTTGTGTCACAATTAATTCGTTCACAGTTTGTAAAACTGTTCTTTAAATTAACATCGTATTTTGCAATATGATTGATAAGTGTCGCAGCGAATATTTACCAGTTTCAGTAAAACTGATAAATTCAGCCACTCGTCGTATATGATTAAATATTGTTGAAAAAAGGGCATTAAACCAGAAAAACAACATAAAAATCGAACATACACATATATTATGTCTGTGATATTATTTATTTAAAGTATACCAAATATCACGATTCAATTAGTTTTACAACACCTGCAGCAAAACACACGAGTGGTAAGTTTTACAACACCACCATAGCAAAAATACGTATATACAAGACATGTAAGTTTGCCAGTCCTGGAATCGGATGTGTCGACATTCGGATATGTCGACATATTTTATCAGGTCCCTGTAATGTCGACATAACGGGTTTCGACTGTATAGAGAAAGGTTTGTTTAATGGTATGTTATTTAACCCCGGCTCATATACGTTTTCACTATGTAGTGACTCAAAGTGTTTTTGATAATCCAAAGTTTCTGAAGTTAAATTTGAGTCACTTGAGACTTCTTTATAATGCTGAACTAAAATTTGAGCCTTTTCAAAGGGTGTTTTAGCAATAGTATCTTTTGATTTTAATAACGGTACAGGGTTTATTCTTTTTCCTTTAAATTTATGAATTTTGTTTCCAGAATTGTTTTGAATTGGCACTTTTTAAAATTAAAGATTCACAAAAGTCTTGCCAATTTTTCTGTTTTGAATGAAGTATAGTAGTTTTAGCATGATTTTCAGCGGTCAAAAAGTAGATCACTAGGTCAAATTATAATAAAACCTTGTTAACACTCCAGAGGTTACATTTTTACTGTATCTACATGAGACAAAATCTTTGCATTTATAAGATCTAGGTCAAGATTGAAACTGGGTCATCTGAGGTCAAAAACTAGGTCACAGGATGAAATGATTGAAAATCCTTGTGAATTCTCAGGACGCTGCATTTTCCACTGGAACTACATAGAACGTGATCAGAATGTTTGTCTTAATAAAATGCAAGTCCAGTGTGGTACTGGGTCATGTTGGTTCAAAAAGTAGGTCACAAGGTCAAATCATTGAAAAACCTCTTGGACTCTCTAGAAGCCAACATGGCAATGTTCTCAGGTGAGCAATATAGGGCCACCATGGCCCTCTTGTTAATTTATCCATACTGGGGTTTGTTCCATATACAGTAAAACCTCAATAATAAGACCACCCTTGGGACCCTTGAAAACTTTATTGAGGTGATTTTATTATTGAGGTAGTCTTTAAGTGAGGTTTTGCAGTATGTTTGTTATGACTTTGTTTGCTGTGGGAAAATAGCTTCATACCTAAAATAACTGACTCTAAATATAGTTTCTTGTATCTTCCAGATTTTGTATAGTTTTTGAATACTTGTTTTTAAGTCTATAGTAAGTTGCATAACATGAGTTAGTAAATAGATAAACAATTAAAATATGAGGGTATCTAATTATGTCGAAGGGGAGGGAGTGGCATAGCCACGAAACTAAATTAGATATCTAAGCGTTTTACTTTATCTGATTTGTATCATAGTCCAATCACCAATGTGTGTGTACAAACCAATCCTGGTTAAGTATTGATATGAAATGTTGCTTTTGTCAACAGTGCAGTAACTAAACGTTTGGGTATCTAATTACCGCTCTTTCAGTTAATATACTCTGTCCTGTGATAATTAAGTCCCTCCCCTTTAACTTTGAATTTAGCTCCACCTCTCCAAATGTAGTGCTACAAACTTAAAAAACAACTTGTGAAACTATGATACAAATATTTTTATCATTGTTTTGAATGACTATTGGGTATATAGTAAGATACTTTTTATTGTCACTGTTTTCATGATTTTGTATTTTATTACATTATTTTATTAAATGTTTACTATAACTTTATATGCAGGCATGTATTTTTCATAAGTAACATAATTGAATACTGTTTTAGTAAATATTGTCAAGTTTCTTGCTATTGCCTCTTATATATAATCTTCATTTTGTTGTGTCTATTTTTCTTCTGGTATTTGGAAATGTGTGGTATCAGGTTATAAAATATCATTTATACATATTGATTTCTCCCTTTATATACTAAACTGGTCAAAAGTGCTAATTCACCAGTACTTTTTTAACTCAGTGTCTAAAAGGCCATTAGATAAGTCTTCTTTTGATTTTTATTGCAGTAATCTATAGCATTTGTGATTCAATTGAATTAAACTTGAACATGAAGTGAACAAATTTAATGTTAACCAGTGATGTTCATTGGTAACAAACAGTTTGTCATGATGTAGTAAGGATTCTCAAAAAACAAAATGGTGGTTTTAGTTTATTTTGACCAGTATATATTGAAGGTTTGAGCCAAAACTATTGTAATTATGTCTCCCACTCTCCGAGGGAGACATATTGTTTTTGTCTACACCGTCCGTCTGTCTGTTCGTCCGTCTGTCCACTTTTAGCTTATCCGTGCTTCATCTCCAATACTGCTGGTTGGATTCCAGCCAAATTTCACAAGACTGATCAGCATCAAGTGTAGTTGTGCATCCTCATTGTTTCGTTCCACACGGACAATTTTTCTCTGAGTTATGGCCCTTCTATGTTTTTATACATATACAGTGCATGGTGAAGTTTGTCCGCGCTACATCTCCAATACTGCTGGTTGGGTTTCAGCCAAACTTCACAGGATTGATCAACATCAAGTGTAGTTGTGCATTCTTGTTGTTTCGCTACGCTCAGATAATCTTTCACCGAGTTATGGTCCTTTGATGTTTTTTATGAGTATTTGCATGTGTCATACAAGCAAATTTGAATTAATTCATACAATCAAATGAAATCAATATCAATGTTTATTGTGAATGCTTACACGCTTTTTGAGTAAGCACCTATATGGGCAATTGTGGCTAAAACAATTGCAAAGTAGATAAGCAAACACGTTTGTTATTTCAGAAATTTGTAAGTAAAGAGTTTACGAGCTTTGCAAGTTTCTTTTATATTCGTTACTTATTACTTTCAGAATTATTATTTACTTTACACTTTAAATGAAACAAAAGCATGAACAAATTGAAGTTTGTAAATATTGGAAATTTCGTTAAAATTGTCTTTCATATACTGGTACTGCCAACTACAAAACCTTTTTTTTAAATCCTAGCAAGTAACTAGGGAGACAAATGTTTTTGTGAAAAATCCAACCTTTTTGTTTTTGTCAATTTTGAACCGCCAAAGTTGTGTGCTGAACCCTTGATATGTGAAATACATATCGGACAACTTTCTGCTCACTGCATGGTGCAAAGACTAGTGTAGGTTTTGTTAGTCTCGAGGTCCAGTTTTACATGGTTATCTATGTATGCTCTCTGGCCTGTCACTTGACCTATGAAAAGATTTGTAGTTCTAGAGTTATTGACACTGTAGGAATTGTTCAGTTTAATTATACCATTTGATGTAATTCACTCTATCTAAACCATTTTTACACCAAACATTTCAGTGATCCCCTTTCTAGGATATTTCAACAACTAGATTTTAATTATACCAATCAAAAGTCATCTTGCTACTGCGAGCTATAGAATGACATGTTAAATATTTTATTTGTTAGGGGATTTTGAAGATATTGAGAGGAAATAGTTACTGTGACCATGTTCACATATACCAGAGATGTACACCGGACTACTGGGTGAACCAAGGAATACTATTTGATCACTGATTTAGGAGAATTCTTGGACCATTGCATGTGTCTTTCTATAGCCAGTGTTCCAAATCCAGTTGCGCAAATGTATGTGTGCACCTATAATAGGTACATCACATACTCGGTGTAACGAAATCGTCTATTACATATTGTAAATACATGTATGTTAAAGGCATAAATGTTACTAATGTTTATTTTTTATTGATAATATTAAATAGCAAAACATTGTGCAAATATGACCAATAGCAATGTTGGTATATGGTAATATATTTATTCAGCAAGTTGTACATGTGTTTTGTTGTTTTTGCTCTAGGTAACCAAATACATAGTTTGTCACGAGTTCACTCCCTTTCCTTCTAGAGTTATCTCCCTTTATCCCTTTTATAGTATAACTCGTGGCAATCTCCTGTGAGAATTACCCAAAGTATAAATACAGAATTCAATGCAGTATGTACCTTTGGATATTTGACTGTCAAAAGTTTCTTTTTAAGTAATATCAGGAGTCATTTAATGTCCAATTAAGTGATGGGTTGCAATTTTGACGCTGTTCAATTGAGGTCAGGAACACGTGTTAACTTCGACAAGCAATATAGTCCGTAAGTACGACGGTCGAACTTTCTATGCAGTTTTGACTACGCAATGTCTTCTCTAGTATGAAGTTTTGCCTACCCAGTACACCAAAGTGGACGATAAACATGTAAACCATTTGTTATGAGCAGACACAAGGTGACAGTCCGGATTGTACATACTGCTTCATGGGTCACATCTGACAGAGACAAATTGGGGGATATTCGCTCGTTCATTCAAGACAGACAGACAGACAGAAGTTTTATTTAGACTTGTACATAGTCAATAAATACATATAATTTACATAAAGTGTCAACGTGAATTTACATACAATATCTTTTAAACAAGTGAGCTATATACATTGTGAAGAAACACACATCAAAGTGTTAATCAAAAATCTGAATTATTATAGTAGAATTATTATGAAAAGGTAACATTATGTGGAGATGAACAAAATAATTTAAACATCAACGTTCAAAATAGTTGAACGTTTACCCAATGCTTCTTTTACAACAAAGGATATCTTGATAAGTTCAGTTTTGTTTACAATTTTTAACAAATTCAAAAATTTGAATACTGACTGTCTGACGTAATACTGTCGTTTAATATATTTGTGTCATATCATTATAACAATTACATATACATATAAAGTGGTATTCATCTTCTATATCATGAGTGTTGCAACATAAACAATATCTTTCATGCCTAACAACATTATTCCTTGCGAATCTACCTGTTTGGATTCTAAGAGGGTGCACGGACATGCGTAATCTGCAGAAATAAAACCTAAGACTTCTTGGTAAAACATCCAAATAATCCTCATATTCAAACGATAATTTATATTGCCTATATATTTCTAGGAGCTACAGACACGCGCGCATGATCACTTACTTTCCAGAGTGTTTTCTGAAAATCTAAATCCACCTACCTACCGATATCTGTTGCATACATTGTACATTGTGCGTAGGGGTACCACAGATTAAGAATGTTAAGTTGTTTTATGATAGTTTTGCAGCAAAACAAAATACTGATGGAGATAATAATGATAACAATCGATGTGTATTCTCTATGAAACCTTTTCTTAGTGAACAGACACACGTTTTTAGCCGGTTTAATAAACCTGTCAGTTACGCTGATGAACGAGTACACAACTTTCTTACGTGGCAATAATTATTACATACATTGGAATACAAACACGTTCTGTGCGATGCACGAGTAAAATCATCCCAAAAAATTAGTTTATCTTCATTATTTAGACACATGATTTTCACAATTACAAGTTAAGAATCGAAAATTTAAAACTCATTTTACAATGCATATTTAAAAATTCTTGGTCATCAGAATCTTTCCATTCCAGAACACAGTGTGTCTGATTGGTAAACAACTAAATTATATATGTGATTCATAACGCTCATATTCTAAATAAAATAAAAATAATTTAAACTGTACTATTCTTCTAGATATACGAGAATATAATATCTCGCGTAGCAATTGGAGTCATGAAGCGTCGGTGGTGTAAAGGTTAGCATGGTTGCCTTCCAAGCAGTCTATCCGGGTTCGATTCCCGGCCGACGCATGCGTTTTATTGCCATTGTTGTTCACTTATTTATTTATTCAAGGACGGTGAATCTTTTCTTAAATTATTGATCTTATTATGATATAAAAACTTCAACAGGCATTATATGACTGACATAATTAAATATCTCTCTCGAGATCTAATCTGCCTATGTCTATTCTGTCTCCGTATTTCATTTTGACCAAATGCGTGATAGATAGATTTATTTCGACACAGGGTTATACCTGGGACCAATATAAACATTGTATATATTTGGTCCCAGGTTATACATTGTACATGACCATTGAACAACATGAGAATAATTGAACAATAACTACACTATGAATCAGAATAGCCATGCAATGTTTATGATTTTACAAAATAAATGTGCATATAATGTACATCATATTATTCAGGATGTTTGCTAAAAAGGCAGTTGTAGTCAAGTGCTACATATCTGGCCCCATGCTCTCAACAAATCCCAAGTAGATACTACTACTCAAATATCTATTGGAGTGGAAACTTCATATAGAATATGTATTTGAGTGGAAACTTCTTATAGAATATGTATTTGAGTGGAAACTTCTTATAGAATATCTATTTGAGTGGAAACTTCTTATAGAATATCTATTTGAGTGGAAACTTCTTATAGAATATCTATTTGAGTGGAAACTTCTTATAGAATATGTATTTGAGTGGAAACTTCTTATAGAATATCTATTTGAGTGGAAACTTCTTATAGAATATCTATTAGAGTGGAAACTTCTTATAGAATATCTATTTGAGTGGAAACTTCTTATAGAATACCTATTTGAGTGGAAACTTCTTATAGAATATCTATATGAGTATAAAACTTCTTATAGAATATATATTTGAGTGGAAACTTCTTATAGAATACCTATATGAGTGGAAACTTCTTATAGAATACCTTTTTGAGTGGAAACTTCTTATAGAATACCTATTTGAGTGGAAACTTCTTATAGAATATCTTTATGAGTGGAAACTTCTTATAGAATATCTATTTGAGTGGAAACTTCTTATAGAATATCTATTTGAGTGGAAACTTCTTATAGAATATCTATTTGAGTGGAAACTTCTGATATAATACCTATTTGAGTGGAAACATCTGATATAATACCTATTTGAGTGGAAACTTCTTATAGAATACATATTTGAGTGGAAACTTCTTATAGAATATCTATTTGAGTGGAAACTTCTTATAGAATATCTATTTGAGTGGAAACTTCTTATAGAATATATATTTGAGTGGAAACTTCTTATAGAATATCTATTTGAGTGGAAACTTCTTATAGAATATCTATTAGAGTGGAAACTGCTTATAGAATATCTATTTGAGTGGAAACTTCTTATAGAATATCTATTAGAGTGGAAACTTCTTATAGAATATCTATTTGAGTGGAAACTTCTTATAGAATACCTTTTTGAGTGGAAACTTCTTATAGAATATATATTTGAGTGAAAACTTCTTATAGAATATCTATTTGAGTGTAAACTTCTTATAGAATATCTATTTGAGTGGAAACTTCTTATAGAATATCTATTTGAGTGGAAACTTCTTATAGAATATCTATTTGAGTGGAAACTTCTTATAGAATATCTATTAGAGTGGAAACTTCTTATAGAATATCTATTTGAGTGGAAACTTCTTATAGAATACCTATTTGAGTGGAAACTTCTTATAGAATATCTATATGAGTATAAAACTTCATATAGAATATCTATTTGAGTGGAAACTTCTTTTAGAATACCTATATGAGTGGAAACTTCTTATAGAATACCTTTTTGAGTGGAAACTTCTTATAGAATACCTATTTGAGTGGAAACTTCTTATAGAATATCTTTATGAGTGGAAACTTCTTATAGAATACCTATTTGAGTGGAAACTTCTTATAGAATACCTATTTGAGTGGAAACTTCTTATAGAATATCTATATGAGTGGAAACTTCTTATAGAATATCTATTAGAGTGGAAACTTCTTATAGAATACCTATTTGAGTGGAAAATCAACTGAATTGAGTTTGAGGGAACACTTAAAATGGGATATGGTGAAATCCACGTTTACTGTCTCAATGGTAGACAATCGTCAGAAAGCTACGATATGCATACACATAATCGCACCAGATTGCAGTCTGAATTGTCCATGAAAAGAAACATAAACTATGAATGAGAATCACACAATGTATTGCAAATTCCTTTCATAACGTTTGTTTTAAATTACCAATAAAATAACTCAGTTTGTATATGCAATTTACGATGTTTTTCGTTCGAAATAAATTCTAACAACAGCTTTACTTGTTCTCGAAATGTGCTTTGTCACGTATAATAAAAGTGTTGGTAAATTATTTATGATTTATGAGTTCTAGTTAAACAGTTGCTCCGACTGCATTATTTCCAAAAAAGCCGTAGATGCAGCGCAATGCGTGTACAATTAACTCTTCTGGTATGATATACGGTGATAATGTGTTTTATAACTGTGGCTATACATGTATCAATGTGTTATGTAATGACAGGACATTACATTCTGATATACAATGTATTTATTCGGAGTTATTGAATTGGGCAAGTGCTAATTTTATTTACGTTCGCATTATTACCAAAATAGTAATCATTTTGTTTAGAATTGAATTCTTTTGAATCGTTATCATTGCGTAATGAAAAATAGTACGTCTCAATTTTCTATTTATATAATGAAACGTTACTGTACACATGCTTTTAAATAAAATATTTTAAATTATAAGACATGACCACTTGAAATATTTGTTTTCCTAATTGAAAGTGTGTACCGTGTACATACGTAAATAGTATGCATGTGATTTCCCTTTTTGTATACCTGGGATGGCGATACAAGATCTGGCCCCTATTTCACGAAAATACTTCCGTATGAAGTCTGTAACTGTCTTAAATATATTTATCAATTAATTCTACCTGTGCAGTCGAAAGGTTTGAAAGTTTTGACTTCAGTGTGAGAAAAAATAGGTTTTTGTTCTGTTAATGTAAAATAATTAGCCGTTTCTACAGGCAAAGGATCTATAGAGACACAACTATACTTGAGTACATTCTTGATTATCTATTACAGTCTTAAAGTATATTTATAATCTATGAAAACATATCTGTTTTACTACAACTCATCGAAACATAGGATGTAAGAAAAAATCATTTGATGTCATGTTTTTATGGAAATCAGCTGTTTCTGCAGATTTGTCATAAATAGAATCTTACAATCGTGATATTTTTTATTGAATTTATTAAACTCGTCATCTAAAACCGATAAATCTCGAGATTTTAGAAGACTCGTTTAATAAATAAATTCAATAAAAATGATCACTTACGGAAGATCCGCTACTTACATGGATTGATTACAAGAGTAGCCCTCCAATATTTGACGACACGAGGATTGTAAGAACAATGTAAGATGATGAAATAAGATTAATAAGAGGCCGTGTATGACTTTTGTGACTGACTCGACGTTTCTTGTACAGTTCTTTTATAACAAACCATTGAACAATGGTTTATAAAGACGTACGGTCAATCAAGCATTTCACACATCGATGTATTGCTTTATCTGTAATCAGTCAGAACACGGAGTTTATGTCTTAAATACATGTACAAACTGTATTGGTATTGGGATATATGTGGCATACATTGCTGGCACCGCATTTAATGGTAATTATAGGATTGAACTGGAGTTTAAGCCGGTACAAAACTTTCGTGTTTATTTTTCATTCATTCATGAAAAGGATTAATTTAACACGAATGCTTAATAAGGATTTCATGGTAGAATAACAGTAGGTACGATTTAAATAAATTCTTCACGAAACTTGAAATATCAAATTCTATAATACACACGAATTTTTCATCCAAAGATTGCGAAATAGCCGTTAGTGGTTCAAGTATATGAATTTATTATATAAATGTCAGTATAGCCGATATATGATGGATAACATGGGGAATGGACTACATGTATTACATTCATACACAATACTTCATTAACCAAGTAAGTGCACAATCTATTTGATTCATTCTATCTTAACAACACATACTAACATGTAGTATTGAAAAAGGTAGGTTTATCATTCTTATCTTTCTTAACAATTCTTGTTCAGTTGCCAAAATTTATTAATTGAATTTAGACGGTTGTTCTAATAAATCTATATATAACGTCGATTGAATAACGAGCCAGATTTGAAGGTGAACACTTGAGACTGACAAGTCAGCTCAAATTTCATTTTTTGTATATAAGATATCAACTTTCTTGTGATGAGATTATAAGACTAATCATTCAGTATTCTGAATGTAACATACCGTAAAACCCCACTTAAAGACCACCTCAATATTAAGACCATCTCAAAATAAACGTTCGGAGCATAATTTTCGAGTCCATTTTGACTGTTTTGCTCTATATTCAACCTTGATATTATTACCACCTCAATATTAATACCAGTTTTCAAGGTTCCAACGGATGGTCTTATTATTGAGGGTTTGTTGTAATTAACAAGCATCTATTCACTGAAACATTCAACACAAATATGCATACTGTATAATAAATACAAGTGAGTTTAGAATGTGGTTAGATAACCCAAAACAGCACAAAGACAGTCATACCAGCATACCAGCATACCAGCATACCAGCATACATTCATACATTCAAACATTCATACATTCATACATACAAAGTTATAAAACACATTATCTAAGTGAACTACAAGTAAAATGGTTACAAGTATTAAAAACTCAACAATCAAATACTTAGATAAATAGAATCTACTTATATTATATTCTTCCACCTAAGAAAATTGAAAAATATGAAAAGAAACTAAGAATAAAAATAAGATTTGAGCAAGAAGAGTATTTCCGAGGTCCACTTGAATCGTTAACAAAATTAAAAACTTATTTAGCTGTCAATTGTGTGAGAAAATGATTAATATTATGCCATAATATACTTGGTCACGCGATATAATTTGAAGGTTAATAATACATGTTTTTTCTGAAAGAAAATATAATAAATTTTAAAATAATACTTCGATCGTACAATTTACAGAGTATATTGTTACATACATGTTACGTTTTGTTACTAAATTGCCTAGACTACAAGCACACACCTTAAATTAGTCAGCTAGGATAATTCTTAATATCAATGAACAGTGATTTTCGGAGCTAAGCGCAATGGAATCTATATATATATAAATATGTATATTAAAACAATGGTCAGTTACCGTAGTATTGCTCTAGCCAGTCGAACTCATGTACAAAATGTTAATTTACATTAATGAAAACGAATTTATAAAAACATATCACTTTAGGATTACGACAATGATTATTATTGAGTTTGTAAAAGTGTTCTGATTATCTAAGACCCGCGCTAATTGTAAATCCGTATTAGTTTAGTATTACAAGATCTTAGTGTAAGTACTTGCTTCCTACATATAACATGTACATACAACAGTACTTGCTTCCTACATATAACATGTATATGTATATACAACAGTACTTGCTTCCTACATATAACATGTACATACAACAGTACTTGCTTCCTACATATAACATGTACATACACCAGTACTTGCTTCCTACATATAACATGTATATACAACAGTAATTGCTTCCTACATATATCATGTATATACAACAGTACTTGCTTCCTACATATAACATGTATTTACAACAGTACTTGCTTCCTACATATAACATGTATATACAACAGTACTTGCTTCCTACATATAACATGTATATACAACAGTACTTGCTTCCTACATATATCATGTATATACAACAGTACTTGCTTCCTACATATAACATGTATATACAACAGTACTTGCTTCCTACATATAACATGTATATACAACAGTACTTGCTTCCTACATATATCATGTATATACAACAGTACTTGCTTCCTACATATAACATGTATATACAACAGTACTTGCTTCCTACATATAACATGTATATACAACAGTACTTGCTTCCTACATATAACATGTATATACAACAGTACTTGCTTCCTACATATAACATGTATATACAACAGTACTTGCTTCCTACATATAATATGTATATACACCAGTACTTGCTTCCTACATATAACATGTATATACACCAGTACTTGCTTCCTACATATAACATGTATATACACCAGTACTTGCTTCCTACATATATAATGTATATACAACAGTACTTGCTTCCTACATATAACATGTATATACAACAGTACTTGCTTCCTACATATAACATGTATATACACCAGTACTTGCTTCCTACATATATAATGTATATACAACAGTACTTGCTTCCTACATATAACATGTATATACAACAGTACT
This sequence comes from Mactromeris polynyma, assembly GCA_032209605.1. Classification (NCBI taxonomy): domain Eukaryota; kingdom Metazoa; phylum Mollusca; class Bivalvia; order Venerida; family Mactridae; genus Mactromeris; species Mactromeris polynyma. The sequence continues at coordinate 25,925,886 of JASFXZ010000001.1, forward strand.
TGCTTCCTACATATAACATGTATATACAACAGTACTTGCTTCCTACATATAACATGTACATGTATATACAACAGTACTTGCTTCCTACATATAACATGTACATACAACAGTACTTGCTTCCTACATATAACATGTTCATACACCAGTACTTGCTTCCTACATATAACATGTATATACAACATTACTTGCTTCCTACATATAACATGTATATACAACAGTACTTGCTTCCTACATATAACATGTATATACATCAGTACTTGCTTCCTACATATATCATGTATATACACCAGTACTTGCTTCCTACATATAACATGTATATACAACAGTACTTGCTTCCTACATATAACATGTATATACAACAGTACTTGCTTCCTACATATAACATGTATATACATCAGTACTTGCTTCCTACATATAACATGTACATGTATATACAACAGTACTTGCTTCCTACATAAAACATGTATATACACCAGTACTTGCTTCCTACATATAACATGTATATACAACAGTACTTGCTTCCTACATATAACATGTATATACACCAGTACTTGCTTCCTACATATAACATGTATATACACCAGTACTTGCTTCCTACATATAACATGTATATACAACAGTACTTGCTTCCGACATATAACATGTATATACAACAGTACTTGCTTCCTACATATAACATGTATATACACCAGCACTTGCTTCCTACATATAACATGTATATACAACAGTACTTGCTTCCTACATATAACATGTATATACAACAGTACTTGCTTCCTACAGATTACATTTATATACAACAGTACTTGCTTCCTACATATAACATGTACATACACCAGTACTTGCTTCCTACATATAACATGTATATACAACAGTACTTGCTTCCTACATATAACATGTATATACAACAGTACTTGCTTCCTACATATAGCATGTATATACAACAGTACTTGCTTCCTACATATAACATGTATATACAACAGTATTTGTTTCCTACATATATCATGTATATACAACAGTACTTGCTTCATACATATAACATGCATATACAACAGTACTTTCTTCCTACATATAACATGTATATACAACAGTACTTGCTTCCTACATACAACATGTATATACAACAGTACTTGCTTCCTACATATAACATGTATATACAACAGTACTTGCTTCCTACATATAACATGTATATACATCAGTACTTGCTTCCTACATATAACATGTATATACAACAGTACTTGCTTCCTACATATAACATGTATATACACCAGTACTTGCTTCCTACATATAACATGTATATACATCAGTACTTGCTTCCTACATATAACATGTATATGCATCAGTACTTGCTTCCTACATATAACATGTATATACAACAGTACTTGCTTCCTACATATAACATGTATATACAACAGTACTTGCTTCCTACATATAACATGTATATACAACAGTACTTGCTTCCTACATATAACATGTATATACAACAGTACTTGCTTTCTACATATAACATGTATATACAACAGTACTTGCTTTCTACATATAACATGTATATACATCAGTACTTGCTTCCTACATATAACATGTATATACAACAGTACTTGCTTCCTACATATATCATGTATATACAACAGTACTTGCTTCCTACATATAACATGTATATACAACAGTACTTGCTTCCTACATATAACATGTATATACAACAGTACTTGCTTCCTACATATAACATGTATATATAACAGTACTTGCTTCCTACATATAACATGTATATACAACAGTACTTGCTTCCTACATATAACATGTATATACAACAGTACTTGCTTCCTACATATAACATGTATATACAACAGTACTTGCTTCCTACATATAACATGTATATACATCAGTACTTGCTTCCTACATATAACATGTATATACAACAGTACTTGCTTCCTACATATAACATGTATATACAACAGTACTTGCTTCCTACATATAACATGTATATACATCAGTACTTGCTTCCTACATATATCATGTATATACAACAGTACTTGCTTCCTACATATAACATGTATATACAACAGTACTTGCTTCCTACATATAACATGTATATACAACAGTACTTGCTTCCTACATATAACATGTATATACAACAGTACTTGCTTCCTACATATAACATGTATATACACCAGTACTTGCTTCCTACATATAACATGTATATACAACAGTACTTGCTTCCTACATATAACATGTATATACAACAGTACTTGCTTCCTACATATAACATGTTTATACAACAGTACTTGCTTCCTACATATAACATGTATATACAACAGTACTTGCTTCCTACATATAACATGTATATACAACAGTACTTGCTTCCTACATATTACATGTATATATAACAGTACTTGCTTCCTACATATTACATGTATATACAAAAGTGACACATTAAAACTATATGTATAAGAACGTATACAAGTAAATTCAATAAGTGTACACTGAAGACCGAGTGGTAGAAAGACTGTAGCACAATATATCACAACCTTGATCATAAATACCTATATTCCTGTTCTTTTCAATTTACATTCCGTACCGTTTCACCAATACATTATAATATATAGGCAATAAATATTTACAGTGAAAACCTTTTAAATTTGTTTTAAACTATACAGAAGTAAACTGCATTAAACTTGCAACTTAAAAGCGATTCTTTATTTGATCTTCGTATTAATGTCTGTATGTGGGTATTTACTTAAGGCCGGCGCATGAAATGGCTTACGGTTCATTATTTAGGTAAAGCGGTATTCCTTCGACATTAAGTCACCGACAAGTGATTCTGCTGCGATGTTTAACGGTATGTACTGTGTCGACAAAATGATATAATAACAATAATGACAATAATTGTCGCAAAAGTAGTAAATTTCGCAAGTTTTGTGCTAACACACGGAATAATAGAAACTGTGAGTAATTTAACTAGTTCCATCTATCATTTATGTCGCGGCATTTTGTTAGCTGAATGGTAAAATTATCAAACATATAAATAATAAACCTATTAAATATTAGTGTCTTCATAGTGAACAGGGTCTAGATGGGCGGCTATATGGCATCCATAATGCTATGTTCATATTCCCTGAAGTACTTAAAGCTATATGTTCAGTATAACGTAGATGTGTACGTTATAGGAATATTACATATCAGTCGATGTTCTCAATTATTGGTTAAAGTATAGAATTTACCGAACTACATAACTATTGTAAGTGTATGTAGGAAATATCCTCGGTGCGTTTATATACATCATTCGATATCCTAAAAAGTGAAATCACTAATAAAGAAAAAATGAACTTGCAAATTTTCCAATTTCAAACATAGGACTTAAAGCATATATATGTAAGAAGACCGAAACTCTGACTCCAAAGTGTTAAATGTTCCTGTTGCTCCGATATTTTCAATAAATGGCGAAAGTGTAGAGTGCGTAAACACAAATTTCAAACAATATTGTGTTCGTTTAAATGTAATAAAACGAAAGTCTGGTTAATATATTCAAATTTAAAGTCTAGGTCTCAGTCTTAATATGTCTGTGAATAATGTCCTAGATCGGAGATCGGCGTGCTTGAAGCACAAACTTCACAATTTCACAGTTATTTTTCACGGTTTGTGTATGTGATAGAATGAACAATAAGTTATCACTGGTCTTTTCCTACCTTTATACTGTATTGTTATGGAATGTTCTTCTTCTTTTGAAGCGAATGAATTACACGCATTATTAGTAAGCAACGCTGGGAAAATGGTTTCTTACAGACATCACTCTAACATCACAATAACATCACTATAACACCACAATAACACCACAATAACAACATTATAACATCACAATAACATCACAATAGCATCACTATAACATCACTATGCCACCACAATAACATCACAATACCATCACTATAACATCACAATAACATCACAATAACATCACAATAGCATCACTATAACATCACAATAACATCACAATAACATCACTATAACAACACTATAACGTCACAATAGCATCACTATAACATCACTATAACAGCACTATAACAGCACTATAACAACACAATAGCATCACCATAACATCACAATAACATCACTATACCACCACATAACATCACTATAACAGCATTATACCATCACAATAACATCACTATAACATCACTATAACAGCACTATACCACCACAATAACATCACAATAACATCACTATAACATCACTATAACAGCACTATAACAGCACTATAACATCACAATAGCATCACTATAACATCACAATAACATCACTTTACCACCACAATAACATCACTATACCACCACAATAACATCACTATACCACCACAATAACATCACAATAACATCATAAAAGCATCACTATAACATCACTCTTACATCACAATAACATCACTATAACAGCACTATAACACCACAATAACATCATAATAACATCGCAATAGCATCACTATAACATCACAATAACATCACTATACCACCACAATAACATCACTATAACAGCACTATAACATCGCTATAACATCACATTAACATCACTATAACATCACTATTACAGCACTATAACAGCACTATAACATCACAATAACATCACTATAACAGCACTATAACAGCACTATAACATCACAATAACATCACTGTAACATCACAAAAACATCACTATAACAGTACTATAACAGCACTATAACATCACAATAACATCACAATAACATCACTATATCACCACAATAACATCACTATAACATCACAATAACATCACAATAGCATCACAATAACATCACAATAACATCACTATAACATCACTATAACATCACAATAACATCACAATAACATCACTATATCACCACAATAACATCACTATAACATCACAATAACATCACAATAGCATCACTGTAGCATCACTATAACATCACAATAACATCACTCTAACATGACTATAACATCACTATAACATCACAATTACATCACAATAACATAACTATAACATCACAATAACATCACTATAACATCAATATAGCATCACAATAACATCACTATAACATCACAATAGCATCACTATAACATCACAATAGCATCACAATAACATCACTATAACAGCACTATAACATCAAAATAACATCACTATAACACCGCAATAACATCACAATAACATCGCAATAGCATCACTATAACATCACAATAACATCGCTCTACCACTACTATAACATCACAATAACATCACAATAACATCACTATACCACCACACTAACATCACTATAACAGCACTATAACATCACAATAACATCACAACAACATCACTATAACACCACAATAACATCACTTAAACATCACAATAACAGCACTATGACATCACTATAACACAGATTTGACTTGATAGTGTTTACTTGACCTACACTTTCCCGATAATCTATACAGTTTAATAATGCAAGGAAATCGAATTAGCTGAATGTTGCTCATAAAACATAGCCATTGATTGGCTTGCTTCTTTTATTTTCTTCTACTTTTCTTTTCTCCAGTAACTTTAACAGAAATCATGTCAAAGAGCGGAAATTAAAACAGCTCATCAAAGAGTATTGGGAACATTGGGTAACAACAGTAAGACATTCTGTATCGTTTTCTGCACGTAACTTTATCGATTCATGGATGATCGATGCTCCCCTTGGAAAAAATAAGTTTTCTAGAACATTTGTTGTGCAATCTGGTGGCATTTTCACATGCATTAAAGTCAATTTCGAAGTGTAATATATTTTTAAAAAAACGTGAAAAACTTATTCAAAACATTCCAAAATTGCTTCATATTATTGCATAGAATATATCTACTTTGAGTTTTATTTTTTTCTGTTTTTATAACCATGTGTATGCAACTGTGTATATGCTACGAACTTCTTTATGGTAGTTTTCTTAATCATGTTTATATTATTTCTCATGCACAGGCACGGAGGACAGCAAAACTATACAAATATAAGGATTCACCCACATATTACGCCAAGGAAGAGAAGATATACGAATGTGTATGTCCTGTTACTCGAGTGTTTAGTTGGATAACACGCTAGTTACCGGAAACATAAATGGATTAATAAATGTTTTATGTCTTTACACGTTTCATTGTCCAAGTAATGATTCGGATGACATATGTTATATAGAACACATGCCTTGTGGGATTAAGCATTTAGCACGCCGCTTAGAGGAAATTGTAAATCAGAGGAATTAATAATCGCGATTTGACAGATTTGGTGAGATTTGTAACTGTTCGTTCACTCATGCCATTGTGCTAGATTAGCTAAAATAAAAAATCAAGTAAGAAAATAAACGTAGATAAAATGTCTTACACTAGAAGAATGAAAAAGGTTTCACATGATGGTGTTTTGAATGTGTTTGATCTCGATGGTGACATTGATGAACTGTCTCTTGCTGTTGATGGTGATGAAAAAGACAAAGACGTTGTGAATAAAAAGACTAAACAACAAACAAATGGTGGTGGTTACATAGATCCATTATCAAATAAAAAGTACGTGGACCCACTGTCTAATCGTTCTGGGGAAAATACATTGTCACAAAATGAAAAATCATTAGAGACACCAAAGAAGTCGGAAGCGAATGAAAAGGATATAAAAGAAGCAAAGAGCAATCATATGTCAAATTCTATGAGCAATAAATCTACGCTAAATGAACCACAAACAACGCAAAGTGTGCCACCAAACACTCAACCAAACCAAAGAAATCAGACTTTTGCATCAAACAATGCAAATAGAAACCGAGTAACACCACGCATGAAAAAAACCCAGAAAGGATTTGGACACGAAGAACACGATATAGTGCTAGATGACATGGAAGATTTTTAGAAAAATATCAAAAGCTCAAATCTTCATCGTATAGGTTGTTGTGTTTCATGGTCTGCATTATTGCAGTCACCGTCATATATTACACTATTTATACATGACATAATCCGTTTTAATTCGTTTTGTATTCGTAACTTGTTTTGACAGAATGGCATTTGACTTTTGCAGTTTGGTCTTTTCTGCAATCACCTTTCTATAAAATTCGATAGCAATAACTTATACCGTCTCCCTTGGCCGAGTGGTTGATGCATCCGCTTTGGGAGAAAGGTTCGAATCCCGGCAGGGGTCCGTTCTGATATGGCCGGTTAAATAATGGTCACCGTGTGCCTACCTACCGGATGTCCGGCATTAAAGGATAGGAATCGGGAAGTAAATGTGCTCAGAAAGTAGGTGTCTCATAAGTCAAAATTGGCTGGACCTTTAAATAGGGGTGACATTATAATAAATACAAACTTTACTTTACTTTTATACGAATCACGGTCGAGTGTCGTCCTTATTTACCCAAGTCTATAAAAGAATATTCAACATCGCTGATTTGTTTAAACAAATCTAATGTGGGTAATCTTATGTCCAATTAAGTTTTGTTTAGTGATTGGGTGGTTTTGATTAATTACACACACATTTTATAAGTATATTCTTCCTCCTTAATTACAGTTATACATCAGTAACAAGACTACCATTATTTCTGAAGACAGGCGGTGTTAGTTGTGAGGGTGATCTGATTATCGAGCTTAAATATGAAAGAAAACTTAAAAATTCAGTCTTATTAATGAAACGGTCTCTTTAATCGATGTTGTATTTAAGCAAGGATTTACTGTATATGCCGAATACTTAACAACTGTTTACTTTTACTGGATCTATATGTTCAAATTACATGGTACTTGAAATGTAAATCCAGAAATTTAAGTGTAATGTACATAAATACAATAGCGCCAGTCGCGGACGTACTGTTTACACTTCTAATACAAGTACTATATACCTTTATACATGAAATAATCCGTTTTATTTAAAAATAACATGTCCAAAATCTAAGTGATATTTCAATAACACCCAGTGCTTTCCAAATATACTTATTGTGGGAAAGCCAAATTGACCAGCCTGTCAAAGCATGCTCGGGAAAGTAGATTACTATCATGCGTTTATTATTTACCTCTTGCATTTATATGTATGTATATAATACGGGTACAACTTTTATCATTGTCTGCTACGTCGGATACCAACGGTCGCTCATTACGCTGTATGTCATTATCTAACATGCGATAATTGATTGGCAAACTGTTGTAGTCTTGAATTATTTATAAAACATTTAATTTGATTAGTGGTGAAGGCTGTGGAAAGTTTAAAGGTATATATTTATGGTGGCGTATTACTGCCACCAGTTAGCATGATAGCGTTCGCGAATTAATTCGTGTTAACCATGCACTTAATTATCACGATAATTATCTAGCTATCTAGTTAATATTCGTGATACATTTTCGGTAAGATAAATATCATACAACTAGAAACAGTGAACGTGCCCAGAACTGCCACCTCTTACCTTTTAATGATTTATTACACTAGATTTAAGTGGTAACACGAATCTTATCTAGTTGTCCACTTATCATGTTACTTAGTAACTCAAATTCACGAATTTCACTTAAGATTCGTGTTACCACTTATTTATAAATGCAATTTTGGCTTCTAGATGTAAGTGGTAACACGAATCTTATCTAGATGACCACTTATTATGTTACTTACTAACTCAAATTCGCGAATTTCACTTAAGATTCGTGTTACCACTTATTCATAAATGCAATTTTGGCTTCTAGATGTAAGTGGTAACACGAATCTTATCTAGTTCACTTAAGATTCGTGTTACCACTTACATCTAGAAGCCAAAAATGTAAAGTGAAATTCGCGAATTTGAGTTACTAAGTAACATAATAAGTGGACAACTAGATAAGATTCGTGTTACCACTTACATCTAGTGTAATACATCATAAAAAGGTAAGAGGTGGCAGTTCTGTGCACGTTCAAGCCTGTTTCTAGTTGTATGATATTTATCTTACCGAAAATTTATCACGAATATTAACTAGATAGCTAGATAATTATCGTAATAATTAAGTGGTTAACACGAATTAATTCGCGAACGCTATCATGCTACCTGGTGGCAGTAATATGCCACCATACTAACGGTCTCTAATACACTGCATTATAACTTTAACTCGGAACGTAGGTCAGAATAAATATACTCTATCGGAGTCGTGTACTTGGTGGGTTGTGGGAAACATGTGAGAAAAGTGACAATGCAGTGTTGTAGAGTACATGTGTATGAAGGCATTTACCACCGATAATATAAAATTAACAACTATGCATAATTTATGTCGACTAAAATCAATACTATCTACGCGTTATATTCGAATTAACGTATGTTTCCGACTTCAAGTGAAAAGTACCCACTTGATCCTACAGGCAACATCATTAGTCAGCAGGTGATTCAATAAACTTGCAAAACGAAACATCGGCAGTTAATTCATCCATGGTCAATAATGTACAGATAATAGAGTGTGCAGGGTGGGTTGCGACTGTGCCGTCTGATAAGTTTCATGCAGAATATACCTGAATGTGGTTACTGAATGTAATTTGTTGCATATTTATTTAATTTATTGTTGTTTTTTTTAAATTTTAAATATATCACTGAAAGTTAAAATTAGTTTATCGTTTTATTTATGAACAAGTTTGGATAAGTCGATATTACATACAGTTACATAACATTTCAAACTGTTCTCGTCCCCACACATATTGGCCTACATGCAGCCATTTAAAATATCTGCCAATAATTATTTCATTAACAAAAGAAACAACATGATTACTGAGTCACAACACATCTAAGCGACATAGTGGTCTATGGGTAAGGCGCCTGATTCCTAGGGCGTAGGTCGTGCGTTCGAATCCCGTCTTAGGTATTGTGGAACAGCGAACTTCACAATCCCTGAATAAGGCTTGGTGGAACAGCGAACTTCACAGTCCCTGAATAAGGCTTGGTGGAACAGCGGACTTCACAGTCCCTGAATAAGGCTTGGTGGAACAGCGAACTTCACAGTCCCTGAATAAGGCTTGGTGGAACAACGGACTTCACAGTCCCTGAATAAGGCTTGGTGGAACAGCGAACTTCACAGTCCTTGAATAAGGCTTGGTGGAACAGCGAACTTCACAGTCCCTGAATAAGGCTTGGTGGAACAGCGAACTTCACAGTCCCTGAATAAGGCTTGGTGGAACAGCGAACTTCACAGTCCCTGAATAAGGCTTGGTGGAACAGCGGACTTCACAGTCCCTGAATAAGGCTTGGTGGAATAGCGAACTTCACAGTCCCTGAATAAGGCTTGGTGGAATAGCGAACTTCACAGTCCCTGAATAAGGCTTGGTGGAACAACGAACTTCACAGTCCCAGAATAAGGCTTGGTGGAACAGCGGACTTCACAGTCTCTGAATAAGGCTTGGTGGAACAGCGGACTTCACAGTCCCTGAATAAGGCTTGGTGGAACAGCGGACTTCACAGTCCCTGAATAAGGCTTGGTGGAACAGCGGACTTCACAGTCCCTGAATAAGGCTTGGTGGAATAGCGGACTTCACAGTCCCTGAATAAGGCTTGGTGGAACAGCGGACTTCACAGTCTCTGAAATAGGCTTGGTGGAACAGCGGACTTCACAGTCCCTGAATAAGGCTTGGTGAAACAGCTGACTACACAGTCTCTGAAATAGGCTTGGTGGAACAGCGGACTTCACAGTCTCTGAAATAGGCTTGGTGGAACAGCGGACTTCACAGTCTCTAAAATAGGCTTGGTGGAACAGCGGACTTCACAGTCCCTGAATAAGGCTTGGTGGAACAGCGAACTTCACACTCTCTGAAATAGGCTTGATGGAACAACGAACTTCACACTCTCTGAAATAGGCTTGGTGGAACAGCGAACTTCACACTCTCTGAAATAGGCTTGGTGGAACAACGAACTTCACACTCTCTGAAATAGGCTTGGTGGAACAACGAACTTCACACTCTCTGAAATAGGCTTGGTGAAACAGCGAACTTCACAATCTCTGAAATAGGCTTGGTGGAACAACGAACTTCACAATCTCTGAAATAGGCTTGGTGGAACAACGAACTTCACACTCTCTGAAATAGGCTTGGTGGAACAACGAACTTCACACTCTCTGAAATAGGCTTGGTGAAATAGCGGACTTCACAGTCCCTGAATAAGGCTTGGTGGAACAGCGAACTTCACACTCTCTGAAATAGGCTTGGTGGAACAGCGAACTTCACACTCTCTGAAATAGGCTTGATGGAACAGCGAACTAAACAATCTCTGAAATAGGCTTGGTGGAACAGCGAACTACACAATCTCTGAAATAGGCTTGGTGGAACAGCGAACTACACAATCTCTGAAATAGGCTTGATGGAACAGCGATCTTCACAATCTCTGAAATAGGCTTGATGGAACAGCGAACTTCACAATCTCTGATATAGGCTTGATGGAACAGCGAACTACACAATCTCTGAAATAGGCTTGATGGAACAGCGAACTACACAATCTCTGAAATAGGCTTGGTGGAACAGCGAACTACACAATCTCTGAAATAGGCTTGATGGAACAGCGAACTTCACAATCTCTGAAATAGGCTTGGTGGAACAGCGAACTTCACAATCCCTGAAATAGGCTTGATGGAACAACGAACTTCACAATCCCTGAATTAGGTGTGTTTGAATCGCTTTTCCACCATGCCTATTATATTTTAAGGATTGTTGCTTTCCTGGAGGTGTGGGGAGGCACTGTCTTATGTATGTGGCGTCTCTGTAGCAATTTTTAGCAAGGGGCTCGTCAGAGCCAATAGCTATAGTAGGCGAAATCCGCGGACACTCATCGGACGAGTCATCCCAAGTCTTACATTCTGAAACGCCAAAAATGCTACATACTCCTGAAGAAAGTAGTCTTTGTCTAACAAAGAAATAGTGGTAAGCATTTGCGATATCAGCTAGAAACGGATTTGAACTGACATCACCGACGCATTAGAAAGAGCCCAATTGTTATTTAAATATTGCAATTACAGAAGAAGAAAAATGTATACATCAACACGGACTATGATGTTTATATGTCCGTGATATCAATACACCGTAGTCGCATGAATTTATCACATGACTTGATCATTTACGTGAAGTGCTTATGAAACGCATGAATATTACGATAGTACAAGATAGTGCACAGTAGGCAGATGACTCGGCGGACGATAGCAGTAGGCAGAGATACGTATATGTGGCGATTTTCTGTTTAATGGTGTTGAACCGATCGCATGTAAATACACGTTGACTACGTTTTGTGTTTCTTAGTTCGCATCGCAGTTGTAGTCACTCGATATGAAGCCCTATTGGTTTGATTTGTTCTAATAACAAATTATTTATCATCAACCATCAGAAACTTGTCAACACATTTATGTATAAATCTAGAAATGCCTTTAATACATCAACTGTTCACATATTTCCGCATTCTACATCAACTGTTCACATATTTCCGCATTCTATCAACCATTTTGGGACCAACAAGCCAATCAGAATCTTGCTTTCACTCTGATTCCAATATCTACGTATACGCGCAAATTAGGACACAGAGACCAGGGCCCGTATTACAGAAGCTTCTTATCCTTAAAATTTTCCTTAAATGACGAAAAAATCTTAAGTTTTACATTTTTATCCTTAAGATTTCAGAAAATTCTTAAGTAGTATTACAAAATGTTCTTATCTTATCTTTTCACTTAAGGTAAGCGATTTTCTCCTTAGATTTTAAGGAAAGATAGACCTCCCTTATCTTGTATAAAATATCTTAAGTTATAGAATCGCCTCCATTTTCTGAACCAGTGAACAGCACAATTATTCGACATCTACGATTTCAACACAACGTTCGTGTCAAATCATCGAAATCACGTTGCGTTCAGATATACATTTACATAAAGTAGGCCTACCAGTGTTCAGTAAATTCCGTAGAATTATAAAATTTCGCTCTTGAAATTGTGTCAACGCTGTGAGCAAAATCAACAATATTTACCTGATAAAATGCTGTTTGAAGTGTTAATTATACGTACAACCAACTATGTAATAATTCAGGGACGTGATGTAGACATACAGTGAATATATAAGAACGGAATGATGGAAATTGCACCGTGAATCGGAAAGAGATGTTAAGAATAATATTAGGTTTATATCATAAAGGTTTTTATGTTTCGGATATGGTAATCATGATGTTTGACTAAGGAAGCAAAAGTGAATCGAAACTGGTCCTGTGTCATGCTATTAAATGACCGATGTTAAACTTGGATCATGACTGAGAATACTTTTTACTATTTTGTATGGTATATATGCATATTACTGCCACCAGTTAGCATGATAGCGTTCGCGAATTGTTTCGTGTTAACCACATAATTATTACGATAATTATCTAGCTATCTAGTTAATATTCGTGATCAATTTCGGTAAGATAAATATCATACAACTAGAAATAGGCTTGAAAGTGCCCAGAACTGCCACCTCTTACCTTTTTTATGATGTATTACACTTGATTTAAGTATTACCACTTATTTATAAATGCAAGTTTGGCTTCTAGATGTAAGTGGTAACACGAATCTTAAGTGAAATTCGCGAATTTGAGTTATTAAGTAACATAATAAGTGGTTAACTGGATAATATTCGTGTTACAACTTACATCTAGAAGACAAAAATGAATAAGTGGTAACACGAATAATGGAGTTAATAAAAGTTTATATTACATTTACTAGTAGTTTTCAATCATGATTTGATTTATTATGCTTTGAAATACACAGTTCTATTGAAATAAAACTGTAATTACTGTTATATAGTGTGTATTTCGTTTTCAACCTAGTTATCTATATATAGCCCTATATCTGCATTAGACTAGTATTTATACTAATCACAAGTGCTATGTTCTTGTTTCATTTAGGTTCGTATGTGCATGCTTTTGAGCAAAATTTATCAGGGGAAAAGTACCATTTGTGGTGACTTATGATTTTTCTCAACAAGCTTTGTAATACTACACTTAAAAACATAAAACATGCATCTAACCAAAGGATTGATAATAGTGGTTGCTTATTATATCACAGACTGCTGCAAATGTTGGGTTGAAATTCATACAAATTGTCTGTTCTCAGTACACAACTCGTAACAGGACATTATAAGAAAGAGCAAGCATATTGTATCTACATTATTATTGGTATGGATGGACTGGGTGTGTGTTGTGTTTGTGCCATGTCCAATGACATGCTGGATTCATTCAGTCTGAATTACTGGTACTAATTCGCCTCAACAACTAGATCACGACTTACCGACTGCATTATTCATGAAATATCATACAGATTTACTGAGCAAAACTTCTCACACAACATACAGTCAATTTCCATCAGTTATAATGCAAAATGTTGAAATATAATGCAACAAAAACAAAGATTTATATGAAATGACGGTTGTACTTGTTACAACGTAACTAGGTAAAATCATTTATTGCTTGGAGTTAGAGTAAAGTCTGTGCTACATTCTGCGCACGCATTATTTTTTTAATTTCCGGTTCTATTTTTGGAACGGGAAAACCCGATGTACGTTAGCAACAGTCTTAAGAATTTGCTTAAGATGAAAAATAAGGATAAGGAAATTTTAGTTAAAATTCTTTTAAGTTGGATCTGTAATAGTACTTAAGATTTTCTTGAACCTTATCCTTACCGAAGTACAAATCTTAAAATTTCTGTATTTCTTAAGGTATATCTTAAGAAGCTTCTGTAATACGGGCCCAGGGCCCGTATTCAATATACATCTTAAGATATTTCTTAAGTTTTTCCTTAAGACATATTTTTTCCTTACGCAAGGATAAAAAATATTTTATCTTTAAGTTATATTCAATATATTACTTAAGATATTTCTTTCCTAAGATTTTCTTAAGTAAAAAAAATCTTAGTCGTGTTCTAAATTTCTACTGCTGCATGGACCAATGATTTCTGTAAGCTACTGTTGTTTCAACACATCTATATTCTACTCCCAACAATCATGTCCTATTATTACTGGTGAACCGTTCACCGTCGATAACGTGGGTAATGGGGAAAATACATGGGAACTGTGGGAAATCGTTAATATCTCAACAACGGATTGAGATATCAAACTTGTGCAAACGGTTTTGAAAAAATTAATATTCCTGCAATACATATTCCGTTTTTCAGAAAGATTGTGAAATAACATTTTGTAAAAATCGATTACATCGCTGTCAGACAGTAGATGAACTGATTAGCACTTGTCTCTAGTTTATAGATAAAACAACAACAATATAAAACATACATGACTTAAGAGACTTGTTACGAGTGGCTCTACTGTACTCGTGTAATAATCAGGCATGAGAATTTTCCGGGGATTGATTTGACGCTCGCAAGGGCCGTTTTTGAGACAATTTAAACCATCTTAGATGCTTAAAGCCAGTAGCTTCAGCTGCCCCCCTGGACCCCTTGCCAATTTTCAGCTGATTTGAAATTTTGCATTCTCATGAATAAACACTTATACTTAAAAATGTATATACTATAATCAAAAATTTCACTGAAGCGATCAAGAATTTATGACAGTTGCAACATTCAGTTGATTATTGTAAACAAATCTAAAATGCATTATGAGGGTGCGTTCTTCAAAAAGTAAGCAATTTGTTGATGGTTATGCAGTACATATGTATTATATGAAATGCATAACATTGCTTCTGATTTTAATCTTTAAAGTTGTTAAGCATTGGTCTGGTGAATTTTATTACATGAACGTAATCATATAACTATGTAACAAAGAACAGCTAGACATGAACAGATCGTGAAATTTTAAATTGTTGTTGATGTGCCGACACATAGTGTAAGGTGTTGGAAAGCGCCCATATTAAGCAACATTTTACGATACAATAATAACCATGAGGTCGATTAAGCACATAAGTATATACATATATTAGATTTGACATATCACCTCCTATATGCATCTAGCGTGTCGAATTTAAAGCTACGAACATTTAATGTTATGCGGTTTTAAGTACATGTCACTTATTACTATATAGATGATATTTGTTTTTACCGGCAATTGAACATCTTCGTTGTCATAATTGGATTAACATCAGATATAATACTGAATACTTTATTAACTGTTGAAAGATAAATGCTTAGTTCAACCTCCGACGATTTATTTCAAACTAAATTGTGTAATATATGACTTATTCCGATGTATTTTTATTGTTGTTCAATAACACTTAGTAAGTAACTTTCACGTTGACAAAATGTATATAAACATATATGTGTTGTGGACGATTTACATTGTACATGTCTTAATAAAATGTCTGTTCTGTTCTGTTCATATAATGTTGTTTGCTTAAAGATTAATTTTATTTTCCCCCAACATGACGATAGCACTTTCATGTATGGTAATTTATTTGTGAAAAAAATGTATTACAATTCCTATTCTTCATGATTTTAACTTAAACTTCTTGATTATATTTTATGTGAAAGATATGTATAATAGTATGTGAATTGTAGTATTAGTACTTAACATTCCAGTATAACATAATATAATATTTTATTTACATTTACCAATTTCATTATTATTCTATTGAAAAATTATGTCTCAATACAAGGTGTGAAATGTGATACATTTCAACCAACTGTTTGTCATCCATGTGTATTTTCACACATTTGTGTTAAGTAATTGACTTACATCAAAGGTGTAAAGATAACTTGTCAATTACTTCCAAAACTTTTATTTATCAGTCATAATATCGTTTTGTTAATTTCTTGTATCCTAAAAGTCAGTCAATGAAAATATAAAGATCCCATATCGTGCGTTATCACATGTACTGAGTACTAAAATGTCAATATATATTATTGATTAAAACGTATACTGAAGAAAACAGATACAGTTTTGTTTGCAAATATATTATGATACATGTAATATTCGAAAGCAAAATATACACAACTACATGCATACTGATACATCAAGATAAATGCTACAGCCCTTGGTAATTTCATCATGCTGGCTAAACACAGCGGGGTGGCTAATTCAGTCGCGAATGATAATGATTATGAGACGTTAAAGTGGCGTATATATAATCGGTTATAGCATGGAGCCAATATCGATCAGATCTGGGGAATCTTGCGATGAGCCAGAAAGTTGGACATGAGTGTGCCTGTGACACGCATATCAACATTCAATTTTGGTCTTGAGTTGGACCCGTTTTATCAATATTCGTACGAACGAGCGTTCGTACGATACGAAATGTTCGTAAGAATTTTCTTACGAAAATACTTACGATCGTTTTATCAAAATGTGTCCGTATACATGTATGACTGCGATCTTACGAATAAGAATGTTCGTGCGCACAGTAATCAGTACACGCTCTTCTTGGGGATGTCAAACTAGACGTATCTCACGTCGTCTCTCAGTCGTCTGTTGAGAAACAAAAATATAACCGCCTATCCATCTGTTGTCAGTAGGCAAACAAACTTCTCAGAGGAAGACGAGCAAACTTCGGTGGATAGCTGCTTAAAAGTACTGGTACAATGTAACAGAACACTGAACAGTATTCAGTTAGATATGTCGGCAGATATGCCTACCCACTAAAAGCATATTTCTTAAAGAGGAGGTTTGCTATTTCATGTCTGATGACTAAGATGCGAATAAACAGGGGCTGGTCATAAGAGGTTCGAACTGAAATATGAAAGTACTGTAGTGGTGTGGCGCTTGATGAGGTGTTCGAACTCACGCCACCCCCTCTATCCCTGCATGGCACTCTACAAACTGTAGTAACCAGTTGGCTGTATCATCCCACACCGATGCTCTCCTCCCACTTACGTAGCACTACTCTTTTGCTACCTTCATATAAATGCAGGTGGATGTGCACCCAGTGTTGGGCTCGACCCCATCCCAACTCTCGCAAGGTGCTCTACCGTTTCGTCCCACTCCACTACACAGCTTAAGAAACAGTATATTGAGTGGTATTCTATGCTCAGAAGGATGAAAATTTGCTTAAATAGTTTATTATTTTCTTGAGTTTTCACGATCTTTAAGATCTAATTTATTGAGGATTTAATACTTAATTGTAAGTCAAATATCATTGAGGATGTCATTCAGCTGGTGATGTTAATGATGCAGACTATTATTAAAGAAATGTGAAATGCTGCTTACAGTCATAACCACAGTAATTCTAATGGTTTATAAGAGTTCATAATTAATCTGTCTTGATATATAAAGTCATCAATTTCATGTCGTAACAGTTTAAAATTAGGCTAAGCAATAACCAAATAATAGTATTAAATTTTAAAAGTTGTATGACATAGTTGATACTGTACTTCAAATGTAAACCATACATTTATATTCCATGTACAATTCCACATACACACTATTCTTATTCCATCTTCAAATTACCTTTTAATTGTTAGAAGTTTTACTTTGTTCGATTGACTACTGTATCAGCTAGTATGTATGGAATCATCTTTATAAGATAACAATATATACTTATTAATGTACCCCCCCCCCCCCCCCCAGTAATGCCAGACAATTTCATGTGATAAGAAGTAGATGAATGGATTAAAACGTTCATAACTATTGTTGATTAATGTGAAATCATGATTAATCATATTTGTTACGAACGTTACGAATGCCTAAAACCACCGAGTAGCATTTTCGTTATAACTAACGAATTCGTAGCGTCTGCATGCGTACGGAAATATTGATAAAACGCTCTTGCGATCGTAAGAACGTCAGAAAATCTTACGAACTTTTGTGCGTAAGAACGTTGATAAAACGGGCCCATAAATAATGATCTTGTTTTGGTGGAAATATGATATCCATTGGTCGTTGTTGAATGATCGTCTCCAAACAGAGAAAGTCTATACCGATCAAAACTTGTATGTCATACCATTTCAATCACATTCATTGAGAAATATTTAATTAATTACAATGAAATAAGCATTTTAGTCACAAAATCAATCTTCCAACGCCGCTTCGTAAATACTGACAAGCGTTTGTCAGGTAGATCGAGCAAGAATAGTCGCCCCTGACAAATGTTATACTAGGGCATCAATGGAAATATACGTAGAACGATAAAATAACAGTCATTGTATATGCTGGAACTTCTTTTAAACAAAATACAAGCAGCAGATTGTAGATATCGAAAATACTAGTATTTTCCTTATATTTAAGATAAAAGTTAAGACTGCTAAGAGGTACCTTACAGTTAAGGAGAAAAATAAACAATATCTTAAGATAATATGCTTTGTGAATACCACTTAAGATTTTTCTTGAAATCTAAGGAAGAAATGCAAGAAAAATCTTAAATTTAATGGAAATCTTAGGATTTAAGATAAATTTTCAACTTAAGATGTATTTTGAATACGGGCCCAGTACTCCTAGCTAACCACGTGACCTCAACCTTATAAACGGGTGTCCGTCACAATCGCTATACATTTGGCAGCGTAAGCGTCGCATGATACAGGTATCAGTGGAACTCATTTTCTCTCACTTTTGTGACCAGCGTGGCGCTCACCGTGTGCGATTGGAGTAAATAAGTTAGTATTTTAGCAATACATTCTACCAACGGTCGCTCATTTGGAACAAATTAGGCGCGTGTACTGGTTGGTAACCCAGAAAGCAGTCTTCGAGAGTGAATGATATAAGCTGTAATAATTTGTTTCATCAACGAAGTAAAGACAATATAATTATAGCACGACAGCTAGAGTGTAGGTAACGATTATAAGCGCAAGGAAATAGCGTGCCAGCAAAGAAAGGTCTTTCATCTAACTCCCTTGTTTCATCATCATCATCATCATCATCTCCAGTGATTGTTTCAGACATATTAAGTGTTTCATCTTGACGGTATATGGCTTCTAAGGAAAACCTTGAATTAACAGCAAAGACGATTCTACATATACATGGGAGACTACTGCAAGAAATAATATATGATATACGAGTACTCTCTCGTGGTTTTTGGATGATAATAATGAATGCCGCTTTTCTGCTGCAAAATTGACTCTTGAGTTGCGACGGGATGCGTTGTAGTTTGAAATAAGTCTGGGTTTTACAGTTACATTATGTTATATTTTTAGAAAATTAATTCAGCACATGAGACGGTTCAATGTTGATAGGTTAAGGTACAGCGAATTATTTATAGTTTCTATGAAGTTTTGGCGTGAGTAGCGCATTTGATAGGCAAACGTTTTTATGAAACCTGTCTACTGATTTGTATGAGATTTAAACCAAGAATTTGAACAATTGAAAAACGATCGACTTGTAGAGAAGAAGCGCTCCAAACCGGATCCACTTAAAGCCGGGTCCCATATCGGAATCTCCGCAAAGTTTTGGTATGTCAGTTTTTAAACTTTCAGCAAATTTTGCAATATAATTTAATAAGTGATAATTATGTGTATAAAGCATGGTTATGAAGTGATCACTTTATGAATACAGTTTTTGGTTCAAATTTGCACGACCATATGAGCCTTTGAGCGTTAGTCCAAAATGGCACTGAAAGAGCCTATGTGGGAACCATATTGTATGCAACATTCGGCCCACATTAATCTAGGTTATGCCTTTTATGGTGCATAACCTATGGTTTGTTCAACTTCAGTCAAGTAAGTACTATGCATTTTAACGATGTGGTGCCGAATTTGCCAAAACGAATGCAATTTTTAAATGTATAGTTTTCAGTCACCATATACATCTACCATGAAACGTCGACAGTCCATGCACATATAGAGTACATGTATTTATACTGGCTGAAAGTGTTGATCCCGCCAGTACTATTGTACCCAGTTTCTAAAAAGCTATTGGATTCATCGTCTGTATTTTTTAATGGCAGTATGCTATAACATTAACATTTTATTATTCCAGCATTTAATTGATACAACGAAATAAGTAGATGTAAACCTGTCAAAATCACGTCCATCCTTTCAGACAGTGTTCTCATAATGTAGCGCAAAATACATAATGTTGTCCTCACTATTGACCAGTATATACCACAATACATTCGAATTTACAAGTTTATTTCAATAATATTCGTGTAGGCCATAAGGCGCATAGAGGTGACATTACATAATATGACAAGCAATTCATCAAATACAAATCGAAGAAGATTATAAATGACGCGCACTAATAGACTACAGGGAACGCCACATACATAAGACAATGCCTCTCCACACAGACAATGCCTCTCCACACAGACAATGCCTCTCCACACAGACAATGCCTCTCCACACAGACAATGCATCTCCACACAGACAATGCCTCTCCATACAGACAATACCTCTCCATACAGACAATGCCTCTCCACACAGACAATGCCTCTCCATACAGCAAATGCCTCTCCACACAGACAATGCCTCTCCATACAGACAATGCCTCTCCACACAGACAATGCCTCTCCATACAGCAAATGCCTCTCCACACAGACAATGCCTCTCCATACAGACAATGCCTCTCCATACAGACAATGCCTCTCCACACAGACAATGCCTCTCCATACAGCAAATGCCTCTCCACACAGACAATGCCTCTCCATACAGACAATGCCTCTCCACACAGACAATGCCTCTCCATACAGACAATGCCTCTCCATACAGACAATGCCTCTCCACACAGACAATGCCTCTTCACACAGACAATGCCTCTCCATACAGACAATGCCTCTCCACACAGACAATGCCTCTTCACACAGACAATGCCTCTCCACACAGACAATGCCTCTTCACACAGACAACGCCTCTCCACACAGACCTCCGGGAAAACAACAATCCATAAACATCAGGCATTTGGGAAGGTGCAAGGATAAATACGCAATGGAACAAAGGAAGCAAGGAATGGCCTGGTTGACCTTAGGGGACAACTAAGGATACTTAATGAGGACAAGCAGGGGGTGGGGGTTAATGGATGGAATACGTCACAGGACAAGGCAAGACAACTTGCAATAATTTGCCGAAAGGGGGGGGGAATAACATTAACACTATATCAAGTGAAAGAATTGCACATTGTGAAACGGAAATTCAACATACATCTAAAACACAAATAGAAATAATAACCACATAACAACACAACACAACATAATACAATATATAGGTAATATAATATAATAATTATACATGTAATAGAAAATGAGTCTTGATTTCAAGCACATAGCGTGGACATGGAAGTACAAACATGTTCCAAATGAGACATTAGTGTTGTGTTGTGCATTATTAACATGATCGTACATTTTCTCACTTAATATTAGTCACTATCGGACTCATGAGTAAAATTTGTGGTTTGAGATTTGAATGCTGAGTATCCGTTATATAATCCCGGGCCCAGGTCAGTTTATATCAATCCTTTTATTCAAGATTATGAACACTTAATTATGAACAGTAATATAATTCTCGCTGTTTTGTCCATTTTGTACCGAAACAAAAATGAATACTATATTTCACACAGTTAAAACATCATTAATTATGCTATATCACAGAATACACTAATATTGTCTTCGCTATTTGTCGAAAAATGATGTGTGTGATATATTTTTAATTTAACAAAATCCAGTTTATTTAACAAGCTGTACTTTTCACAAGTTTGCCTTGCGTGTCATGATAAACAAGATATTTTGAATTGACATTATATTTCAATTATTTATACATACACTCAACAAAATTCCTAATCGGTCAGTTTATATTGTATTATTATTTTTCTAATAATGCATGTATTCGCACAAAATTTCACATACCGATATATGAACAGGTAATGCAGCGAAATATTGATTATTTTAGCCGGCTCGCTATGAAATTAATCGTATTAGGCGTATTGACGTTTATAGCACATTTTGCACGTGCGGGGCTTGGACACATATTTGCACGTGTTCGTGTACACTTTTGTCATTGCTGATGAAAATCCTTTTTGAAAAACATAAAACATGGTGAGAATGACTGAAGAAGAACGCGCCCGAGCCGTCGGAATGATACAGACCGGAACTCATTTACGACAGGTGGGTTTTATTTTTTGAAATTTCACGATGTAGCAACAATAATACTACATATACTTTCATATAGGCAAGGTGCATCGTTAAACGATAAAGAGGCGAATGTTTAATACAGCTGAACTTGCCAAAGACTAGTTAATATAACTTGATTTAGACGTCTTCTGAATTTCCACAACAAAAGTGAATGCAAAATGCGTTCTATAACTTTTGTACAGATTAAGCTTAGTGAAGCTATTGTGAAGAGAAATTATGTTGCATGTACATGTATGCCTACATCGAACTGTACATAACGAGATCTGCAGCGTCCACATACATTACAGCATCCATAGTGGAACATCTATTGTCATGTTAATCACCGAAGAGGGTCGATGTCTCTACTGCACCATTCTTGAATATTCCAAAAATACGCCCACTGACTTGCAGTGGTGCAAATCTGTGCGGTGAAAATGGGTGTGGTGAATATACCGGTTTTTGGATCGCACGTGTCACCAAAGCTATGAAGAATACTTCGTTGTCCGACATTGAAGTGTCTGCGACTTTCTGGCTCTTAAATGGGATTGCAGGGGACACCAGTGATTCTGTAAATAAAAGGAACTTTCTGCATACAAAGTCCATTAAAACTACGTGAGTTCAAAGCTAATGTATAAGTACAATGTAATTTAAAAACTTAACCACCGTTTTGCATTTAAAAACATTATTATTGATACATGATAGACACAAATGAAACCCACTCTGAGATAAATGTAAAGACAATATGAACGTGTTTTGTGACTGGTCAATCATTACAGAATTTCATTCGCTTTCCACGTGAACTATCTGGACATACTTTGATTTGGTTTTATGAAAGTCATTATTTATGTCTACATGTGAAGTAATTACCTATTATTGTATGATTGTTATTCTCGTAATATTACCCAAATGTATATCATATAACAAATTAAATTACATAATTTAACTAATTTTGCAAACAATGTTATTTATTTAAGGATTAAACTAGAACATTTTGATGTTTTTTCGGTGTATCGATTACATCGGGGCTGTTCGAAATGGGTCCAAAGAGCTCCACTAGCGCTTTGAATTGTCCGACTTTTATCAGTCGTTATAACGATTTTCAACGAAAACAATAACTGTTACATAAAACATGTAAAGGCCTCCGCATTTTCTCTTGTAAATTCTGAATTAATAGTAAAGTAAATAGCTCATTACAAGGTGTGGTGTGTTCTACAGTGTGATAAAACAAACAACACATATGCCACATTGGGTGCCATGTATTTTGTGAGCATGAAACAAGTAAAAACATATTTTTCTTCTAAGGTTGATAATATCCTAAATCACCCTCATAAGAATACGTTATTTATAATTATCATATTTATTTGGTATGCATTTGTGTTATTCGAGCACGTTTGCGACGTCATTCGCGATAATTAACATCTAATTTAGGTATTTTCCAGATAACTTGATTGAAACGATGTGAATTTTCAAAGACATTGCCCACCTTTTGTCTGTTTCACATCCTCTTCATATGTCTTTATAGTGTCGAAAACCCGCTTCCTCATAGATGCAACTTCAGTTTCCACAGTAGTTTTCATCTATTCAATTTCACGTGTCATATTTTTTAATTCAGCATCGACTTCCTCCCGTTCATTTGGTAACTCTGACAGTTTATTCAGTACGTTGGTTTGCGTATCGTGCATTTCCGATTTCATTTCTTCAACAAAGATTTGCAACCGAATGGTAGTCCAACATAAGCGGGCCGTTTTGACCGACAATCGGGGCCGTTTTGACCGACAATCGGGGCCGTTTTGACCGAAAATCCGGTCCGTTTTGACCGGGCCGTTTTGACAGCGGGCCGTTTTGACTGCATATCGTCAGAACAGCTATCTTTCGTCATTTCAATATACGCCTTTAATTTCATCATTTAATTATCAGGATATCAAGTACTATATATAAATATATTCAATGATTACCGGTTACCGGACGACGCTGATTTTATGGTTACAGTACGGACGGTATGGATTTTAAACCTACCAGAAAGCGTTTATTGACTGAGAGGAGTCAAAATTTAGGAAAATAAAATAACTTCTTAAATGGTGGAAACTTCGATCAATTCAGCGTGGCATCCAAATTCGTAAAGAATATGAACGTTGTGCAAATTCGTGATCACTTCTGACACATGTCTTCTTTTCGCAGATGTTATGTAACCTTCATACGAACGTTTTCCAAGATGGCTACATTAGAATCATTAAAATTTGACAACTTGGCTTTAAGAGCGTTGCCCATTGATCCGGAGAAAGAGAACTTCGCCCGGCAGGTAAGAGTCTAATTCTTGTTTTAAACTATTAATATGACAGAAACAGTTTAAGTTGACTGTAAAGTTATATGAACTAGGGGTAGCACAATTTACCACACATTACCCTACACTAACCAACACTTCATAGTAATCGCATGTAGTTGCTGTTTTCTATGTTTTCTTCATATAAACCATGGATTGAAAACAGGCTGATATCGGTGAAACGATAAGAAATAATTTACCCACAATCCTTAGCGAGAAATTTACCCTCAATCCTTAGCACGCGCTCGGTAAGTATCATGGATTTGAATCGAAATTTCATCCAATAAAATGCAGGGCCCACACTGGCTTAAAAAAAGTAGCAGCCACTTTGCGCGGCGCCCGAGTGCACATTCTCGCGCACAATAATTGATTTATACATAAGAAATGTCCTTTAAGTCCACTATTAAAACCACCCTTGCGTCTGACTTAAAGTGGTCTTATTATCTAGGCTGTCTTAATAGCAAGGGTGAAAGTTTTCCGGCCTATGCAGGATTTTCTGTTTTTTCCTGGTCCAGAGGGGTCGTTTTTTCAAATTGTGTTAATCCGTTGTGATTTTCAGAGGGGGATAGGGGGGTATGACCCAACTCCTCCTAATTTCAATCATTTTTTGAGAAAAGTCGATGTGAATTATCGTCCGCCATTTGTAGTAGTAAGGCTAAAACCTCACCGAATAGGTACCGATAGCGTTGCTGAATTGGTTCCGGAAAACGTCCAATTGGCTTTTAGTCTGTTCAACAGTCGCGCCAGAGTTACAGTTCTTCTGCAAATTACTGACAAATCTAAAACTGTACGTAAATTAAGCTACAATAAACTAACTCATTCTGGAAATACGACGATTATGAAGTCGCACTTAAATCGTTGCCTTCCGTCTGCTACAGGAGGCGTTTCTAGATCTGCAACTTTTTAAAAATGTGTTTGTGCACTTCAAAATTTATAGACACAAAACAGTTCTGTCATATTTTGCCATATTTAAGTTTGTTCTCATCATTATCTGTTCTATTCTAGACTGTGTTGATGATTAAATTGTCTCAATTAATACTCATTTAGTTGACCACTGAAAAAGATTAGCATTTGATATGGTTTGTCATTTTCTATGAAGTATCTTGATACACATCATATCGTGATACACACCTTTACACCTGTATTGTCTCACCCCTAATTCTAATATAGAGTTAATAAACAAAGTTTTGTGCTGTAAAGTACATGGGCATAAAACAAACATGGACACCAAGACTTGCTAAAAATAGTTCAAACTTAATGGAAGCCCTGCACCCAATTTTATATACACTGAATATGGAAAGTCAACATGACTGTCATTGAAAGATTCAAATCTCAAGGCACTGTCTTTAATATGTATGCAGCTTTCCCTGTAGCTACTTATTCTCTCTCTTTTACAACCAGTGCTGACACCCAAGGAGCCTTGTCATCACAGAAGACTCAAAGAGGAGATTAAAAAATATACTGAAACGCAGTGTTCAGCTCACAAATTCGCATGCTACCTCGGAGTTGCCTTTACAGATGTATTTCGTATTTCCCATATAGCGGGCAAAATGTAGTATATCAACGTTTATCATATTAAATATGTTGAAATGTGCATAAAAATCGCAACATTTTGCCCTTTAATCTCAACATTTTGCCCTGTGATCGCAACATTTTTCTACATTACGCATTTTAGGCACTTGCTAAATTTCTCTACATTTTGCCCCCCTAATCGACGTATTTTGCTACGTTTAGTCCCATTTATAGTATTTCAACGTTCATCATATTAAATATAATTGAAATGTCAGGGCTCTCACTAGGGGGCGACTTGAGCGAAGTGGTCGCCTAAAATGGTGAGACTTCGCCCATTCGCTAGATCAAAGCGAAATTGACTTCGCCGACAATTTTGGCGAAGTTACAGACGCTGTCAATCATCGAGTGGTAGGCGGAGCGTTCCCGCAGTCAAAACAATACAATTAGCCAGAAAAGTTTGTCTTCAAAACGTAAAATAAACCAACATGCTTCGGAATATAAACAAACTTTACATTGAGGGATTTGATCAGTGCGATGTTCATCGCCAGCATAAATAAGTTGAATAACCATAGGACTCGCTCAGAAAGTTCTGACAGAGAGGCACTCGACGCTGTTTCAAACATGGAATTTACCGTTTTCGATCCCTTAGAATCTGTCTCTTATTTTGACGCAGTAATTTTTACTACTTGCGACATTTTTGTGATGGTGTTCAATCAAGATAAACGTTTATAAAACGAAAGTCGGCGATCATCACATGTTATATATTAATACACGATGAAATCCGAGAATATCCGAATGCATTGTTTTGATGTTTATTTCGCGACTCGCCGGTAATTATATGCGGCCCCAATAGAGATTTTTCGTAGGTACTTCCAGATTGGGATTTTTTTTTCTGATTGGGAAAAAAAGCTATATTTTGCTTGGGGAATTGGTCCGATAGTCGGACCCGTGGGACCTATTAGACAACATTCCTTTTTGTTGCAATCAGAAAGTGTATCCAAACAAACTGGTAACGACGCATATATTGATGTTCCAAAAATGATCACTTCTCCTTAAGTCTCCCCACTTCTCCCTAATTTGACTGGAGGGAGAAGTCACTTCTCCCAAAAATTTCAGCCTAGTGAGAGCCCTGAATGTGCATAAAAATCGCAACATTTTGTCCTTTAATCGCAACATTTTGCCACATTTTGCCCTGTGATCCCAACATTTTTCTACATTTTGCTCGTATTAGTCGTATTTTGTTCATTTTAGCCCAATTTCGACCGCAAAATGTACTATTCTAACATATATGATATTCAATTGCACAATAATTGCCAAAAGTCACTACATTTTGCCCTTTAATTGCTACATTTTGCTACATTTTGCCACATTTTGCCTCATTTTGCCTCATTTTGCTACATTACGCATTTTAGGTACACCGTCCCATTTGTAGTATTTCAACGTTCATCATGTTAAATATAATTGAAATGTGCATAAAAATCGCAACATTTTGCAAGGTGAAGCTCTGTTTGACATTATACACAGTTTGAAAGTAGTAGTTAGTAGTTCTGAAGACTCCTTCTTATTAAAGCAGTGTAAATATATATTTATCACCTAAAAATGTGTCATTTTGCAGGCCCAAGGTTTTGGATCGCCACAGTCAAAAAAATATTTATGTTGCAGGTACCTGGAGCATGTTTCTCTCTTGTTAATCCAGAACCAGTGAAAAATCCTGAGATGGTTGTTTGTTCCTTAAAAGCAATGCAGTTACTTGATCTAGATGAAAGTCAATTGAATAGACCCGATGCTGTTGAGTATTTCAGTGGAAATAAACTTCTTCCTGGATCGCAAACTGCCGCTCATTGTTATTGTGGACATCAGTTTGGATATTTTTCTGGTCAACTTGGAGATGGTGCAGCTATGTATACATAACTTCTATGATTTATATATTTATGATATCTATTCATTATAAGATATAATTACTCTATTTACTGGTTGACTATCTTCAAAGTGGGAAAAGCAGTTCAGGAAAGGCCAGATTCGAAACACAGAGCTTACCCATACTGTTGGAGATCCCCGGTCCCTGTCTCTGGATCTTCACATGTTCTGTATTATTGTAAAGTCGAAACAATGGCATCAGACTCAAAGCAAGTTATTGTATACTGGGAAATATTGGCAGTGGTTTTATTTTCTGCTACATTGTAGATCTTCACCCAAATCTAAACAATGCTAGTGTAAAGATTGCCAATAAATGAATAGACGAGATTCTTGTGCTTAGATTATTGGTCAAACATTTGTTTATGAGTACAATATCAGTCTGTACAATTAGCTCAGTGGGTAGAACATTTAATTGACAGTCTTGATGATGTAGGTTCACACTTGGATTTGAATTCGGATGAACTATGTCCTCTTTGACAATTTGAATGAAAAGAATGCATCAAAGGTCATTGTCCTCCACCTTTGATTCATTTGTAGAAGTTGTCAGTTGTGTTAATTGATCTCATACATATCTGAAATATTGTGGAAAGATGATCAAAGCTCTAATACACTGTACAAAAAATAGAATATTCTTTTGGTTTCAATAAAAGTGATATGCCATAGTATCCTAGTTCAGACTTCCAAAATTGCTTATGGATTACCTGACATTCATTCAGAGAAACTTACCATTATTGTCAGACATAGAAAGTCTAACATTTACTTTTTTTTTCTGCATGGTAGCTTGTTAACATGCCAGACATTTGGTCAGGGACCTTTCAAAAAGCTTCAGGATCTATTTGAACAATTTGTTGGACATGTCAGATGTTCATGCAACTAACACTGTTTGCTTCATATTTCAGGTATTTAGGCGAAGTCATCAACAGTCAAAATGAAAGATGGGAAATTCAATTGAAAGGGGCCGGTCCTACTCCCTACTCCAGACATTCTGATGGTAGGAAAGTATTACGGAGCACAATCAGGGAATTTCTGTGTAGCGAGGTAAAAAGATATTTACTACCCTGTCTTATGTGACTATCTTTGGTAGTTAGCAATAAAGGTCACATAGTACAAGTAATTTTTTCCACTTTTACGGGAATGTTGGTTGGGCCCTTTGAATGTTGGTTGGGCCCTTTGAATGTTGGTTGGGCCCTTTGAATGTTGGTTGGGCCCTTTGAATGTTGGTTGGGCCCTTTGAGAGGAGGAAATAGTGTCACGATGAGAAGAAAGGGCAAAAACTGACAGTACTAAGTTTCTGTTTCCAAACCTTGTGTTCATTATTTTCAGTGGTACAAACATGTAAATTACATTTCAGTAGCCTAGGATATGAGATATTACTGCTACAATTATTTTTTTACTGACTGAAAATGTCTTCAATGTTGTGAGAGGGGAATTGGACCAACTTTTTTGGCAAAAATCCTCAATGTCAGATACAGTGATCTCTGACCTTTTACAGATTTATAAAAAAATGTATATAAAAAAATCAATCCCTACTTACTGACACAACTGCTTTTCAGCATCTTACAGGGAACTAGTATATTATATTTCAGCATCTTACAGGGAACTAGTATATTATATTTCAGCATCTTACAGGGAACTAGTATATTATATTTCAGCATCTTACAGGGAACTAGTATATTATATTTCAGCATCTTACAGGGAACTAGTATATTATATTTCAGCATCTTACAGGGAACTAGTATATTATATTTCAGCATCTTACAGGGAACTAGTATATTATATTTCAGCATCTTACAGGGAACTAGTATATTATATTTCGAGGCCTTGGCATATTGCTATGTGCAGAAAAATATCTAGGTAGAACCCGAGATCTTCTGCCAGTCAGTGCAGATTATTTTAGAGACTGCATTCCGAAGTTAATAAAAATGCTGTGCTCTTCAGGCTTTTAGCACTGTTTCTTATTAAAATATTGTAGGCTATGCATAATCTTGGCATTGGAACGACAAGGGCTGGTACATGTGTTACGTCGGAAACTACTGTTGTAAGAGATATTTTCTATAGTGGTAATCCTATAAATGAGAAGTGTACTTTGGTTCTACGACTAGCACCTACATTCTTGAGGTAAGATTTTATTATTAGCAAAATTATGACATTTCATCTGCGTTGAAAAGCTGTCTTTTCAGTATAATTTGATCATTGTTTGATGCCCATGTACGCTTATTGCACTATGTTGCTATGTTGACTGTTGTTGTAGGCAGGCAGATGTGGTACTCATGAAATCATTTTGATGCATTTTATTGACTTGTTAAAAGTCAAAGTATGGAATTGTGAGTAAAGTGTCAAATTGTTTTATGAAGAATTCAGGGAGAAGGATGGCAAGGAAAGAAGATGTGGTAACTCTATGCTTACGAAGGAATAGGCTGTCTAAATATATTAGTGCTACAAAACTTTCGGGTTAATGAAAAATTCTGCACAATTTCTGGCTGTGTTTCATGGAAGCATGTTCTTCATGTGGTTACCACCCCCTCCCCCAAAATTATTCTCGGATTTACAAATTACATTGGTCTAAAAAATATGCTGGTGGTGTCGAAAGAGCAGAAATCTGCTGATTGGCAGAAAATTCTCAGTCCTGCATTATTAGTCAGCAGGTGTCTTATGAATATTCATGGAAACCAAACTTGTACAATCCTGGCTCCCATGATACATGTGGTGATCATAGAATCAGTGCTATGTTTGTTCTGACAAAGTACTTTGAAATCATGACCCTAGCTTGATGATTACTGTATTAAAAAATGTCGTTGCTTTATATGGACGCTTTATGTTTTATATATTTCCTGTAATATTTTACACTTGGAAGAAATGAATTGCATATTACTACATGTAACATGTTGTTAAGTATTCTATTTCTTGAGTTTAGCAAGAAAGTCAAAGTTGATGAATTCATGGAATTTATTTTCTGTTTATTAGGTTTGGTTCATTTGAGATATTCAAACCTATGTCAGCTGAAACTGGTAGAAAAGGACCAAGTGTAGGAAATGAGGAATTACTCAGGACTATGTTAGATTACTCCATAAAGACATTCTACAAAGAGGTAATATTGCAATCACTTGATTTGAAGAGATACTTTGTTGTTGATGACATGTCTTAAATCTTTGAAATAATCAAATGACTGATGCATCCAAATATTACTAAAAGCGAAAAGCGCTTGCAATGTATATGATATATTAAAGTGATTATACAGATCAGAATTTAAGAAGCTGTTTTTAGCTCATTTGGTGCTCAAGGTGAGCTATTGGGAATGCCCTGTGTCCGTCGCCTTACGCCAAAAATTTAGATTGTTAACACTATAGAGGTAACATATTTTACCTGATCTGCATGAGACTTAGTCAGAATGTTTGTCTCAATGTAATCTAGTCCAGTTTCGAAACTTGGTCGTCTGGGGGTCAATTATACTAAAACCTTGTCAACACTCCAGAGGTCACTTTTTATGCCCCCACTCGTCTGTCTGAGCATACATTTAGGGTTTATGAGCTTACTGACATTAGGGTTAGGGGCTTTTTTGTTCTGTTTTCTATATGAAAAGCTCATAATATCACCTGCTTATGGCCTTTTTTTAAAGAAGGAAAAAGCTCATAAACCATAAATTTTGGTACGTCCGTCCTGGAGTCCGTGACAAAATCTTGTGTCACTCATATCTCCAAAAGTATTTGAGCCAGAGTCATTAAACTTTACAGGAATGTTCACCAGTATGTGAAGTTTTGCACCTGGGGTTTCATGTTTGATTGTGCCCAGTAAGTGCAAAGTTATGGCCCTTGATTTATTGAAAATATGGCATACAGAGCGTGCAATTTTGTGTCGCACATATTTCCAACAGTATATCAGCTTCACTCACCAAACTGTACAGGAATGTTCACCAACCTGTATAGTTGTGCACCTGGGGTTTCGTGTTTGCCTGTGTCCAGTAAGTGCAAAGGTATGGCCCTTGACATATCACCATAATCAGTACAGTTGTTCAAACTATGAGCAGAATAATAGCATTTGCTTTTGTGACAAAGGCTGCAAGTGGGGGCATCTGTTTCCTATGGACACATTTCTAGTTTTAATTATCTGTATCAGATATGGTCGAAATGTTTTCCTTAATAAAATCTAGGTTAAGTTTGAAACTGGATCTTCTGGGGACCAAAACTAGCCCACAGGAGCAAATGATGGAAAATCCTTGTGGATTCTTGGGAGGCTGAATTTTCTTACGGAAATACATAAAACTTGATCAGAATGTTTGTCTTAAGACAATACAATTCCAGCGTGGTACTGGGTCATGTGGGGTCAAAAAAGTAGGTAAAATAGTTGAAAATCCTCTTGAACTCTTTTGAGGTTAACATGACAATATACTCAGGTGAGTCTTGTTTTCAATCTATGTAGAAGCTGCTTTCATAACTATAAATTAAAACATGTCTACCAGTGATTTAGATTTTCCATTTTCATACACATTTTTAATTTTAGGTTTATTCCAGGAAAATCTCCCTGGGGGGTAGGAACAACGACCAAATAAAATAACCTTTGTTGGGGGTTGAAAACCAGTTAAAATTCCCTGGGGAAAGGAATGACAGTCAAAAATAAGGGGACCACCAACTGAAATTTAATTGTTTTTTGACTCTCCACCAACATATTTTGACCCCCCCCCCCACCAAGGTAATTTAAATTAGTAAATTAGCAAGGTAATCTTTCCTACAACTTCAGGGAGAAATTCCACGAATAGCCCTTTATTGAACATTGTTTTGTAAGGTATATTTTTTCATCCATATTATTTTGTGTATGTGTCTGTATCAGATATGGGAAGCACACTCTGATGATAAGGAGAAGATGTATTTTGAATTCTGGAGTGAAGTTGTGAGACGTACAGCTAGACTGGTTGCGGATTGGCAATGTGTTGGATGGTGTCATGGGTAAGTTTAGATATCGTTGCACCATGAAGTCATTTGTCGTTTAAAGGACAATTGAGCGCCGCTGTATGATTTCCAACCTCCTTTTTAAGTGACGTCATTTCCAGAAAATGTCAAATGTGACATCACCACGTACTGACAGTAAGCAATAGTTGCGCCATATGGCAGTATGAAACGAAGTGACCATGTGGAGTAAATATTGTTTCCTGCTTGCGAAAAGTGACATCACATGTTGCGTTTTCTTGAAATGACGTCACTTACAGAAGAGGTTGTAAATCCCACAGCAGTGCTCAATTGATAATTTTATGATATCATGTTACAAACTCTACTTGCCAAAGTGGCACTTCACGTAATGGTCATAAAAATGCTGTGTAGAGAAGGTAACATACAGTAAACAATAAAATTAAGCATGGGGACAGGATATTAAGCAAAATGTAATGGAGGTCGAAGGTTTGAATCCTGGTTGAGGTACTGCTTGACTGTTTGACTGAAGAAAATACAATCATTAGACCTCCACTTTTGATTCATGTAGGCAAGTTTTCCATTGCTTGTGGAAGAACACGTTCAAACTGGTTGGTTACCCAAGAACACTGGTGAGGTCAACATAATTATACAGAACTTGTAAAAAAAAGTTGAAAAAATATCAAAAACTCCATCAGAACAAGATAAAAATATCATAGGAGAAACTTGATTTGTTATTTATCATTATTTCTTGTTCTGATGTATGTGTACTACATTTGTATTGGATTCTACTTCCAGTGTTTTGAATACAGATAATATGAGCATCATGGGTATAACAATAGATTATGGACCATATGGCTTCATGGATAGATATCAGGCAGATTTCATTTGCAATGGTTCAGGTAAGCATTGTCTGAAATTCATCAGTATTGCAAGTGACACGTGTATTGAAGGGAGATAACAATAGATTGTTTTTAGTGGTGTCTAACCTATAAAATCATGTGTTGGTGTTTAGGGGAGACAAATCTGTTTGGGTTTTTAGTTGTTACATCTAACCAATGAAGGGTGAAAATAAACGTGGTTTCAACCAAGAAATACAATTGTTTTTCCGTTTTTCTACACCAATAGAGTAGAAATGGTAGCAGAGCTTATAGCCTATAGAACAACACATACAAGTTCAGGAAGTAGAATAGACAAAGCCTTCTTGTGGTGCTCTTGAACTAGCTGTCAGATTAACTGATTGTACGGTTACTCTTAATACCGAATAATACCGAATAATTCGAAATAACTACAGAATAATACATTTTTTCTGCAAATAACACTCATAATCGTATACTATAGGTGAAATATATATGAATATGGTATAAAAATCCTGTTTTTGGCATAATTTTGGTGGTCTAAAAATGTCTGTTTCATATATTTTTGAGTGACCTCCCTTGGGAATGTATGGATTGTTTCCCTTGGTTTAATTTAGCTTATATTGGTCATTAAGTTTTTGTCCTAATATTTACTAGGTCTGCGATCTGATATTTAGCGCTTATTTGGTATCTTATGTACTTTGATGTCAGTAAAAAAAAAAAAAAAAAAAAATTATTATTTCCATTATTCCAATTTATTTTTACATTTTCTGTTCTTTCGTGAAAAACGGCTATTAAGAACAAACGTATATATTAATAAGAGCCGAACCAATAGATCGCAGACTTGTATATCAATATAATGACATGATTCATGAAAACATGGACATATATGGTTTATATGTCCGTGATGAAAATAAACAAGAAAACATCACCTGTTTGTTTGTTATTTGTATTTCATATAACAAGGCTTTTAAGTATACTCACTATATATTTATAACTCACTGTACATAATAGACATGGTATCAAAACCAAACAGTGCAAGTAATTCATCAAACTACATATCAGACACATTGTCCAAGCATTTTATTATACATTTACACATTGAATGGGTCATTTCTGATCTTCTCCGCACTGTAACTTTTCAGAGACAGGGTAATTCTGGATATAGGTGGTGGAAAGGTTTACGTCATTGAAGATGTGTGTCGCATGCTGGACTCTGAAGCTTGTTTACGGTCAAGGTCACAGTTTCAGGTTAATGATCACATCTGATCTTATCCAGACTGTAACGTTGTTGAGCTGAAAATATTTCTGTATGAGATGGCATGTCACCCACAACTCATAGGCCCCTATCCTTAGGGGTAGATTGTATTCGGAATTTTAGTTTTAAAGCAGTAATCTGCACGAACGTTTCTGTTTGATTAATACATATCTACATATTTATTTTACTTACAGATGATGGAGGTAGGTACACATACCAGAAACAACCAGAGATGTGTAAGTGGAACTGTAAGAAGTTTGCTGAAGCTATACAAATGGTGTTGCCCTTGGCAAAAACTGAACCAGAACTCCACAGGATATTTGATGATGCATTTGGTGCTCATTATACTAGTAAAGTCAGGAAAAAGGTGAATAGTGGAAATACATTGTATGAGAATGAACGTTAGGTCATCCATAAGTATTGTTTGTGCCTGTTACACCAGTGGATTCACAGAATCTCAATAAAATTCGCTCTTCTGTGAGGGATTCTTTGAATCTGAAAAATCTGGAGGAAAACATTTCACCTCCATCAAACCTAGTTCTGAATTTAGTTTTTTTGACCACCTAATATGTGTCCCTTTTCTTCTATTTACGATGAAATAGAATCATTGGTACAAAATAAATGGAAATACAAGAAGTATTGATAGTTGATGATCTTATTTAATCAGAGTTGGATTTGTTCTGAATGGATTATTACAATAATTATTGGCTCTTTCGTATTCTGGATGTGTATTGAGCAACATTGTATTTCTCATCCTTTTTTGAGAAGACATTGTTTTGAAAATTTGTAGTATTTTGATTTTTGTATGAAATATTTTGTCTAGTGATTGTATGCAAATTGCGAAAATACAATGTGAGGATTAGGAGTACTTCACAGTAGCCCCGCATACGTGTCTCTGTACTCCGACTTTTACACGCATCTTTGTAACAGAGCCATGCACAAGCCTATAGTAAAAAGGTGGGATTTTGCCGCATGATTTTAACGGCACTCTTCTGGCGTCTTTATTATCAACCGAACAGACTTTTGAAAGCGGAAAACTGTAGCAATCTTTCACGAGTAGAAGCAAACAAAAATCTAGCGCATCTGAGTGCCTCACAATCACTTCGACAAGAAGACAGGGGTCAGATGTTTATGACTGCAAAAATTGTCGCTAAGGTATCTGTCAATCAAACGTAACTCCGCCCACGGTGCGCAAGTAAACTATCTACCTTACAAACTGGATGTTGACATTCGCGCTCCCGCCAATTTCGTCCGTCAAAGTAGCAATACAAGATGGATTTTAACGTTGAAACAACTTTTGATCGAACTCGTGATATATATCACTTTCAGTATTGGCTCGAGAAGGAGCAAATAATAGCAATATCGACGGTGATCTGGGTAGGGTAATAACTATGTGCGCACCGCCTCCGTAGCAACTCTCCCATCTTCTTATTTAACAGGTGTTCAATTCACAATTTTTTTTTACAAAACCAGTCATATCCACGAAAATCTTGTGTTGAAAAGACAAATAAATCAACAAAAACTAAAATTTTCTGTCGTACAGTTTTTTATTGCATGCAAAGCATTTATATGTTCACGAAAATAAGAGTAAATGCAGTGGAAAGACCGACTTCTATTTACTTTTGTGAATGGTTTAGCAGGACGTTGTACAGCGACAGTATTGAGATGTGACGTCCGTGGCTGGACTAACTTCACAGTAAACATGTGGGTTCTCCAGATAGTCTTTGCATTATTTACATTTGTATACAAAAATATTACTTTCAATATTATGAATAGACCATATTTATTCCTAATTGCAGTTTGGACTCCTAAATAAGTCAGTGCCAGAAGATAGGTAAGTTATTGTTAACACTTGTTTGTCATTATGATGAACTGTTATGTTATTATGGATGTCAATGTAAAGATAAGTGATATGCTAAATATTATACCATTATTGCCCTCTTACGGGTCAGTATGGAGATTTATCACCCTCAGTGATGAACATTCAACCAAGGGCAAAATATTCTAAATGTGAGTTCAAGTTCTGGTATTGTTATGTTACATCAGCGATTCTGTACATGTGAAACATGTATTTCTAGTTGCATATTGTGTTTTCACGGAACACAGTTGCATATTGTGTTTTCATGGAACACAGTTGCATATTGTGTTTTCATGGAACACAGTTGCATATTGTGTTTTCATGGAACACAGTTGCATATTGTGTTTTCATGGAACACAGTTGCATATTGTGTTTTCATGGAACACAGTTGCATATTGTGTTAAGTTACTCAGTAAATACCTCCACATTTGAAAAGTGAACTCTTTGTTCATGTTGTTCTATTTTGTGCTTGGTGTGGTTTTGCAATTTAGTCCTATAACTTCCATCTTGATGTAGAATGTGTTGTGTCAATAGGCCATGGTTAAAAATAATGCCTGCTTGCGTTACACAGACTGAGTAATATTTTTGGCTTCTACACATGTAAAAAGGAACAAAATATCTGTAAAAAATCTACTTACCTACCCATTCTTCAAAAAAATTGGATTTGGGTAAGGGAAACAAATTGTTCAAGGACGGCCCTACTATCTAACATTTTCATTTAATTATCTG
The DNA here is from genome assembly GCA_032209605.1 of Mactromeris polynyma. NCBI lineage: Eukaryota > Metazoa > Mollusca > Bivalvia > Venerida > Mactridae > Mactromeris > Mactromeris polynyma. The sequence continues at coordinate 25,964,130 of JASFXZ010000001.1, forward strand.
TAGAGAGTTGATGGAATCTTTCCTTGCAACAATGGAGGAAGCTGGAGCTGATTTTACCAACAGTTTCAGGTGTTTGAGTTGTCTACCCTTGCCAAGCTCTTCAGAGTTTGAGTCAAAATTAGTTGAAGTCAAAGAACGTTTATTATGTCAATGTTGTACTGCTGAAGATTTAAAAAGAGCTTACAGACCAAGAATGGATCCCAGGTAAGTGGGAGGGGCACCAAGATGGTAAATACATGTATACTGAGAATGAGACTACACAAGGGGTATTATTCTTTTAAGGCATTTATGAGTTCCTTGCCCCAGCAGCAACACATGTTGTCAATATGTAGCACACAGAGTTTGAGCCCAAATGTATGTCCATTATATGGAGAAATCAGTGTCTGAGGATGTACAGAACTTGAGAAATGATTTAAATCTCCAGACACAAATTTCATTTTCATTCTCAGCACTCTGAATACTGTATGATTAATTAAATTGTTGTACTTTATTAAATAAAAAAGCGTTTAGACACAATAATGAGCTTTGTCCATGAAAAACAATCTCCAATGCTATAATCATGTACTTGAGTTGTTTGCAACTGGCTTCTATAGTATTTGAATGAAGTCTCTTAAACACAAATTGATCAGGACTTACATTTTAGCTCTTTTTTGTGTTTAATTAGGTATCCATAAGCAAGTCAAAATGATGTTAAGTCAGTGTTACAACAGCAGGCAAGTTGTCAGTGTTACAACAGCAGGCAAGTTGTCAGTGTTACAACAGCAGGCAAGTTGTCAGTGTTACAACAGCAGGCAAGTTGTCAGTGTTACAACAGCAGGCAAGTTGTCAGTGTTACAACAGCAGGCAAGTTGTCAGTGTTACAACAGCAGGCAAGTTGTCAGTGTTACAACAGCAGGCAAGTTGACAGTGTTACAACAGCAGGCAAGTTGTCAGTGTTACAACAGCAGGCAAGTTGTCAGTGTTACAACAGCAGGCAAGTTGTCAGTGTTACAACAGCAGGCAAGTTGTCAGTGTTACAACAGCAGGCAAGTTGTCAGTGTTACAACAGCAGGCAAGTTGTCAGTGTTACAACAGAAGGCAAGTTGACAGTGTTACAACAGCAGGCAAGTTGTCAGTGTTACAACAGCAGGCAAGTTGTCAGTGTTACAACAGCAGGCAAGTTGTCAGTGTTACAACAGCAGGCAAGTTGTCAGTGTTACAACAGAAGGCAAGTTGTCAGTGTTACAACAGCAGGCAAGTTGTCAGTGTTACAACAGCAGGCAAGTTGTCAGTGTTACAACAGCAGGCAAGTTGTCAGTGTTACAACAGCAGGCAAGTTGTCAGTGTTACAACAGCAGGCAAGTTGTCAGTGTTACAACAGCAGGCAAGTTGTCAGTGTTACAACAGCAGGCAAGTTGTCAGTGTTACAACAGAAGGCAAGTTGACATTTGCCAAATGTATTGCAGCTCTTTACAGTTTAGACCATGTCTTTAAAATTACAGGAGTACTTACTTTGGAGATATTTTTTTTTTTTTATAAATGGAGATATTTTTATTTTCCAGACAGTTACAGATGTTTGTTCAGTTGATGCAAACAAATCCCGGTATTTTACCAGCATTAGGAAGCCGATTTGCTGCCATTGCTCAAGAATTAGACAGGATGGAAAAATTACAAGAAATGGAGGTAAATGATTGGCTTATTGTAACAGTTGTTGTGATTGCTTGTGTTTACATTTTTTCTCTCCAAAGTTAATTAGTCGGGCACCTGTATTGTTTATTATGCCCTATTCTTTGAAAATGTTTAGAATGCCTATCGGTCAGCTCAGCTGGTAAAGTGCCACGCTGTCCTCCAGGCCGGATTCAATTCCCTGGCAGGCTAGGTCATGTCCTTCCATGACATTTGGCTATGTTCATTTGTCATCCACCTCTGATTCTTTTGGAGAAGCTGTCAGCTACTTGCAGTAAGGCATGTTAGTACTGGTTGTGTCAGCTACTTGCAGTAAGGCATGTTAGTACTGGTTGTGTCAGCTACTTGCAGTAAGGCATGTTAGTACTGGTTGTGTCAGCTACTTGCAGTAAGGCATGTTAGTACTGGTTGTGTCAGCTACTTGCAGTAAGGCATGTTAGTACTGGTTGTGTCAGCTACTTGCAGTAGGCATGTTAGTACTGGTTGTGTCAGCTACTTGCAGTAAGGCATGTTAGTACTGGATGTGTCAGCTACTTGCAGTAAGGCATGTTAGTACTGGTTGTGTCAGCTACTTGCAGTAAGGCATGTTAGTACTGGTTGTGTCAGCTACTTGCAGTAAGGCATGTTAGTACTGGTTGTGTCAGCTACTTGCAGTAAGGCATGTTAGTACTGGTTGTGTCAGCTACTTGCAGTAAGGCATGTTAGTACTGGTTGTGTCAGCTACTTGCAGTAAGGCATGTTAGTACTGGTTGTGTCAGCTACTTGCAGTAAGGCATGTTAGTACTGGTTGTGTCAGCTACTTGCAGTAAGGCATGTTAGTACTGGTTGTGTCAGCTACTTGCAGTAAAGCATGTTAGTACTGGTTGTGTCAGCTACTTGCAGTAAGGCATGTTAGTACTGGTTGTGTCAGCTACTTGCAGTAAGGCATGTTAGTACTGGTTGTGTCAGCTACTTGCAGTAAGGCATGTTAGTACTGGTTGTGTCAGCTACTTGCAGTAAGGCATGTTAGTACTGGTTGCGTCAGCTACTTGCAGTAAGGCATGTTAGTAGTGGTTGATTATTCAAAAATGGTGTTTAACCCAATTGAACAAAACCAAACCATAAAATGAGGAAAGTAGTGTGTAATATCCCAGTGTAGAAGGCCACATTCCTGGAACAGCATTCCCACATACATCCTTACAATATCCCAGTGTAGAAGGCCACATTCCTGGAACAGCATTCCCACATACATCCTTACAAAGTATAATATCCCAGTGTAGAATTCCACATTCCTGGAACAGCATTCCCACATACATCCTTACAATGTATAATATCCCAGTGTAGAAGGCCACATTCCTGGAACAGAGCATTCCCACATACATCCTTACAAAGTATAATATCCCAGTGTAGAAGGCCACATTCCTGGAACAGCATTCCCACATACATCCTTACACAGTATAATATCCCAGTGTAGAAGGCCACATTCCTGGAACAGAGCATTCCCACATACATCCTTACACAGTATAATATCCCAGTGTAGAAGGCCACATTCCTGGAACAGAGCATTCCCACATACATCCTTACACAGTATAATATCCCAGTGTAGAAGGCCACATTCCTGGAACAGCATTCCCTCATACATCCTTACAAAGTATAATATCCCAGTGTAGAAGGCCACATTCCTGGAACAGCATTCCCACATACATCCTTACAAAGTATAATATCCCAGTGTACATGCCATGTTTGAACTGTCAGTGTTAAATTAACAACTGTTCGAGATGCTGACTTGCCACACATAAAGTTGAAATCTGTACAAGTCCGCAGTGTGGCTAACCTGATGGATCAACATAAAAAGGGACAATGTGCAGATGTTATCACGTTTATATGATATGAATAATTTCCAGGATATTACTGACGAAACTAAACAAGAAAAAGATTGTCTGGCATGGGAAAAATGGTTAAAGCAATATACTGACCGATTACACCTTGAGGAAGAAGGAATAAGTGACCTTGAAAGTGCAAATAAAGAAAGAGTGAAGATCATGAATGCCACAAATCCAAGGTAAGTTTTTCCATTCAGTCAAATCTGTATTTTTCACATGCTTACTGAATTATTGCATGCACAATTAAATGTCATTTTTACATATTCAGTCATCTAGCCTAGTAAACATTGTTTGCCATTGAATTGATTCAATGATGAATTTAGACAACTTATTTGTGAATTCTTGAGTTAATTGCAGTTCATATTTTGTCTGTATGATTAAATAATGAAACAAATGAAGTTGATGTTACAGAAGTATCTTGTGGTAAATATTATATTGAAGGCATTGAGTATGTTACATAGTATTCACTTTTGTCTGTGTGAAATCCTTATGCTACAATATAGGTCTGCCACATTGAAGTGGAATAAACTTAGAAGCTGCCAGTTTATTCATAGCCTATGTGTCAATTGCACTAATTTCTTATCATGCATGAATAACAACTCATAGTTGCTAACATTGTTATTTGAGAAATTTATATAATTCTGTATATATATTCTTCAGCTTCTCAGCATAGAAAAACAGTACTTTTCAGAGATACATTATTTGCCTTCTGCATACACATCTGGCCGTTTTTTTACCGTTTATGGGTACCATTCCCTCGCTAAAACAGTATGTGTTCCTCTATTTCCATTTAAAATTCCACTCAAAAAAAAAGTAAGAAAAAAATCTTGTACGATTAGTTGGTGTTGATCTACGATTCTAGCGCTCTGGGCTATTTATGAAAAAATTGTTATTGAATTATGATGTGGCTAAACTTTTATACACTTGATGGAATATGTTCCATATTATTTTATCATTGATATAGTAAACATCTTATTGATTGTAGATTTATCTTACGGAATTATATTGCCCAGAATGCAATAGATGCTGCTGAGAAGGGAGACTACTCTGAAGTGAAGCGAGTGTTAACATTGTTAGAGAATCCGTTCAGTGATGCTGTTGAACTAAGTGACCTTGGTATGTCAGACTTGAAGGTCACAATGGATAGAGAAAAGGAAGCAGGTACTACAGGTACAAAACTAGCTGAGAATACCATGTACTCGGTGCTTTGTCAATCTTGTAAAACATGTTTTCATGGGCTGCCCACCTCAAAGATTGTTTATGACCGTTCTCAATATGAACAGACTATATGTTGATTGTCCTGTCTAGTGATACAATCAGTTGATTTATGTATAAATATTTTAAGAAGGTATCATTAAAATAGAGAACTTCAAACTCATCTAATGCAAGTCCCTTTGAAAAATAACTTTCATGTGCTTACAAATTCATAAAACCATAGTTTATAAAAATTTGGATACCGACAATCTTACAATGTCAAGATTCATCAGCAAACAGTCACAAATTAAGAAGTATGTAATTTTATACAATGACAAAATGATAATATTATTTTATATCAATTAAGGCTCGAATTTTCATACCTTTTGGTTAAAACAAATGGCTGTAATTGTACTTTTTAAGCATAACAAGTGATGTATTTCAGGTAAATCAAGCAGTACTGTCAGTGCATCAGGCACCAGTGGTATGTCAGCATGTTCCAGGAAATATACGGATCAAACATATGACAGTAAACCTCCAGATTGGGCCTTGGATCTACGAGTTACCTGATCTTCATAAACCCCTCAATGTGTCGCTCTGGCATTCTGGTTCCATAACTTAATAAGGGCTGCATATACTTGACTTTATACTGTTGCCGCCTTTAAAGTTACTTACAGAACCAATATGTTGGACTAACCTCAAATTAAATGATGGCCATAGAATAAATATTGGCATTGAAAAGAAACTAACCAGAATATAAAGCATTTCTGAGATGAACTTTCAAAGAATGTAAGAACTTGATCAGTTGTTGTCTAAATAAAGAAACAAAGATGTATTTGAAACCTGTAATGGCATAGATTTTCCTGTAGGATAGATCTTGGCTAAGACGTACAGTAATTTGTATAAAATTGTCATCAGTGAGATTTCTAAGCTTTTGTAGAACTTTAAATCAATGCTGTGTTCTTACATTGTGCCATCTGATATAAATTATGCTTGTATTTGTTTTCCTCATTGAAATTATGAATACTTGAGGTTGGTTCAAAGTCAGAGCCAATACATTGAGGGTATTACTGCTGTCATTATTTACTGTGTTTCACTTAAAGTATGTGGGTGTATTGGCAGTGGAAAAAGTAAAAATTGACAGCGCGTTTATTCAGTCAAAACTTATACTCATTCACAGATAAGATGAAGAAATTGAATTTTTTATCCATATTGTAATACATGTAATATTATTGTTTTGAGATATATATTGGTACATGTATACTCTGAAGTCCACTGACTTGAAGTAAAAGTAGTTTATCTGAATATAGATAAAGACGCAGGTAGGCTTATTTCACTTTCAACATTTGAAGAGTATTAGTAGATAAGAGAATTATTCTTTCCGTTAGTATGCGTATATTGTATTACAATTGATTGTCTTTATTCAAAGTCATTGTGAGAACAGTATATCAGAACATTCAAAGTCATTGTGAGAACAGTTAGTATACCAGAACATTCAAAGTCATTGTCAGAACAGTATACCAGAACATTCAAAGTCATTGTCAGAACAGTATACCAGAACATTCAAAGTCATTGTCAGAACAGTATACCAGAACATTCAAAGTCATTGTCAGAACAGTATACCAGAACATTCAAAGTCATTGTCAGAACAGTATACCAGAACATTCAAAGTCATTGTCAGAACAGTATACCAGAACATTCAAAGTCATTGTCAGAACAGTATACCAGAACATTCAAAGTCATTGTCAGAACAGTATACCAGAACATTCAAAGTCATTGTCAGAACAGTATACCAGAACATTCAAAGTCATTGTCAGAACAGTATACCAGAACATTCAAAGTCATTGTGAGAACAGTATATCAGAACATTCAAAGTCATTGTGAGAACAGTATACCAGAACATTCAAAGTCATTGTGAGAACAGTATATCAGAACATTCAAAGTCATTGTCAGAACAGTATACCAGAACATTCAAAGTCATTGTGAGAACAGTATACCAGAACATTCAAAGTCATTGTGAGAACAGTATATCAGAACATTCAAAGTCACTGTCAGAACAGTATACCAGAACATTCAAAGTCACTGTCAGAACAGTATACCAGAACATTCAAAGTCATTGTGAGAACAGTATACCAGATTATTTAAAGTCATTGTGAGAACAGTATACCAGAACATTCAAAGTAATTGTGAGAACAGTATACCAGAACATTCAAAGTCATTGTGAGAACAGTATACCAGAACATTCAAAGTCATTGTGAGAACAGTATACCAGATTATTTAAAGTCATTGTCAGAATACAAGAACATTCAAAGTCATTGTCAGAACAGTATATCAGAACATTCAAAGTCATTGTGAGAACAGTATATCAGAACATTCAAAGTCATTGTCAGAACAGTATATCAGAACATTCAAAGTCACTGTCAGAACAGTATACCAGAACATTCAAAGTCATTGTGAGAACAGTATATCAGAACATTCAAAGTCATTGTGAGAACAGTATACCAGAACATTCAAAGTCATTGTCAGAACAGTATACCAGAACATTCAAAGTCATTGTGAGAACAGTATACCAGAACATTCAAAGTCATTGTGAGAACAGTATATCAGAACATTCAAAGTCACTGTCAGAACAGTATACCAGAACATTCAAAGTCACTGTCAGAACAGTATATCAGAACATTCAAAGTCATTGTGAGAACAGTATATCAGGACATTCAAAGTCACTGTCAGAACAGTATACCAGAACATTCAAAGTCATTGTCAGAACAGTATACCAGAACATTCAAAGTCACTGTCAGAACAGTATATCAGAACATTCAAAGTCATTGTGAGAACAGTATATCAGAACATTCAAAGTCATTGTGAGAACAGTATATCAGAACATTCAAAGTCACTGTCAGAACAGTATACCAGAACATTCAAAGTCACTGTCAGAACAGTATATCAGAACATTCAAAGTCATTGTCAGAACAGTATATCAGAACATTCAAAGTCATTGTGAGAACAGTATACCAGAACATTCAAAGTCATTGTGAGAACAGTATACCAGAACATTCAAAGTCACTGTCAGAACAGTATATCAGAACATTCAAAGTCATTGTCAGAACAGTATACCAGAACATTCAAAGTCATTGTGAGAACAGTATACCAGAACATTCAAAGTCACTGTTAGAACAGTATATCAGAACATTCAAAGTCACTGTCAGAACAGTATACCAGAACATGCAAAGTCACTGTCAGAACAGTATACCAGAACATTCAAAGTCATTGTGAGAACAGTATACCAGAACATTCAAAGTCATTGTGAGAACAGTATACCAGAACATTCAAAGTCACTGTCAGAACAGTATACCAGAACATTCAAAGTCACTGTCAGAACAGTATACCAGAACATTCAAAGTCACTGTCAGAACAGTATATCAGAACATTCAAAGTCATTGTCAGAACAGTATACCAGAACATTCAAAGTCACTGTCAGAACAGTATACCAGAACATTCAAAGTCATTGTGAGAACAGTATATCAGAACATTCAAAGTCACTGTCAGAACAGTATACCAGAACATTCAAAGTAATTGTGAGAACAGTATACCAGAACATTCAAAGTCATTGTGAGAACAGTATACCAGAACATTCAAAGTCATTGTGAGAACAGTATACCAGATTATTTAAAGTCATTGTCAGAATACAAGAACATTCAAAGTCATTGTCAGAACAGTATATCAGAACATTCAAAGTCATTGTGAGAACAGTATATCAGAACATTCAAAGTCATTGTGAGAACAGTATATCAGAACATTCAAAGTCACTGTCAGAACAGAATACCAGAACTTCTCCTTTGCTTTTAACTTTCAATTGTTACTTTAATATTATATCTTACAATATGGATTAATTTTTATTCTACTGACTATTTGTGTTTATGTATCTATGACGACGTCACTAGAAACTCTATATTTGGAGCCTGTGACTTCTGATGCATAGTTTTGACTAGTAGACGAAATGTTTGTCATTTATGTACAAATTATTCATTGAATTATGATACAATGTCTCCAGTGCTGCCCTCTCTAGGGTATCAACCTATCTTCAACAAAATCCAGTACTGCCCTCTCTGGAGCATCGACCTCTCTTTAACAACATCCAGTGCTGCCTTCTCTAGAGCATCAACCTCTCTTTAACAACATCCAGTGCTGCCCTCTCTAGAGCATCAACCTCTCTTTAACAACACCCAGTGCTGCCTTCTCTAGAGCATCAATCTCTCTTTAACAACACACAGTGCTGCCCTCTCTAGAGCATCAACCTCTCTTTAACAACATCCAGTGCTGCCCTCTCTAGAGCATCAACCTCTCTTTAACAACATCCAGTGCTGCCCTCTCTAGAGCACCAACCTCTCTTTAACAACATCCAGTGCTGCCCTCTCTAGAGCATCAACCTCTCTTTAACAACATCCAGTGCTGCCCTCTCTAGAGCATCAACCTCTCTTTAACAACATCCCGTGCTGCCCTCTCTAGAGCATCAACCTCTCTTTAACAACATCCAGTACTGCCCTCTCTAGAGCATTAACCTCACTTTAACATCATCCAGTGCTGCCCTCTCTAGAGCATCAACCTCTCTTTAACAACATCCAGTGCTGCCCTCTCTAGAGCATCAACCTCTCTTTAACAACATCCAGTACTGCCCTCTCTAGAGCATTAACCTCACTTTAACATCATCCAGTGCTGCCCTCTCTAGAGCATCAACCTCTCTTTAACAACATTATCAGCTTTCTGTAGTCATTATTGCTGATGTTAACTGTATGAAATGACAAATCTCAGTAGCAGCCAAAATTTGTGTCTTCAAAGTTTGTTGCTCTGGAGACGTTTTCCCATATTTTTGATTTTTCTGTTGTAAATATTGTTTTATTTGGAATGTATCCATTGTGAAAAAGTATGCAATTTTAGCTCTGCTGGTCCTTGTGCACATTGTAGCCAGTAGAGCGTCAGGCCCTCATGGGTCTCTTGTTTTACATTTTGCATGTAAACATTAGATTTATTGTAACAAGCGAGATTGTGATAATTTATAAATTGTTATGTTAAACAAATTGTTAACCAAATACAGTCTGCTTTTTTCTCCAGTAAATAAATAGATGAAATGTAATGTGAAATGCACTTTGTCATTGAATATTTGCTTTGTACATAAAATTGATTTTTTGTGCTTGTATACTATTATTCTGTTGATATTTTACAACACTTTAGTGATATTGATTGATAGTCATTACTATTAGTGTTTTTGTTTATTTCTGAATTTAATAATTATCAAATCTCATATTGCTATTCTGGTTCTTGGAATGATGGGTCGTCTTAGTATTCTGGGTTTGAAAATTATTATTGTAGAATGTTATTATTTTTTTATACTTAATTAAATGTGTCAACTGCTTTTTCGTCTGACATTGTGAAATGGATATGTTCTATTGTTTGTGAGGGAATCGTTTTACCTTGTGTGTACTTGAATGACATCTGTGGGCATTGTATTGTACAGTTTTATTATTAACATGTTTTTTGAATGAACTGTAAATGTAAGACATGTTTTGTCGACTGATTAAGGTATGATCTTGGTTTACTGAGTATTATATATTCTTTAAGTTCTTGATGATTACTGTATGTGACCTTTTCAGGTTACTATAGTGCTGTACTTTGATGTAGACATATTATACTGTGAAACCATTGAGAATGATAACTTTATAACATTGATAGCAATTTATGCTTTTGTAACTTGGGCAAGAACATTGTCTTGTGTAATGAATTTCGTTTACTTTTAAATTGGTTGTATTTTGACAAAATAGAAAAACTGTTGATACATAAAATTATATATATATTCACTGCCATCGAAAAGTTTCTTTACACATGAATGTTTTGAATTTCATTACTTTTTATACAGAATTTCAAAAAAGACATGTATGACCATGTAGTAAAATTATTCATCCCACTTCTGTGATGGACAGTTAAGAATTAACAATTTGCACATCTCGGCAGCAGCATCAATCAGCCTGCACCCGAAACCAAAATGTGTTTGTATAACTGATCTGACACAAAGAATAAGATAATTTGTTTCAGTACAAATTTATAAATACTTCTACAGATAATTATTGCTGTGTCAAAGAGCAGTTTCAATTTATTTCATATGACACAAATATGAAAATACATTAACTGCCATGGGAATTGTCAAAGCGTACAGGAACTTTTGGAGGGCAGTGTTTATATATATTGTAAATGATTCTCACTATTTGTAACAAAGTAAATTAATATTTACTCATTCTCCTTCGTGGTACTACTTTCTATAATTGCACTTATTTGTTTGATCATGCCATTATTCATTTTCTGTTGTTACTAGATCTATGTGCCATTGTTGTATTGTTAGTATGCGTGTAGACACATACCCCTGTTGGTCCTGACTATCAAATAAAATCTGACATGTCAAATTGCTTTAAGAAGGTCACAAATATTGTTAGATAACTTTAACGGGTTATTGCCCGAAAGGAAGGATCGAGTTGTTACTGAAAATGCTGCATTCACAAGATAATGCCTCCCCACACAGCAAAACTAGGAGCCGAGGTGTGTTTAGGGCAAACATTTGTGGGGATGGGGTTGTATGTAGTTGACTGGCTGATTATAAAAGACAATTAAGGAGAATGTGTGGGGACAAAAATTGCTATTACTATTATTTGATAATTTCTTATTGTACAAACCCACCAAAACTATTCAACTTTTCAAGATAACTAAGATAAAATTGCAAGGCTAGTTTTACAATTTCACATGTACTTTAATATGCACAGTTGTTCATGTATTTAATCTTGTTGTTAGTCCAGTGTATGTTGTTTGATCCTTAGTTTGCTATAAACTGTGTAAATGTCGAATTTAATATGATAACCAGTTAATAACATGATTTCTGACTGGAAATATACTTAAGGACTTTGAAAACGCACGCTTTGGATATGTGTGTTTTCACAACGAAAGTACTTACTATATGATTATATTCATACACGTTAGTTGTAACCTATTCATTGCCGCCATTTAGACACCAACACATTTAAAATTGATTGAGTAATAACGAAATTATCGCATGATAAAGACCGTGCTCCAAAAATCGAAAGTAACACTTTTGCCGGCTACTTGTGATATTAATGAATTGTTTTTATAATTGAAAATGGCTTGCATGAAATTTCAGTGGATGTTTTTTCAGTAACCACGAATTTTCGTCATGTTGACAGTTGCAATCTAATCACAAGTAGCCGGCAAAAGTGTTACTTTCGATTTTTGGAGCACGGTCTTTATCATGCGATAATTCTGTTATTACTCAATCAATTTTAAATGTGTTGGTGTCTAAATGGCGGCAATGAATAGGTTACAACTAACGTGTATGAATATAATCATACAGTAAGTGCTTTCGTTGTGAAAACACACATATCCAAAGCGTGCGTTTTCAAAGTCCTTAAGTATAGTATGTATCCAATGAATACTTAATATTGAAAAATAAAAAAGTACTTATCTTATTTTGATTTCTTTTGTTTTTTAAGACTAATCTTAAATATATATACTGACACCAAAAAGAAACTGTGCACTGACTTAGAAATAAAGTGTGTAACCATTTAGATAAAACATATAGGCAAATTTGGTAGCAAAATGTCACAGCTTTTATTGGCTACATGATGCATTATTGTTAAATTAAATTTAGGTCATTCTCGGTATAATGATAACGCTTGAATGCCATAGGGGTGAAAAGTAAAAGTTGCACCACGTCATCAATAATATCAATGATCTGACTGCTGCCTTAATTCACAAGTGGAATGCCATTCCCGCCGACGTGGTAAGACGTTACGTCAGGTCAATGCGGTCAAGAATACTCGCGTGGATTCGTAGGAGAGGAGGACATAACAGATACTGATATCAGAAGGCACATTTAGAATAAAAAGAAAAGTGTGCAACTTTTACTTGCCCCCCCCCCCCCCCAGTCGGCTATGGAGTGACCTTTTTCTATACCTAATATAAAATTATATCCACTGATTAGGTCTTAAGGTTACTATTCCTTGAGCACCTAAAATGCAATACATTAATTTATGGTCGATTTCCTCTTGTATGCTACCAGTACAATGGAAGGAAGTGCAATAAATGTTGGCCCCTGTTGTGCTCATTGGCCTTGAGACCGTCTAGATGAATGATATGCTTTTCACTCTACATCACACAGGCGCTTTCAATTTCCTTATCATGTATATATGTATATATTTGATAAGGAAAATTATTCATATATGTATATATATATATTTTGTTTTTCCTGAACAAGCCTACTTTCGTATTTGCAAATTTTCCTTATAAGTTGTTCAAAAAACAATGTTTATATTAAAGCTACAATAAATGATCACATTAGACGAATGTGCATACACTTTACGGATAAATCCCATGTGATGATGGTATCTAAACTAAGTGCTAACAAAAGTTTCTTCTCTAACTAAATTGACGATTTTATGATATGTAAATGTTTTGTTATCATATATTACAAAAGTAATAGATCTAATAAAATATATAACTATTTCCATGCTTGTCACTTTGCTACCGGAAACCCGTATGTCGAGCGTACATTTCCCGGGTTACTAACCTGTAGTAGCATGTTCTTCGTATTAAATGTAACTCGACCAACTTTCTCGCATGCAAAAGAGGTGGCTCGAACCGTGACCTCCTGTTCTGAAGGCCGATGCTCTACCACGTCAGTTATTGTCGTTGATAATTATTTTATATTGGAGCAGATCAACACATTTAATGATTTCAGGGAGCTTACCTAAACGTGCTTTTAGTTTAAGTATGAAGGCTGTTAACAGTTTATACAGTTTATAAGTGTGCTCCCTGAACATGGTCGTTTTGGACATTAAGATATAGTCAACTTCTGCCAAATCAGCATGAAAGTTTATATATATACTCTGTTGATTATGTTTCAATGAAATAGAGTTTATGAAGAAATGGCTTCTTATTCACTTGTGACAAGTTGTTTTGCCTAAGGCTGGCTTGGGAAGGTACAGGAGGGGCTGTCCTTTGGAAACTTGTTAAAATGTTGGTATTTGCATGAATTGATCGTTCTGTATTTTTATCAAGATAATACTAGTGCAGCTCTCATGAATGAGTCCTTAAAATTTAGACCCCGAAATGCACCAAAAGCCACCATTTCATACCTATATTGTATAAGTTTACAGATTTAGCGCCAAAACAAACATTTGACTTATTCGATAAATTAATCACACTTATACTAAATTACTCATCCGAAGTATTGGGGTTCTATTAGGCGACCGAAATCGAGAAAAACGCACTTACATTTCTGTAATATTTCTGTAACATTTCTGTAACATTTCTGTGAACGTCTATGGGAGTTAAACTGACGACTCAAAATGACGTTGTGTATGGAGAACTAGGCAGGTATGATATGGAAGCTATTAGAATGTACAACATTATTAAATACTGGCTAAAAATATGCTTTGCCCCAGATAGAAAACATTAAACAATATTGTATTTTACTCAAAAGTGATTTTGAACTAAACCCGTGTAAGGTTAATTGGGTCTCACGAGTTAAGTCTCTTTTGTCTAAGCTTGTTTTTTATGATGCTTGGTTGACAATTTAGAAAACAAATAAACAAAAACATAATTTATATCTCGATATAATGAAATTTCTAAAATTCAAAAACCCAAATTACATGTTTTCTCGCCATTTGTCACGCTGCTTATTATTGTAAAAATGATTATTGCTGTTTTGTAAAAATAATTTTCAGTGTTCAATATGCAAATAAATATCTATCTATCTATATCGTAAAAATTAGCCGGGGGAAGATCCACCGGACCACACTTAAGGGAGAGGGATACATCTACCCACACTGAGCCTCAAGTGCGAGGCATTTGTCCTCATGTTTGCCCCCCCATTCTGGAATTTCTGGAACCCCCACCCCGAAACGATCTCATCCAAGAACACAACAGTCAGCATAGCGTTAATTTCTCCTACGGTAGACGCGCACCCTGCCATCACCACCATGTAAACAAAATCTGGATTCATCCGAAAAAAGAACGGTATTCCAGCGTCGTCGTGTCCAACGAGTGTGTCCACGTGCACAATTAAGACGATTTACACGATGTTTGCCCACCGATTCAGTTATTATGAAGCCCACGTATGTTAGCAGCAGTAGCAGTTTGGAATTGATTGCGCAAATGCGTATTCATGATATAGCGGTCTTGACGCGCAGATTTCGTATCGCTCGACTAGAAATCTCAACATGCCTTGCAACGTCTTCTGTCGACATGCCAGCATCAAGCATGCCAATCGCACGTTTGCGTAAATTATTGGGTATTATTGGCATACTAAAAATGCTACAATGTTATTTTTTTACAAATTTTGAAGCGTTTTCGTTCACTTGACAACAATGTCATTAAGACAAGTAAAACAAATTGACCGAATACCACACGGGATATGTTGAACAATTCATGCACGTGCAAATCAAGTTTCACGTTGTTGACGATTAACAGTGCAAACATAATCGCTAAAATTCATGAATCCTGATAACACAGGTCAAGGCTAATATTACCTATCTGCTTTCTTTACACAATGATTGCTTTAACACAACATTTCTCAAGCATGCACAGAAAAGGGAGCGACAGTACGGGATTAGAAAACATCTGCTTAACTTAAAGGATGCGTGTTCAAACCCCTTAAAAGTTATGCCCACGTCTTATAGGACAACTACAAAATAAATACTAGGTCACGATGTGTCTTCTTAGGCACGTCGAATTGAAATGGGCTATTAAAAACCACGTATTATTCGATATAAAATATCGGACCCGATGAATTCGAATGAACGAGGTCTGACTGTAGATAAATGTACGCTGTGTGTTGTTTTGTTAATAAAACTAGCTCCTGCATGAAACTATGAACTGCGACAATCACTTAATTACTTATACCATGTGATTTTGTTGTCTGTAAGAGTTGCCTTTGAATCTTGATTTTCACATCAGTTATAAAGAAGACAATTTCGACTTACGTCAATCACTCTCGATGTTGCTTCCTGGGCTACAAACCATTTTTCTCGCCTAATTCAACCTTGGTCTCGACTATGCCTCATATACTGACTTTATGTGTATTCCAACATCGTAAGTAACTACGTTTGTATGGAGTGTTTCAAACTACAATATATGTATGAAAATGATTTGATTTCCAATTTGTAGATCCCTCGAGACTATATAAACGCAACTTAAACGACTGATAACATTATTAATTCCTGTTTTATTGTCTCTGCGTTTGTCATTTTAACTTTGACCGTACATTTTCATTAGACTTTAATAGTATTGATCTGGTTTTCCACTTTAAATAATGTTTATATTCAATGTTGCTGACATACTCATCAATAGAACGGAAACAAACTGAACGAAAATCAAGCTTTCTTACTGGGTTCGGTAAACCACTAACGAAAATATACAAATGAACAGAAGAATACAAAATTCACATGCATTCAATCAGATATATTAAGAAAAAAATTAATCGAATGGCCTTTTGGTATAGTAGATATATTGAAGCTTATCTATGTAGATTTCCGAAGTCATGTCATTGACCACTATCATTAGGAACACATTGATCTGTCGAATTATAATTTCAGCTTGACGGAAATCATTGAGAACATTCCGGAATACCTCGAGAATCTCCATCGAGCGATTATTTCAGCTTGGCGGAAATCGGCTAGAACATTTCGGAACACCTCTGCAATTGCCGTCGAGCATTTATTTCAGCTTTACGGAAATCGACGAGAAGCCGACGACTCTATTTTTATTCCTTTTTCACTTGGCAGGTTCATTAGAGGAGCAGTTATTGTTTACGTGGTGTTTAATCATTTCAAAAGTGAACTTTTACATAACAAAAACGACCGAACTGTGTTTCAAAACCTTTTCTATGAACATGTTTGTAAACATTTCAGTGAAAATGTAACTTTTATGTCTATATTGATGAGAACTTGAACAGAGAACCAGCTCTCAGGGGTTACGAACCTGAATTTCCATCATAATGCACGAATTAGACGTAGATAATTAATGACTTTTGGCCTGTATTTTATTCGGTCAAATAGCCTCAAGGAAGAATACATGCCTCACTCGTCCTGGCTGACCGTCGAGTGGTCGACTGGTCTTACCGGGCCGGCTGATACTTATTGTAAAGTATATATTCTGCATTCATTATACGTTTATGTACGTTTTATTTTCAACACATCTGTAGGCCGGAGGCCCGTGAGATAGAAACATATCAATACACAACAATAGCAAAATGTGAAAACAGCAAAACATATCAATACAATGTTATACATATCATACAGCAAACAATACTTCTCAAATTAAAGTAATAGAATGTGATCGAAAGCTTCGTTTTGTTTTTGTGTATATAGTTTGTAAATATGTGATGAGGCCAATACTCTAGAACTGGGGTAAGGACGGTGGGATGGTGTTTGTTTCAACGGAGAAGGTGGGGTTTATGATTTAATATATAGTTAGTTAAAGGGCTATATACCTTAGCAGGTGAATAATGATAGTTCTACTGGTATTCTAAACGAAATGAAATGTTCGACCATTGTAAGGAAAACAAATGTCTGAAAAAAACAAAGAATCCGTCATATCCCAAGCAATCATATGTATAACGAAATACAATGCCATATGTGGCATGAAATTAAATATTTGAACATTGTAAGGTAAACAATATATTAAGGGAACAGATGTTATCTCGGTTCACATATAGTTATATACATAACAGTGCACTATAAATGTGTTTCATGAAGAAAATGACAGGTTTCATTAAAGAAATACAAACATATGAAAGAGAAGTTGACATTTGAATGTTAATACAACAGTATTTTTCCTTTTTTTCAACATGGAGATATGGGAACATTGAAAACAAATGGTATAATAAGACAAAATAATTCTTTTGATAACAAGTCATTATATGTATAAGTACAGTGTTTCATGAACAATAGATTTAATAATAAAATTCTTACGCTTTTATAAACATAAAAATTGAGAATAATCATACATACTCGACTACATTTCATTTTGATTGATTGTAAATGCTTTGAATATGAAAACGCTTAGGTTTTGAAATTAAATAAGCAATTATTTTTTCAAAAAGTAATTTCAGTTTAAACACATTAGGTCTTATTCCATAACATCTACTTATATATAGTTCACGCAGTTCGTTATATTTTATACATTCGAGAATGAAATGATATTCATTTTCAACGTTATGACAACAATTACATAATCTATCTTGAACTTCGATTCTTGGTCTTTGCCATCTGCCTGTTTCTATTAAAAGATTATGAGAAGAGACATAATGTTATAATTATGTGTGGTTGAATTTTAGAATCTCGACTACGAATTTTCAATTATTTTTAAATACATTCATGAAAATAAAATAAATACACGTAAAGCGTTATTATTATATAATATGTAGACCATATATAAATACACGTAAAGCGTTATTATTATATAGTATGTAGACCATATTTAAATACACGTAAAGCGTTATTATTATATAGTATGTAGACCATATATAAATACACGTAAAGCGTTATTATTATATAGTATGTAGACCATATTTAAATACACGTAAAGCGTTATTATTATATAGTATGTAGACCATATATAAATACACGTAAAGCGTTATTATTATATAGTATGTAGACCATATTTAAATACACGTAAAGCGTTATTATTATATAGTATGTAGACCATATATAAATACACGTAAAGCGTTATTATTATATAGTATGTAGACCATAAACTTTATTAATGTGACTTACATCCTACTTCGTCACGAATCTTTGGCTAGTTTGCGCAGGATTTACTCGCGTCAAAATATCTAGAATTTATTTAAAACTAAATTTACCGACATAACTAATTTAAAATATTTTTTAAGTGACATACACCGTGTTGTGAATACTGTTAGCAATAGTAGCAGTGACAGCAATATTACTGCTATAAATATGTTAGCTACACCGCATGTATTATGGTTTCTACTGCCAGCAGTAAAAATTCTAAAAACAAATTGCAACTACTATTCGATGATAAATGTATATCGTGAACGTGGTAACATATTAAGTAACTAGTCACCTTCGGAAAAAACGTGGACTTCCGCTTAAAATGCCCTCTTTTCGTTTAACTTGTTATTTTTCATTGATTGTGTATTAGTAATTCTCAATCACTGCTTCTTGGGTTACTAACCAGTACTCGCGCCTCATTCAGTGAATGTTAAGATCTCCATTACATCTTGCCCAATGCCGGATTCAAACTCACCACTCTCAGACCGGGAGCCAGGCGCCCTACCTCTCGACCACACTGTCTACTTTTTGTCTTGTAATATGGGACACCATTGTTATTCACGTGTAGACATGCACTTAAAGGCTTTTACTCAACAGCAATTATTTCGTAGATTTAAACCCACATATATAAGATTTTTATAAATTCTGAACCATGTTATAACTCAACATTAAAAATGACAAAAGTAACGAAATATAAACGTTTCACACGTGTACACTTAACGCTGCGAATCAAACCGTAGTCCTTCTATTATAGGTATGTGCTAAGTTTGTGTACAGTAAAACCTCACTTAAAGACCACCTCAATATTAAGAACACAATTTTCAAGTCCATTTTCAGTTTTGCTCTTTCATCAACCTTGTTATTAAGACCACCTCAATAAGAAGACCAGTTCACAAAGGTCCAAAGGGTGGTATTATTATTGAGGTTTTACTGTATCAACAAATACCAAATATGTCGTCTGGGCATCTGACAGACCCATCCGTATCACCTCGACATTTTCCGTCGCAAACTGAAAAAATGTGAACATAAATGGCGAGGTGATCTGATTACTGTTAGACCTAGGTATAGGTATTATGTGGATTGAAAGGTTTGGAGTTAATATTCCTTGGTATCAGTTGCTACATAATATACGATATGCATTCTGTATCATAATACACAATTCGATTAAGTTTTAAATATAATATTGCCTGGCAAGATAAAATGGAAGTGCAACAGAAAAGCATATCATTGCTTCTAAACATCAATGGCATTTGGTAAATGGAATAAACATGTTAAATTATTTGAACAATAACAAATATTGTTATCTGGATCAAGATAGCACGTGAATACTGAAGATATATATCAAGATAGTACGTGAATACTGAAGATATATATCAAGATAGAGGTCAAGCTAGTACGTGAATACTGAAGATATATATCAAGATAGTGCGTGAATACTGAAGATATATATTAAGATAGTACGTGAATACTGAAGATATATATCAAGATAGAGGTCAAGATAGTACGTGAATACTGAAGATATATATCAAGATAGAGGTCAAGATAGTACGTGAATACTGAAGATATATATCAAGATAGAGATCAAGATAGTACGTGAATACTGAAGATATATATCAAGATAGTACGTGAATACTGAAGATGTATATCAAGATAGTACGTGAATACTGAAGATATATATCAAGATAGAGATCAAGATAGTACGTGAATACTGAAGATATATATCAAGATAGTACGTGAATACTGAAGATATATATCAAGATAGAGATCAAGATAGCACGTGAATACTGAAGATATATATCAAGATAGTACGTGAATACTGAAGATATATATCAAGATAGAGGTCAAGATAGTACGTGAATACTGAAGATATATATCAAGATAGAGGTCAAGATAGTACGTGAATACTGAAGATATGTATCAAGATAGAGGTCAAGATAGTACGTGAGTACTGAAGATATATATCAAGATAGTACGTGAATACTGAAGATATATATCAAGATAGTACGTGAATACTGAAGATATATATCAAGATAGAGATCAAGATAGAGAACTTTTTTTTTCAGCCTTATAATACAAAACATTAGTATTGCTTAATTGAATAACTCTTTGAATAAGAAGAATAAACAAATATATATTTATTTATCGATATAATATATACGTATGAATAATGAAGCGGGGATGAGAAAGAAGATCGCTAAACGCTGATATAATCTGTTGTTCTAATCCGCGAGGGTTGTTCCGAAAACAGTGACCATCCAATGACGGTAATTTGATGGATATGCAATATCAAATTACCAAAGATATTTCAGCAACACTCCATATATCGTGTAACATGACGTTACGAAAATAATGTTAGCGTTATTTGAACGACTATTAATGGGATTCCGCCTCGGTGGCGCAGTTGGTATGGTGGTATTTCTTCAGTGTCTAGGCGTTGTCGGCGTAGAAGTCGTGGGTCGAAGCCTTTTAAGATTCATTTGAATGCAGTTGTAAAACCTTATTTGCGCGTCTGTCTGTGAGGCATGTAGCAGTCCTCAATAATCAAAGATGTAATTGGGTGGAGTTATCGAACTTCCTTGAATGAATCGGCCGTTCTATAAATAGCTTTTGTTTGCCTTGAATGAAATTTTAAAGCAAAACATACCTAATAACACACTGCCAAAACATACCTAATAACACACTGCCAAAACATACCTAATAACACACTGCCAACACAAACCTAATAACACACTGCAAACACATACCTAATAACACACTGCCAACACATACCTAATAACACACTGCCAACACATACCTAATAACACACTGCCAACACATACCTAATAACACACTGCCAACACATACATAATAACACACTGCCAACACATACCTAATAACACACTGCCAACACATACATAATAACACACTGCCATCACATACCTAATAACACACTGCCAACACATACATAATAACACACTGCCAACACATACCTAATAACACACTGCCAACACATACCTAATAACACACTGCCAACACATACCTAATAACACACTGCCAACACATACATAATAACACACTGCCAACACATACCTAATAACACACTGCCAACACATACCTAATAACACACTGCCAACACATACCTAATAACACACTGCCAACACATACCTAATAACACACTGCCAACACATACCTAATAACACACTGCCAACACATACCTTATAACACACTGCCAACACACACACCCATCATCTATCAAACAGATGTATACATATAACAATGGTAGAACATGTTTATCTCGTGTCGAATCTGTCCCTTTAAAATACAAAACGCTTTCTGTTTAAATGTCTACTTTATTGGATCATATACGACAAACGATATTTTCTGTTTCAGTATTAGACAAATATTGAACTTCATTCATGACTTGCCCGATAAAATTACAGATTTAAAATCCCATCGAGCTTATCTTGGATAATTAAGACAGACGAGTTGTACGTAAACCTTACCAACGCCATACGCAATTAACTAAGGCAAGTTTTTATTCAGGAATGGAGCAATAATGCTAGGGGGTGGGGGATAGAACGTCTTACATGCAATAAGCCTAGCTGGTGACACGTTGTCGTCAATGTCGAAATTGGTCAAACCCGATCGATGTATAATTGTTGTTTTCGTCTCCTGTCACATATGATATATATTTTTATGATTTTCACGTAAAAATATAGGGACGCCATATTGTTAGAGTCGCTATGAGCAAACACTATCACCACGAAGCGGGGAGACACCACTGCTATCCTAGCGCTAAGAAATGTTGAATGACGTTATACAGCCGTTTGTTTCCTCACTAGTGACAATGTCGTTGTACCTATTGTATCATCGCCGGCACTCTTGTCTAGTGGTTTTCTGTAATGTTTTGTTACACTCCTTGTCTGACGCTTTGCCTCTCTTTTATGCCCTCTTCTTGTGGCGTGATAGACGCTTGACCTTCTGCTGGGTTAAAGCAAGGAGTACGTGCGAAGATAGTGTGGCAAAAAGTACAGCTTGAACAACCCATAGCATGCCATATAATTACATACAAAGTTAATCCGTGTACTGAAATGTTTGTATTAAATCATATACTTGACGGAGTTACCAAGGTCGGACTATTAGTGTGTATAGTACATGTATGAATAAATAGCACGTAATAAACCGGATTAACAAGTCAACGAATAACAAATTCGTGCGATAATTCACAAATGAGGAATGTGTATGTTATTATTCGATTTCTCCATCTTCAAAGGTGTTTGATATTGTGAAAACATACCGTGCTAGTTGTTGGTAAATAACTAACATGGATATTTTCAGTGTTTGGTAAAAGTGGACAGTAACCACGAACTTTTGAATTTTGAAGGTAATGTTAATATTTGATAATTTTATTTCAGACCTAGATTTATATATTACATAAATTATTCCCATCTTCAATGTTCTGTTGACATTTGGTAATCACAAAATTGCAAGACCAAAATGATGTCTGTTGTATGTATGTTGCAGATAATATATTTGTAATATAGTTCAAAATGAGTAACCCAAAATGCTGTTGCTTCCCACGATGGATCCCGTATCCAAAAACTTTTGACAAATCGCTTGCTTATTGAGACAATAATAAACTGGATTGGAAGATTGGTAGACATATTTGGGACATGTTTAGTAGATTTGTAAATAATGTGTATGTTTACCATAAATGTTATCATATATATGTTGTGCTTGCTGCAGTGTTCATCAGCATTCTTATTTTATTGCATCATAAGTTTGCGACGTGGATATCTTTATCATTATTTATTTTGTTAATTGTAAACAAGTAACGTATGTATATCATTTAGGGTTATCTGCTCATTTGCATATTATATGCACACTGTGTCATATGATTTTTACGGCATCGTAGAAACATGCACGGGTATGTGATAAAAGTTGTATGCATAATTTGGAGTTCGGTTCGATATTTAAACAATTTTGGAATGCGAAGCCCAAGTATCCCTTGCACCCAGAGAAAAAAACACAGAATGGCTGGGAAAAGGTTTCCCGGCCAAACATGTGTTATCTTTGATAAAACATTTTAATAGTACACTTTGAGATTGTTATGTTGGTGCAGTAGTCGTGCATACTTCCAACGAATATAAAGCAACCGTAACACACTCAGTGATTTACTAGTAACTATTTTAAAGGATATGTCTTCATTTTATTGTTAACATACCTTTCCAATAAGCCATTGGTAGCCCTAGAAATGTTTCGACTCTGAAAACCTTGTGGTAGAGGTGACTCATTTCAGTCAGTCCATGAGACAACTATGCAACATGTCACTTTACAAGGCATTAAGTTCTGGTGACCTAAACAGTCAGCTTGACCGTCCTTGAGACGACCCTGTGAAAAGTCACTTTATTATTCCTAAAGCGATGTTGAATAGCTTTAAGGGATTTCAGGCGGAATTACAAGTTTACTAGGACCTGTAGTCAGGGTGACTAAGTCATCTCTTTCAGTGGATTCTTAATAATGGATCCAAGAAGACGCTTCGCTCCGACAAAGACCAATTCGGGGTGAAGCTAAGATAGCAATTAAAGCATCGTTAACTGTACTGCAATGACTTTTTGTTCATATTCTTGTTCTAAAAATGTGAAAACAAATACTTTTCATAATTACAAAAAATGACTAGACCATTGCATAGAACAAACACTACGGTGAGAAGTTACTAGTAGCTACAGAGCAGTCACATCAGTATTACTGTTAGTCCTGCAAGCAGTAAAACTGCCGTTACTGATTTTACTGCTACTATTGATAACACAAAGATACTGTTTCTTTTGGTATACACAAGAAACAACGACCAAGGGATATATTTTTCATGGCTATTTAGTATTTTTCATTAAGTGGACGAATGCTATATGGGACAAAATGTTTGTTAGTTTCCTATCTGCATATATTGGTATATTAGGCTAGCTTATTTTGATACACGTTATGTCGCCGACGAGACGATATTATCATTGAGCAACACAATAGATAATGTAGAACTACACTTTTTATGTGTGGTTATATATAAATAGAAATATAATAGGCAATTAAACGTCAGATCATATAATGGTTGAATATACGTAACGTAATATTGAAACTGAGAAGGTAACATTTGATGCTTACTTGTTTCATTGGTCCTATTACATCCATTATAAATGATAGCATAGCTTGTGGTGTCTTTCCTGATCAATTAAAAGATGCATATATAATATATTATGTATTATCTGAACAATTACCGTCCTATATCTTTTCTTCTGACAATATCCAAAATATTCGAAAGACACATTTCCAGTAGCCTTAAAACTTCTCTTGACAAGCACCACTTCATAACTATCAGTCTGACTTTCGCAAACATCATTCTTGCCAGTCTTCTTTAATAAGGCTTGTCGATTCGTGGCTCAAAGTCATTGATTGAAAGCTTTTGATTTAGGGGATCATGAAATTCTACTTGAAAAGCTCTGAATGTACCCCTTCTCTGAAAACGTGTTAATTTGTTGCGCAATGTGTAAAAGTCGGATCCAATAAGTCGACCTTTCAGGAGGGCAACTCCGGTGTTCCACAGGGATCTATTCTTGGTCCCCTCCTTTTCCTAATATATATCAATGACATTCCATTTTACCTTCAAAATTCGACCATAGATGACTCAACATTATACTTATCTTGATTTAACATTGTTGGAAAACAGCAATCTCTACATGGCGATTAAGACATAGTTTCTGCTTGGTGTTCCCGGAACAACATGTCCGTTCATCCTAATAAAACTATGATAATATCAAATGCTAAAAGACCTGTACTAAATTCTTCGCTACCACTTCATATAAATAATATCACTATAGAAAGGTAAGTAATCATAATTTGCTTGGAGTAATCATTGATAATAATATACATATATATCACGTATGTCACAAACTCAACCCAAAGTTAAATTTATTTAAAAGAATAAACTATATCTTAAACAATGAACTATTGTTGCCCTATATGGTGTCGAGGGTTTGTAGCAAACACCAAGAGAATATCCGTCAGACAGGAAAAACCAGCAAAGAGTATTCTACATATACCTCTAATAACACCATCACGACCATTATTAATTGAATTAGGGTGGCTATCATTTGAAAATAGATGTAAATTTCTCTCAGCAACTATAGTGCATAAATTCTCACATAATAAAATGCCAACTTACTTTTATGATATAATTTCTTTCACCATCAATTCTACATACTCATTAAAATCCACCACCCACAACGGCATAGCGCCATTTCCCTTTAAATCAAATTATGGTAAACAAACATTCTCTTTTTATGCTTGTGAGGTATGGAACACTATTCATGTAAATATACGTTGTATATCTAGTGCAGATACATTCAAAATAATTATAGGAAATATTTAATGTTGAATGAATAATATTTCAATCTTGCATACACGTGTCTTATGTTAGGTGTATGTGGTTGTTTTATTTTATTTGCAGATCATCTTAACTTATGTAGCTTTTGATGATCTCATTTATCATTGTAAATATGTTGTATGTGCAGATATATATATATATATTAATGTTGATGTCTTATATTGTTGTTGTTATTAATAAATATATTATTATTATTATTTGAACACCACTTGCCACACTACACTGACACACAGCGCTTTGATTCCACTGTCGTTACAGTTCAAGCTTACAAGAAAAACATTGATGCATAGCAACAAGTCGGCGCAGAACCTATTGTACAAAGAAAGCTTAATTATTTATGGGAGTGTGTTGGAAAAGAGATAAGGTTTGGTTAAAAATGTGTCTTCTTAGGAAAGTGTTTCAACCATGCAATTGCGGGGTAAAGAAATAATACATAATTGGTTAAAGGACTGTTTGTGTCTACGGTGACTCTTCTCGGGACAATTAGTGCCATATGAAATATTTACTGCGACATTCCATCCTGATGTATTAACAATCTTATATAGTCATCATACATGAGTTATATGCAATTTTGGCAAAATAAATTCTATCTATATGACGTTTAGCCAGTCATGTTCTATTTCATTTGTTCATCATCTCTTTTCCAACACACTCCCATAAATAATTAAGCTTTCTTTCTACAATAGGTTCTGCGCCGGTATCAATGTTTTTTCTTGTAATTCATTGTGGGAGTGTTAACTACGGTAGCTAGGCATATATTTGATATCGTTGTCGTCTTTAAGGATGTACAAATGTGATTTTAATGTCAGATTTTATCTTGTATACTTAATTTTTCTGTTTTCACCATTTTATACTGTGAAAAATCGATTTTCCATTATTTTAAATATATTAATCTCAGGAAAATACGTGTAACCAATTATGTTACGAATAACATTCAAGAACGATTACTCTTGATAGCTTAAAATATGGACAGAAGTTTTTCGGAAATCGTGGGCTCTCCCGAAAGCTTGAGCTTGTAACGGTAGCATTCGTACCGAAAGGTAATTAAATGAACGAGAAAAGCTATACCTTTAAATGCGAAAATTATACTTTATACTAGCGCCGAATTTTGCGCATTTTAAAGGATCGGTTAATCCGACGAACTACCAATCAATTTGGTGTGGCCTTTACAACATATCGTTTGTTTTGTTATAATTTTGTATCACAAGCTACGCAAACTTTTGAAACTCCCTCCGAACCATTTGATGGCAATAAGTAAAATTTTATCATATAATGATTTATGGACGGAATGGTTCGTCCCCAATTCTATTACGTTCGATACGGCACGAACAGACATGCGCATGTAAGTTAATTGAGTGAGGCGTTATTATTATTTTTTTATTACAGCGACCAAATTGCAACGTTATACATGAAGTCCTTGAATTTATTACCAACATTACTAAATTAGTCGTATGACACGATCTTTAAACCTTTATTTTTGTAACAGCGCTCTTCTTTACATAAAACAAATGTTCATCTACTTTAATAACTGATCCCTCACTTAGGCTATATCTTTGACAGTATCAAAGATGAAGGTATCGGAATAAGCACCCGATCCCAAAGGAGATTACCTATTTATTTCGTCGTATGTTCGTATGTGATGAACATTATGAACCTTTCCAAAACTGCCACTATCGATAGTGTTCTTAATTTGTCTTAATATAGTTTACATACAGAGTAATACCAACTCTTTTAGTAATGTGTACATGTGAACCTTTTCTGAAGGCAAATCGGGAGATTGCACCTCAAAAAGTGGGAGATTGAGCCTTAAAACGGGAGTTTTATTTGTGTGGCTGAAAGTTTGTCAATATTAGACTTCATCCGTATCATAAGCTATTAATAGCAATATGCTGCGAATTAACTCGTAATCTGGGGTTCATTCCTTCAATCGAGTCGCCAAAATACAATAGAAAAGTGTGAAACTTGAACAAACAACATGACAAGTGAGGGTCGCATCGTATTTTGATCATTGTCACCAAGCGCTTGATTCCATGGTTTAGAGACTATTTAGACGGTTTAGAGAGTATTTCTGACTGGTATCCGGATTTTACACTTTAGGTTATCAGTTTGACAAGTAATTTCAGCGATCCAG
Organism: Mactromeris polynyma; assembly: GCA_032209605.1. Taxonomy (NCBI): domain Eukaryota; kingdom Metazoa; phylum Mollusca; class Bivalvia; order Venerida; family Mactridae; genus Mactromeris; species Mactromeris polynyma. Next base: position 25,992,246 of record JASFXZ010000001.1, read on the forward strand.
TCAGGAATGAAGACATGGAACTAAAAAATACCCCATAATAAAAATTCACGATGTTTACTTTGAAAATCGGGAGATCGCGGCTCCCGGCCGGGAGAGCGGGACTTGGCTGTCAAAACCGGGAGTCTCCCGCGGAAATCAGGATACTTCACATGTTATTCTATGACTAAGATCATGAAAACTTGGGTATGAGAAAGGTCTTAATTGTGTTCTCAAGCGTAAAAAGCAGATCCTGACCCCGATTTCAAGAAAATACTTAAGTATAAAGTCAGTAACTGTCCTAAATATATTTATCAATAGTTTCAGCATGTGCAATCGAAAGGTTTGGAAGTGTTGACTTCTCCATGAGAAAACTAGGTATTTGCTCTGTTAATACAAACTAATCACTAGTATCTACAGGCAGACGAGCTATAGAGACAAAACTATACTCGAGTAAATTCTTAAGTGTAGTTATCAGTCTTAAAATATATTTATAAATAAATTATTAAAAACTGTGCTCTCTCGGTAATTTTACTATAAATTTCTAATTTCAAAACATAGGTTTTAAGAACAAATCATTTGATAGCCAATTAAAGATATTTAGATGATTTCGCGTAGTTAAGTAAAACTTAGGTATTTTCGTGAAATCTGGCCGCGATGTGCAAGGACAATGTCTTGTTCACAAACATGATTAAACATAGATTGTTGATAAGTTAACACAAACATCTGCTTTTTACGCTTGAGAACAAGGCGAATTGTTATGGATATGGATCAAACAATCTTCAAATACATCATGGACAAACTAAATACTATTGAAATGACACAAGAACAGGTGCATGCGAAGCTATCCAAACTGGACGATCTTGAGACTAATAGTAAGTCCATAATGAATAAATTGACACTTGTAGAAAAAAACTTGAGTAACCTCCTTGGAATCTAGAACAAGTACATCTGAAAGTAAAATTTCTGATATTGAAATCAGTCGTACATACGACAGCCAACTGTGTGACGAGCTGAAAGCAGAGAACCAAACATTTAAACAACAAATAAAACATCAAGAAAAGGTATCTTAAACTATTTCAAGCAATGTTGAAAATTTACAGAAAGTTAAGGATAACCTCAGTGATGATATAGTTGATCTAAAATCGCGTTCCATAAGAGACAACCTACTGTTCTACAATTTCGATGAATGTAAGTCCCTAGAGGAGCGTAAAGGTGAAAATTGTGCTGCCAAGGTGTTGGAATTCTGTGCAAATACTCTTGAAATAGCTGATGCCCAGACTAAGTTTAAGATTGATAGGGCTCATCGTGTTGGACAATATGATAGATAAAAAACGAGGCCAATCGTAGCGAAATTCAATTACATGTACTATGGAGATAAAGCCGAGATTAAGTCCGTTGCAAGAGCTAAACTGATTGGTTCGAAACATGGTATTGGTGATCAATTCCCCGAAATTATAAGAAAGAGGCGACGTAAACCCATACCATACTTCGTTGAAGCCAAAACTAATAACCGACCTGCAGAGCTGTCATATGATAAATTATACATGAACCAGTGTACTTACAAATGGCAAGCTCCGCCCCTTCCGAAACGCAACTACACAAAGCCACAGGTAATCAATGAATAGGACAATCAACCGAAGCAGCTACAATTTATACTTTTAAATGTGCAGGGTCGGAAATTAAACGACAGTGACTTTTTGAACTACATCAATAACTATGATGTGATAATGTTAACCGAAACATGGCATTCCTCAGTATCCCATATTGACTTAAATGCTTATAATAAGTTTTCCTGTCCACGACCTAAATGCAATAAGCGTGCTAAACGTCACAGTGGCGGTGTTATAGTATACATTAAAAATGAGCATGCTCATTACACAGAGCTTGTAGAACTTAATGATAAAGGAATTATGTGGTTTAAATTCAGAAAAGAATATCTAGGAATTTCCAAAGATCCTTTCATTTGTACTTTACATACCACCGGAATACTCTACTGTATAATTATAAAAAGCGAGAATCACCGTTGTTTTATTATGACTTCTTTAAAGTTTTAGAAGAGAACATAATAAAATACAATATTGAAGTTGAAATCTTTGTATCAGGTGACTTTAATGCCCGAGTAGGTCAAAAACCGGAGTATGTTCCAAATGTTGACTTAGAAAGATTTATTCAAATGCCAAAAAGCGACAGTGATGTCCGTGATATTTCTGCACGAAAATCAAGTGACTCGTTGTGTAACACTTTCGGAAATAAACTTTTATCACTATGCAAACAAGCAAATTTGTGTATAACGAATGGTCGATTAGAACCAGGGCAGTACACGTGCTATAATGGATCCAGAAACCTCAGAGGGGCTAGTGTTGTTGACTATGTAATAACAGACTTTAACAATTTTTCACTCTTTGATGCTATACATGTACATGAACTTACTGAATTTTCAGATCATTGTGCTCTTGAGTTTTCATTATCCTTTGATTATATGTTTTGTTTTAACATTGTGGAGTCTAGTTATGATAGGATAATCTGGGATGACAACAATACTGAATTATTCCATGAGACACTTCATGAGAAAAAACATATTTTTGATCAATTATCAGAGAATCTTACCTTAGGCGAATCCGATATAAACAAAACTATAGAAGATTTTTCAAAACTTGTATACGATATATCCTTTCAATTAAAAGTGAAAACTATTAAGATTAATACAGCTAGGAAAAATAAAGTAAAACGTTCGTTATGGTTCGATGAGAACTGCAAACGTGCAAAATCATACCTTTTTAAATGTAAACGTATGTACAAGCGCAGTCCCACTATTGAAAATCGAACTTTATTTTTAGAAAGTAGAACATTTTTCGAAAACAAAAACCAAGGCAAAAATGGTATATTGCTTTAAAGAAAAACAATCACTTGCCAAATTGAGTAAATCTAATCCTCGAACATTTTGGAAATATATTAATAAGTACAACAATAAATCAAATATTACCTCTCAAGATATAAGCTTGGTAGATTTTGTAGAACATTTTAGCAAATTTTCAGATATACAGAATGAGAGTAATTTTCGTTTAGATGCATATGAAAAAAGATCAGACGAATTAAAAATTGAAGAAATAGACCGCCCATTTACTATTAATGAAATAAGTAAAACTCTTGCATCGATTCAGAGAAACAAAAGCTGCGATTACGAAAATAACATTGCAGATTTTTTCATTAATTCTAGAGAATTTATATCTCCATATCTAGTCAACTTTTTTAACCATATATATGATAGTGGTACATATCCTGACTCCTGGTGCAAATGTGTAATCGTCCCTATCCACAAAAAGGGTAATAAACAGAACCCAAATAACTACCGAGGAATAACACTAGTTAACGTGGTATCGAAAAGATTTTCTCTTACGCTGCGAAACAGAATCAATAAATGGTGCGAAGATTCAAATATATTCAATGACCACCAATTTGGTGAAGAAATTGTATTGCATTTTTATTGATAAAGAAAAAACGTTCGATACTGTTATCCATGATGCTCTGTGGATTAAGCTTGTACAATCAGGCATTAGTTGTAAAGCCATATCAATGATACAATCTATATATCGTAATGTAAAAGCATGCGTCAAAGATTGCAATAAAATGTCGTACTCAAACTTCTTTGACGTAACATTAGGTTTATAACAAGGTGAACCTCTTTCATCTCTGATGTTTATTCTCTTTTTGAACGATATAAAATTATGCAATTCTATCAATTTTGATAACCTTAACGAAAATGATATTAACTATTTGTCTGTATATATGTTACTTTTTGCAGATGATATAGCGTTATTTACTACATATGCAATTAGTTTTCAAGCACAATTGGATAATAATTATACTTATTCTTGTGATTAGGGATTACAAATTAACGTTAACAAAACGAAAGTATGCATTTTTGAAAAACGAAAGTCGTTAACTGATTTTAACTGGTATATAAATGGTGAAAAAATAGACATTGTTGATAATATCTTGGCATAACGTTTACATATACGGGTTCTATGGCACAAGCTATTAAAACATTAACTGATCAAGCTATGAGAGCTTATAATAATCTGATATCCGTATTTAGTAAAGTAAATTTGGATGTTAAAAGTAAGCTATCACTTTTTGATTCTTTAATAACTCCGATTCTATTATATGGATGTGAAATCTGGGGTGTGTATAATTATTGTGAAGTAAATTTACTGACATTTTCTCTTCTAAAAACAGAAAAATACTTATTAACACAGCCAACTTCATTTATCATTCTATGAAACTTAGACAGGAGAAACTGTCAAACATTGCTGCTTCGTAAATGCTACCTGTTACATTTGAAATAGAATATTCATTAATGACATATGTATACTTGTTAATTTTTATAATACATGTAATAATATGTTGGAATTGTATGTCACTATGCTTGCATAGGCCATCTTTTTTTTTTGAGGACTTTGTAAATGGCTAAAGGCGTATTTATATGCCGATTTGCTATCAATAAATGGTAAAATGGTTATTATCCCAGGAAGCAACCACGGAGAGTGATTTATATAACTTGTTATAACATGTTTCAGATTTGATGTAAAATAGACGAGTTTATAACTTATAGCTGTTGTGCTAAAGTGCTATATTAGGTGAATGATAATTGATGATAACAATTTGCACCACATGCCAAACATGGAAAACAGAGACAGTGTATAATAGTGTGTTCCTTTCCAAGTTGAAATGAGTTTGTTTTGTTTAGTAAGAACATTGCTGTTGACGTAAACATAAAACATGTGTCTAATAAACAAAAATCCGCTCATCCGTAGTGTTTTTGACTGAAAGTGTTTTCATCCTACCAAGCTATAAAAGTATATAAACTGGTGTATAGATCGCTGATTGTTTTATGTCATTATAAATTCATAATGGTCGTACGAGTTTGTTTTAATGAAGAATTCGGTGGTGTCCATTACGATTGTGTTTTATTGTATGACGTTAAAATCGATGTAACGTATTTTAATTGTTATTTAACTTCCGCTAAAATATTTGATTGACCCACTTCAATGTACGAGCATTATGCTTCAACTCAATTTATTTGAAATTGATGTATGCCAACAAAAATGAACAGTAAAGCTAAGATCACAATGGAACCACGACAGGAATTTGCAGGTTCACAACGTAAATTTGGGGGAATTCGTGGCTTGTTTTGCGATGTTGTAAATAATGGGTGTCTTGCGACGAAAAATCTGTCGTGACTTGAAATTCGGACTACCCTTTTTTATGCCACGACAGATTCAACGCTTTTTGTCTTACTGGTGTCGTGTTAATATCGTACCACAATCGTACGACATTCAAATGATATTCGTACGAAAAATGACATGTCGTGGATGCCAAACGTTTGGTGTTATTCTTGCGACAATCTTACGACAGTCGAACGACATTCGTGAGATTGTCGTGAGATAGTCGTGAGATAGTCGTAAGAATAATCGCCGTGAAATTCCTACGAGTATCGAAAGACTGTCGCACGCCAGTCTCACGACATGTTCACGTGATACACGCCAGTCTCACGACATGTTCACGTGATACACGCCAGTCTCACGACATGTTCACGTGATACACGCCAGTCTCACGACATGTTCACGTGATACACGCCAGTCTCACGACATGTTCACGTGATACACGCCAGTCTCACGACATGTTCACGTGATACACGCCAGTCTCACGACATGTTCACGTGATACACGCCAGTCTCACGACATGTTCACATGATACACGCCAGTCTCACGACATGTTCACGTGATACACGCCAGTCTCACGACATGTTCACGTGATACACGCCAGTCTCACGACATGTTCACGTGGTAATGAGTCGAGACAGTCGCATATTTGTCCTGCGACAGTCGTAAGACAGACCTGCATAACCACGAAATGTCTGCTTTCTCTGTCTGTTCCTATCGTGAAATCATCTAAAATTTCATTTGACCACTTCCACAACATTCTTCATGTCGTACACAATTTTACCACGATAGAAAAATGTATAGTTCGTACGACACAATTGTCGTGGGTTTCATTGTGACATATAGACTTTAACCCGTATTAGTGAATTAGTGTATTGGATTTTTCTCGAATTTGTATACAGTATTTTGCTTCAAACATACAGTCAACTAATGGTTTAATCTACTACAACTATAAAAGTTAAATTTACAAATCACTTATGTTTTATGTATACGTTTGATTGCGATTTTACTATTGACGCTCAAACGTAACACAATGCGCTTTATTTGAACAATATACTTAGACGTAATTAAGCGCACACTATATCAAACATTTCCATTATTTAGTGTCTGCGTCATAAAATATCAGGAATTATAATTATTGCGGTGGTTTAATATCCCTTTTTTCCATTTAGAAATGAGTTGGCATATATATACACCGATATAAATACACAACACCGCAACAAGGGAGACAACTCTCCGACTCTTGTCGCGAAGCAACTTTGATTATAACGTAGCGTTTTGGAGTTTAACGAGTTATCTGAACTTAAAACATGTAAAGAAGGACAAGGGAGTCAACTCTAGCGACCGTATTTGAAATTGCGAGAGTTAATACTAGTAGAAAATCGAATTCAAACACAGATCTTCATGATGCCACCGTATTTAGGGCGTCTGCTGGCCATTTTCGGCATTTCGTCTTACCGCGGGTTTGTTTTGATTCAGAAGTAGGTTTTACTTATGTTAATCTCTTAGACAATGTTTTATTATTATTGCAACAAATCACTCAGTGCATACGTAGGGAAATATTTGTTAAAAATCGTTATTTAACAAACAAGCAGACGACATATTTTGGGTATTCGTGTAATGGCGGCCTCGTCAGTTATATTTCCCATATTTTTATCATTTAAACAGAATTGAAAAGATTGAAATAATCATTATTGCATTATCGATCACTGATCGTTGTATAATTGTTTGTTTTGTTAGCATAAAACGCAAAAAATGTGGGTTTATAATTATAAAACGGTATGCGTACGTGAGCTTTAGAAAAACTTGGTCTGTCAACAATGACGGCACATTCCATGGGAAAACACCTTGAATATTGATAAATGTGAAATACAAACCCCTCAAAATTAGATTATTAAGTATATCTAGTACAAAGAGCACTTCAAATAATGTATCTACACTCAATTGGTTCTTAAGTATATCTTTATGATTACCTACAAGGCTGATTGGCGACAGTTGTTCTTCAAACACCAGGGTTCGATAACACATTTACCATTGCTCGATAAAACAAAATGTACTAAACCTAAAATATAGACTTGTTATTCATTGAAGTATTGATCACCTTGCTAGATCAGACTATCCCCATTCTAGGACGATGTTTGTATTCGTTCCCGGCCATAGCAACTGCGATAGTGTATTGTGTCATAAGTTTGCGCATAAGCGAGTGAGCGTTTCAGTGGTAACTAATTTTTGGGATCCTAATTTCTAGAAAGGCTTTGTTGCGGCACGGAAATACTATTTTATATGGTGAGTCATCGTTAGTTATTTTTATTCTGGAAATTCCATTGTTTGTGAAACTAGCGAATATTTAGCTACAAGATATACGCCACGTAGACGTCCGCCATTAGCCACGTCGATGGCCGCCATATTAATTTTGATTAATTTGATGTCAGTAATACTAAAGTAGGCGTTCATGATCTTAAATCTTGACCAATCATTTTTGAGTATCAGCTGTCACCGAATTATATATTTAATTTATTTGAAGCAATGTTTAATTTAAACAATAATGAATGGGTAGACTTGGTGGACTCATTCAGGTCAACAGGTCGTAGCTTGTTTTATTGAAAAGCGGTTGTCATATTTGGCTGTCAGGTGAATACATTATAAACTAAATTAGGCTAATTTACAAAATAATCCCATTTAAGTGTCATTGACAAATGGTCAATATAAAGATGTATTCTGTATAGTTAATTAATATTTAAATGTTAGAACAATTAACACGGGTTACATTAATACAGCTGACCAAAGTGCTGTTGTCCATTGATGCTCCTATATAGCGCTTTGTTTTGGAACATTCCCTACATGATTGACACAAAATAAGAATGTAATACACATGGGAAAATCAAATGAAAGATATTTTATTTATAAGCAGTATGGTGTATAGTATTGCATCGAATAGGTCATTACTATTGTTGTTCGGAGCTGGTGATAATGGATATGTTGTCTGAATATTTTATTAAATATCACGCGTTTTTCATCTGCATGACAGCAATGACATTTCCTGCATGAACTGCGTTTCTTATTCCATGTTGAGCTGATATGCCGTTTTCTGAAACATTAACGTTAAGCACATGCATGTTTCAGACATTGCTTTTACGGCAGCTTCAGCTTAAACTCACATGTCTAAAGCTGCATTTCATTGATTTCCACTTCTGAGCTGATTCTCTAAGATTCATGTACATGTATTAGGTTTCACATATTGGATAGAGCGAGTGTGGAGCACTGTTTCCTGAATCGTGATCATCTTAAGTTTAAATTGGCAATTAGGCAAGCATTTTCTACAATGCATCACATATACGAATCTTAAGCCAGCGGCATGATTAGCTTGGCACGATCACATGCTCTTATGCTATGACATTTTCCATGTTTTCTAAATATAACCTTCCTCTTGAGTACTTTTAAACTGTGTGAAAGTAAATATGCTTTGTTCTTTTTCGCTATATTATGTGGCATATTTTAAAATTAAGCATTGACTATTATACAGTGTATGTTACTGACGTTACGTGTCAAATATCATCTTTAACTGTTGAACAATTAAATACCACTAACATTGTGTGGCAATATTAACCTTATTTGTCATTCTATATCGCTTACATAACGTGATATACATCAACATTAACGATAATGCCATTCTATGTCGCTTATGCCTCAGTCACACCGGATCGTACGTTTTCTGGATCATACGATTGGTGGCAATTTGGCCGAGTTACGACCAATCGGCAATGTTTGCTACGATCTCCATTTACGATCGCATGCTGCAATTGCTCTTAAGACTGGCAGTAGGCCATCGTACGATCGGTGGTGTGCTTGGTCGTGCGATCACCAACGATTGAAGCAGATCGATCGCAAGATCAATCGTAGGTAATCGTGCGACTAGTGGTGGCGATAGCGATTAGCGATCGATCGCAAGATCAATCGTAGGTAATCGTGCGAATAGTGGTGGCGATTAGCGACCGATCGTACGATCAATCGTGGCGACCTTCGATCGATCGTGCGATCGGTCGCAACCAGTCGCAGCCAGTCGTGAGATGGGTCGCTCAATCAGCTCACGACCGTGCGTCAGCATCAGTAGTCACCTAGCTCTTAAGGCGTACACTTTACAAAATATAAAGCCTCTTAAGAAGGATAACGGCCGTGGGAAGAGAACCAAGCCAGAGCCAGAGCCAGAGCCAGAGCCAGAGCCAGAGCCAGAGCCAGAATCTGATGTTAGGGCGATTTTAGCTGAGATTCTCTCTCTGGTGTCGTATTGGTGAGCGACCTGAATCCCACTAGCTACTCCAAATATACAGGTCTGCGAGCTAAAGACTGGTGGTACCACCAATCTTAAGGTTGTGCAACAATTCGGGACAAGTCCTGACTGGTCGCATTACCGATCGAAAGGTCGCACGATAGGTGTAGTACCACCAATCGTCAGGTGACAGAAGCAGTAGCACGATCAATCGTGCGAATACTTGACCGAAGATCATGCACGACTGGTGGTGCGTCAATGTCTGACTGGAGGTACGACCATGTAAGACCTGTCTGCAACCTCTTACGATTTTGAATCGCATGTCAGAAGTTTTAAACATGACCATCGACCTTGCTGCGACTGATTTTGATTTGGCGATCACCCACGACCTATGCGACCAATCGTCCGCTCTTTCTACGATTTGCCTGCGATTCAAATGTTTTCGATCGCGGATAGGTCGTAACCTGGTCGCAGGCCCGGTGTGACTGGGGCTTTACAATACATGACTTACATCAAACATTAACCATACTGTCATTCCATGTCACTCTCATACTCTCAACTATCACCATAAACTGTTATGTCATTTTATGTAATTTCTTTAGTATTACATATACCAACATTAACTGCAATATATTCCAGGTCGCATATATTGCGTGACATGTATCAAACATAAACCATCCTTTCTAAGTCGCTTACATGGTAATACAAACATATGGTTTTTTTCTTTGTGGTATAATAAGCATGAACCATAGGGCATGTACCGCTCATTGGTCAAGTTTGATATGTTCATAGATGATGCGGTATTGTCTATGTGTTTTGGTGATGGATGTGACACAATGTAAACGACAGAGTCCAATTGTTATTTCAGTTTGCCCTTCATTTTGCTTTCGCGAGTTTTCATGACAGTCAAGCATTGATTTTATGCAAATTCTGTTCCTTCGTGGGCTTAAACTATGTTGTTACATTTTCATACAGCTCCGTAACGGCGTTTTCATAACCATGTACATTTATCCATTTGAAAGACAAAACTGTGTCTGTTACATTCACAAGCAATAAGAAAAGTTCATGTTAATGGATTACATAAATATAACGTGTTCGTTCATTTACTCGTGTACTGCCCTGCTTTACTGCCTACATTATTAAGTTTTTTCGACGTGGTGAGTGGTTATTTAAAGTAATATTATTTAAACTATTTCTGAGCGGTTATATCAAAGTTAATTGAATTATGGAAGCCACATGACTATTCTTGATACAAGGATTCAGGGACTTCTGTTTGTAATTATTTTCCATAGCTTTGTGCGTAATTGTATACTTGAAATTGCGCTGTATCGATATTACATAGTTTAGATACATTTTTGTATAACGAAATAACTTTCCAGGTCCCCAGTAATTCGTTATAAGCCTGTTCCACTGTATTCCATGATTTACAAATAAAAAGACTCGTAAATTGCTCAACAATGAGATTATTATCGCGCATACATTGGAACGCGTTCATTTCATGTACACTATATTTTTATCGACATTTTGCGATGAAATTTGAGCAGAACGAGTGACACAATACTTAATGAAGGCCAAGTATAATGTGACTAATAATAATAATAATAATACTGAAAACAAATAAAACGTATACAAAGAAACCCCTGTATTTAGGACTGCTATAAGTATGTGTCAAAGTGTCCTTAGTAGCGAGATAGCGTTTATTGTGGAGTTGGAGAGTAAATTTAAAAATAGGAAGCCAAAATAGATGGGTATAATTCTTGTTCGTAGGCATATAACAATGCTTAGCTAAGTCGCTCTACCAAGTATACTCTTTCACCATGTTAACTGATCAAATAGAATTTCGTTATAATTGTATGAATTTGTTATATCATGCTCATGTGTTTGTTCATTTGTCGACCTAAACAAACACGAACAATATATTTCCTATAGTTAAAACATCAATAAACATGCATTATTAAAGAATGAACTGTATTGATTCGTATTTGATGAAGAAACAGGTTTGTACATCATAAACTTTAAAAACTTCCATTTTGTTTAACAATCGGGCTATTTTACAAGTTTTGTCTGTTAGGAAAATGGTAAAAAAATACATTTTCAATCGGTTATACATTGCAATGGTTCTTATTAGAGATGTTTTAGTCACTGTAACAACAATACTAGATGAAGCCAATTCAACATTTTATGTACAGATGAGCACGACTCATCTTTAACAAATTACAGTACCGTATCCATAATTTCGTTATATCCAAACTTATAATTACCGTGTTGTTAAACAATAACATATACAAGAGGGTGGTTGACAAATAAAAAATACTGCATACTGTCTGATTTTTTTATTATCGAGTATGTTATAAAATGTGTTCCACTGTACATAATATATTATATGTGTCATAACAAAATAAAACAGACTCATCATCGGCAACGCTTGTCGTTATGTCACCTTGTTCAAGGACCATTGCCTAGTATAATATGTGCCATTCTCAAAACTTTTGTGTTTTCAGAATTAAAATCAAGCTAGAAATTAATAGTTGTACCAACGATAATAAAATGTTTCAAGTTGATCGGACACTCGAATACTTTTTTGTTGAGTTTTGTCTTATTTAAATGTTCACTTATAAATCGATCTGATAATCACATACTTTGATAGCACAAAATTTGAACCGATGATTTGTTTAAAACTTAGATAAAAATTGCTTGTAAACAAACAGCCTCCAGAGTTATCTACATTCCTACAAAGTACGACCGCATTTTACTATGGTATCAATATGATTAACTCATCATAGCTTAATTGAATAAAGTCAATCACGAATTTACATCATAAATATCTGTAAAGTTTCTGTTATGTCGATTTTTAAAGACCCTTAACTTAAACGTTTTATAGGATTAAATGAAACAATATCTCAGCAAGAGAGACTGCGTGGTCGAATAATAGAACGCTTGTATCCTGGTCTGAAGGTTGAGAGTTCGACTACTGCTTAGAATCAGGAGCGACTACTTTAGTAACACTGGAAACAATCATCGATAGTTACGATATCAATGTATCATTGATATATTTTCATCGATTGATTATCGATACAAAATTTAAAAAATCGATACCTATGAAAAAAAAATATATGCCTGAAAACGTCGAAAATTCACCCAAAACAAAAATGAAAGCTAACATAAGATAAAATCTTGGTTGTAAATATTGGAACGAAGTCAAACATCTGTCAGACACAACGCTGCCAGCACCACTTGGTCAAACATCTTTCAGACACAACGCTGTCAGCACCACTTGGTCAAACATCTGTCAGACACAACGCTGCCAGCACCATTTGTACAAACATCTGTCAGACACAACGCTGCCAGCACTCATCTGTCAGACACAACGCTGTCAGCACCACTCATCTGTCAGACACAACGCTGCCAGTACCACTAATCTATCAGACACAACGCTGCCAGCTCCACTCATCTGTCAGACACAACGCTGCCAGCACCACTAATCTATCAGACACAACGCTGCCAGTATCACTCATCTATCAGACACAACGCTGCCAGCACCACTCATCTGTCAGACACAACGCTGCCAGTACCACTAATCTATCAGACACAACGCTGCCAGCACCACTCATCTATCAGACACAACGCTGCCAGCACCACTCATCTGTCAGACACAACGCTGCCAGTACCACTAATCTATCAGACACAACGCTGCCAGTACCACTAATCTATCAGACACAACGCTGCCAGTACCACTCATCTGTCAGACACAACGATGCCAGTACCACTCATCTATCAGACACAACGCTGCCAGCACCACTCATCTATCAGACACAACGCTGCCAGCACCACTCATCTATCAGACACAACGCTGCCAGCACCACTCATCTGCCAGACACAACGCTGCCAGTACCACTCATCTGTCAGACACAACGCTGCCAGTACCACTCATCTGTCAGACACAACGCTGCCAGCACCACTCATCTATCAGACACAACGCTGCCAGCACCACTCATCTACCAGACACAACGCTGCCAGTACCACTCATCTGTCAGACACAACACTGCCAGTACCACTCATCTATCAGACACAACGCTGCCAGTACCACTCATCTGTCAGACACAACGCTGCCAGTACTACTCATCTATCAGTCACAACGCTGCCAGCACAATTCATCTGTCAGACACAACGCTGCCAGCACCACGTATATGTCAGACACAACGCTGCCAGTACCACTCATCTGTCAGACACAACGCTGCCAGTACCACTCATCTGTCAGACACAACGCTGCCAGCACCACGTATATGTCAGACACAACGCTGCCCGCACCACGTATATGTCAGACACAACGCTGTCAGCACCACTTGTACAAACATTTGACAGACACAACGCTGCCAGCACCACGTATATGTCAGACACAACGTTGTCAGCACCACGTATATGTCAGACACAACGCTGTTAGCACCACTTGTACAAACATTTGACAGACACAACGCTGCCAGCACCACGAATATGTCAGACACAACGCTGTCAGCACCACTTGTACAAACATTTGACAGACACAACGCTGCCAGCACCACGTACATGTCAGACACAACGCTGTCAGCACCACTTGTACAAACATTTGACAGACACAACGCTGCCAGCACCACGTATATGTCAGACACAACGCTGTCAGCACCACGTCTATGTCAGACACAACGCTGTCAGCACCACGTATATGTCAGACACAACGCTGTCAGCACCACTTGTACAAACATTTGACAGACACAACGCTGCCAGCACCACTTGTAACTTTATATATCAAAAGTTGTAAAAATGTGGCCGAAAAGGATGGTCAAAGTAATACATAAGTATGTAAAAGACACAAACGTGAAACTATCCTATATATATATGAAATGAAACTGCAGACATGTTAATGGCATTTAACTAAACGATACTTGATATATCGATGTATCGTCAATATTTCTCATCCGATATATCGATATCGTCAATATGCCGTTTGCCGATCATTGACAGTACTAAACTTATATAACTTGTAATCTTGTTCCTCAGTTGATGTAATATATACACGTTTAAATAATATACGTAAGTAAATAGATTTCCATTCAAACTTATCTATTTTACGTCGATTGTGAAACAGGTATACACCTTATATTAGTTCCTCTGGATGGCTACGTCCTTTGTTGCTAACCAGTACTCGCGCAAATATTTCACACATTATTAAGTCAACCATTAGTTGAAACTTACTGGCGAGTACTTGTGCCCAATTCATGGATCGTTAAGTTCGCTGCTGAGCCTGGCCAAAGGAGGAAATCGAACCCACGACTTTGGGATCGGTAGTCAGACACTCCACTATGTTACTACTAGGACTACTTTGCCTTTCTAAATGGGTGTTCGTTGTCTATCGACGTCAAGTAGGAAAATCCAATGGCAGAAAAACGAAGGAGATTAGATATAATCGGGTGGTTATGAACATATTAAGTTACATATTTTCAATCTATCTTCCTCAAGATGCAAATAAATTTCAATACATATTGTAGACGCCATTACAAGTGTTTACATTTTTCATACATAGCGAAACAAAATTCAATGTCAGGGCGTTGTATATTTAAGAATGACCGGATCGTTACCTTCCTCTTCATGTAGAATACTTGTTTTAAAACATACAAGATAACATCACCATTAGTCACTTCAACGTTATTTGTATATTTGATGTATTGATTCACTGGCTATATATACCCATAAGATACGACATTGGCGTTTTTTTTTCTGAAAATTGCTCATGTATATAGCTATAAAATGTTTATCTATCAATGTATTGATCTACGCCGGAACATATAGCGACCACCACTACATGTGATATATTAGAATAAAAAAACATCTTATATGTCATACATAATAAATTTTGGCAGTTTTATGTTATAAATAGTTGTTCATTTATAAATATCTATTTCATTAACCTCTCGTGTTTTACTAAAATAATTTATCTATGTATGACGCACGAAATAACTGAATTATCATTTTTACACGACTATACATGATCAATGTACCTATTTATCATGCTTGTTTTAATTTAACGTGTAAGTAATTAAAAACTTAATACATTAAATCATGAAAAAAACATGTTTTTATATTATATATTGGGGTCAGTATGCGTTTCCGTAATAAACACTTTCTACAATTCAAAATGTGGAAACGTCGATTAATGCGTTCATGTCATGAGTTGTGTCTTCTAATTGGTAGCTTACTATGATTCTATAATATTATATACAAAACTCTCATCAGTTTTAATAGTTTCACAGTAATCAGTTTGAACGCTAAAATATTTTCTTTTTTTCTTTAAGAAATTGGTTCAAATTATACGGAATCGTATAACGACCCGCTACATGGAATTGGAAAACGCGACTTTTCATGAAATTTAATGTACTGATACCATAAATGGTACATCTTAAAGGATAACTGACATGATAAATCATATAAATATACATGTATATACTGAGTGTATGGCTGTATATAAAGATTACTTTGTCTCTTCATTCTCTATACATAAATGAAGTCTTGAGGCAAGAAACAAGCATATAAAATAAACATTTACAAATGAACAAAAATGCATCACATACATATTATTTCGGCAATAGTAGTGTAGCATTAAATTGAAGATAAATAAGACAATCATATATAAGTATTTAAATAATGCTAATATATGTGATGCAAAACATATTAAATGCCTGAATGCTTGGTATATGTAACATGTAGAGGTGGTCTCTATACGTTTCTGTAAAAACTAAGTTAATTATGACTTATATTTATAACATTTCATGTTTAAAATGCTTATTATTATTACATATATTGATTCCCTATTAATGCAGGAAGGGTACCGGTCGATACATTCATCATATTCAATAAATTTCTTCCTTATCCGTGTCAGTATTACATGTACTTATTTTTGTACTATAAACATGTTATCGCTGATATGTATTTGTACACTAAAGATATACCTTAAAATATATATACACTTGGTCATTTTCGGAAAACAAGGCTCATTCGTTCTACTTTATTAACTTCACATGTCTTCATTGTTAACGATCTCAAAACAAATCAATCAAGGTTGGTGTATTTTTTTATATATATAATACACATCATTGTGAAATGAAGAGCATAGATTTTTTTTATTTGAGTTGTATGCGTATGTTCGATGTACATATCTGTTTCCCATGGCCAAGTGATTAAGGCATCCGCCTTAGAAGCGGTAGGTCGAAGATTCGAATCCCACTAGGGGTCCATCCTGATATGACCGGTCGGTGAGCCGCTAGCTAGTTAAATATTGGTTACCGTGTGCCTACCTGCCTGGTGCCTGTCATTAAAGGAAGTAATTGTGCTCAGACAGTAGGTGTCTCATTAGTCAGACATTACTGGCCCTTAGTAAGGGTGACACTATAATAGATAACATTTTGTATGTTCAATGTTAATTCATCGTTTTTCTAAGATAATTAGAACTTATTTACTACAGATTTGCCTCGTTAAGTAATTAAGTACTTATATAATATGTTGTGAATGGAACAGCAAGGCAAATATGTTGTGAATGGAACAGCAAGGGAACAGCAAGGCAAATACGGATCGTTTGTAGCATTCTTATTCTTTCTTTCAGTTTTTATTGTTGTGTAATTTATATCAGAATGTTGCATATACTTCTAATTAAGCATAAACTCATTGAGCAGGTAATTAATTTAATCAAATGGACTAAACATTGTTTTTGATTTTCCTATGCTTATCGCAGTGCTGCTTACAAATTTTAATTGCATTTAGGCTCACAAATTTTAATTACATCTACACTTGCACATTTTCATTTCACAGATAATTGCATTTTTGAGAATTACATTTACTACTTGTATGACCAGTGGAATAGAATGACGCCCCTCTATATTATATGCCTTTTTCATACCAATACTGAAGACACACCTCGTCCATTAAAATAGTAGCTATGATAATGCCGGGTATTTTCTGCTCTCAGTAATATAAACATCATTTTTCTACTCTAACTCTTTGTATTTATTTTACATGTTTTATAGTTACGGACAGTCGGGTTTTCAAGTTAACGCCAACATCTGACGCGATGTCATATATAATTATTGCGCAACGCAGCGTAAAAATTATAGAGATCGGCTTCTTCGCGTAATATTTCGAACAGGACCGTATTTGTACTGTAAATTTTGCCCCGATGACTTCGCACGTTGCTATATCTACAATGGCTTGCCTTATACTGACCATCTTCGTTCAGATAAATGTTTTTTCATGTGGTGCAAAGTCAAATATATGAATATTTATGTAATGCGAATGCGTGATTTTAAACGCGTTACGATGCTCGGCATTATTCGTTAGAAAATATTTCGTAGTTTTGTTTACATAAATAAAAAATGTATATTGGACCAAGAATGTTATATTTATTGAAACTACTAACTTAGAATTTTTCAAATGTAATTTTGACAACAAAGAACTCTACTCAGTAGAAGTTAGCATGTGTAATGCTGTTTGGATTCCCACGAGTTACACGTTAAACGATTCGGGTTACTATGGAGACTTGGTTTGTGTGTGCAATGCAGTTGAAACAATTGTGACGGGGATAAAAAGCAAAAAATAACTGAATGGATAGATATGCACAGCGGAAAGAGATTTGTTTACAATAAACGCATGGTTTTTAAATATTAGAAACATATGTTATTTCAGTTCGTATTAAACTTACTTTGGGTACATTTGAAGTGCAATATATTTAATATAAAAATCATTTTCCTGAAAAGAGTTTCGGCTCGTATGATACCCATGCACGAATTGAACAACATATTTAGTTTGATATATCTGTTCTGTTTCGGTTGTTCAATATAAATATTATCATACGGTAGAAACAATTATTTCTATGTACAGAGCAGTACATAATATATACATGTAATAAACATATTTTTCATTTTGTCACCAATTTATCAGGCGATATATTAAATTTGACTTCCCGATTAGACTATGACTGTAATTAGATATACAATTCCATTTTCCCGAAAATCATCGCACAGATAAATTTAGACAGGTCTTTTGCTATAAGACGCGGACACACTGCTGTATTATATACATACCAAACGGAAAATCTAAGGTCGCGTTTTTCAGATTTTGCTATCAAATGGTGTTATCTACATGAAAGCGATAGTCTCATTCACCGGTATTCAATGTTTATATATTCACTGCGTATAGTGGGCATCTTGCCATGACGAACGTCTAATTATTTCATCAATTACGTATTAAAGATAAACATAATTATCTAATGGCTGGACTGAACGCAATCATTTAAAATACTGAATTAATATGTTAATGTACGAGAATCATACACTTTATAAGTCACATATACATAACCAACATATACAATATAAGACACATAAATAACTATATGCGTGCATAACAAAAAATAATGAATTTGATGGGCGGGAGCGGGATGGTGCTCTGGTGGACGGACGGACGGACGAACGAAGAGAGAGAGAGAGAGAGAGAGAAAGAGAGAGAGAGAGGGGGGGGGGGGGGGAGAGAGGGGGGGGGAGAGAGGGGGGGGGAGTAGGAATGAGGAAAGGGGTGAAATATTAAACAAAATCGAACAAACGAACGTAAGTAAATAGAAAGGAAAGGAATGAACGCACGACTTCAATGATAACGCTAAACACAACATTTACAGTATGACGTTGATGAAAACTTGGAAGTTACGAGGGACAAAAATCGATAAGAGTATTTGATCTGAAATATTGTAATCGTTTTATTTGTAAGTTTTTAATTAGTTCTATGATGTTCAAATTCCCCAAGTTATTTAATGATATGTCATAATTCACATAAGGTTTACAAAAATGATTAATGTCGATTACTAGATAATAATTATCATTCAAACCCATCTAATTCAATTGATTTCTGTATGTAGAAATGCCACATAATTACATAACCGATCTAAGTATTTTTATATGCACAGTCCGTAATTAAAGTTTGAACTGCTATATTCAGCCTATTTAGGTTACACAAACGTTTCAAAATGTCAAATCTCAATCAAAACTTTAACTAAACTCATAAGAAGTAAGTTTGGTTTTATTTAAAACACTCCCATATATTTGTTCGCAGAGACGTATACCCGCGCTGAAATGGTACGTTAATACATACGCATAGTTAATGATATACAGAGCAACCTGTCAAATACCGCTCCCTCTCCACACGGTACGGTACGGCTATTCAAATAACATCAACATTGCCCAATTAGATAAAAACTAACAATAACACTGTGTCATTTGTTTTCATTACAGCAAAACCTCACTTAAAGTCAACCTCAATTATAAGACCAACTCAAAATTAAGAACAATTGTCATTAATTGGTTTTTATTTAACCTCAATATTAAGACCATTTTCAAGGGTCACAAGAGTGGTCGCATTACTTGGGTTTTACTGAATTTTACTGCTGAATCTAAGCATTCCTGACGGAGACTTAAACTTTAAAATGTTTTAAAATACAATGTAACCGCGGTTAAAGTATGGCCTACGTTGATATAATAACACAAGTTAGTTTCATATCAAAATTACGAAAGACAGGTGGCGACTTCCTTATTCATTATTTCGCAACATAGAAACATGAAATCATGAAATTTCAAGCTAATCACTTCACGGCAACACATTTCACTTATTTTGTTGATGCAAAGTAATTATGAACTAGATTTGTATGATTACACTATGCCTGGTTTCTCAATTTCAGGGTATAGGTTAAGTATTGAAGATGTGTCATTCGTACAAATCACCGCTCTTTACATCATACGCTTAATATAACTTGAATATAAGGAGTATGATAAAAAGTTAATTAAAGGGAGATAAGTTTGTTATCGTATATATGTGAAATATATCGAAATTATTCGTGAGATATCATGGTGTTTTGTGCGTTTATGAAAAAGATACCGGGATTGATATACAATTCATAAAAAAATGTCTTAAAGATTTCACAGTGCTGTAAGGTTTTAAATGAATTTTAAAATAAGCCATCTATGTAAAGACCAATAACTGACCCAGACGCTATTACCGCTTCTAAAACCTAAAACTTTTTAACCGATCTTCTAACACATATTGGATCGTCTTATTGTAAATGAATTGCTACATAATTATATAATAAAGTAAGGTTATTACAAATGGCTGAAAGTCTACGATATAAAAACACGGAACAAGGGAGGTAACTCTAATTATTTTTTACTTAATCAGAAGAAATCATAAACTCTCGTAAAACAGTTATAAACGTGCTCAATGAAAGAAGTAAGTGGACGTTGTAAAAAACAATGAGACGAAGTATAATTACAAGATAATATTTTTAGGGTGGAATGCCTTGTGACTGAGTGCAATTTCTTTTGAATAAAGGAGGAATTGAGGGAGAGAGGGAGGGAACAGAGAGGGAGGAACGGAGGGTGAGAATTATGGAAGCAATGAAGGAAGAACGGAAGGATGGAGGGATGGAAGCAGCTAGGGTGGAACGGATGGGGAGAGGGATGGAGGCAGGGAGGGTGGAACGGAATGAGAGAGGGATGGAGGCATGAAGGGTGGAACGCAGGGAGAGATGAAGGGAAGCAGGGAATGAAGAACGGAGGGAGAGAGAGATGGAAGCAGGGAGGATGGAACGGAGTGAGAGAGGGATGGAGGCAGGGACGGTGGAACGAAGGGAGAGAGGGATTAAAGCAAGAAGGACGAATGGAGGGAGAGAGGAATGGAAGCAGATAGGGAAGAGCGAAAGGGAGAGAGGGAGGGAAGCAAGGAAGGAGGAAAGAAGGGAGAGAAGGATGGAAGCAGTGAGGGAGAGAGGGATGGCATCAATGTGGGAGAGAGATGGAAGCAGTGAGGGAGAGAGGGGTGGAATCATTGAGGGAGAGAGGGATGGAAGCAGTGAGGGAGAGAGGGATGGAATCATCGAGGGAGAGAGGGAATGAAGCAGTGAGGGAGAGAGGGGTGGCATCAATGAGGGAGAGAGATGGAAGCAGTAAGGGAAAGAGGGATGGAATCATCGAGGGAGAGAGGGAATGATGCAGTGAGGGAGAGAGGGGTGGAATCAATGAGAGAGAGAGGGATGGAAGCAGTGAGTGAGAGAGATGGAAGCAGTGAGGGACAGAGATGGAAGCAGTGAGGGAAAGAGGGACGGAAGCAATGAGAGAGAGAGGGATGGAAGCAGTGAGGGAGAGTGATGGAAGTAGTGAGGGAAAGAGGGATGGAATCAGCGTCGGAGAGATGGATGGAAGCAGTGAGAGAGAGAGGGATGGAAGCAGTGAGGGAGAGAGGGATGGAATCAGTGAGGACGAGAGGGATGGAATCAGTGAGGACGAGAGGGATGGAATCAGTGAGGGAGAGAGGGATGGAAGCAGTGAGGGAAAGAGGGATGGAATCAGTGAGGGAAAGAGGGATTGAATCAGTGAGGGAGAGAGGGATTGAATCAGTGAGGGAGAGGGATGGAAGCGGTGAGGGAGAGAGGGATGGAAGCAGTGAGGACGAGAGGGATGGAATCAGTAAGGGAGAGAGGGATGGAAGCAGTGAGGGAAAGAGGGATGGAATCAGTGAGGGAAAGAGGGATTGAATCAGTGAGGGAGAGAGATATTGAATCAGTGAGGGAGAGAGGGATGGAAGCAGTGAGGACGAGATGGATGGAATCAGTGAGGGAGAGAGGGATGGAAGCAGTGAGGGAAAGAGGGATGGAATCAGTGAGGGAAAGAGGGATTGAATCAGTGAGGGAGAGAGGGATAGAAGCAGTGAGGACGAGAGGGATGGAAGCGGTTAGGGAGAAAGGGATGGAAGCAAGGAGGAGAACGAAGTTAAAGAGGGAAGTAAAATAGGCTTGATAAACTGAGGGAGAGAGGGAGGGAAACAGGGAAGGTGAACGTAAGTAGAGAGGGAGGGATGCAGGTACACAATTAATGATATTATGTAATGAACCGTTTCGTAATAAAAAAATATTGATAATGGTATTCAATACAAAATACTTTCCATGGCATACTATACAAAATGACAAAAATAACCATTACATCATCTTTGTAATGAGCATTTATGATAAAAGGCAGTATCAATTTAATTTATGAGAAGATTAATTAATAGAAAGAAGGCCGATTTTAAATTAACGGGTCTTAGACATTTTAGTTGATGATATTAGAGAAAACTAATCAAGAATGGAATTAGATGCCAATACACACACAGGAACTAGAAAGATACTTTACTGTTCTCACTCACTGTGTAAATTGTTAAATTCTAGCATGGTTATTACATTGAACTAGTGATGCCATCATCTTTATTGGCCTATTGTACGAACCAAAGTATACCCATTATAAGGTAAATTGGTAGCGTAGTGGTTGAAGGGTCGAGCGCCAAAATATAATTTATAAGAACTTATTTCAAAGTAAATATAACATAAATACGTTTAACCTAAGATGAATCACCTTTTTACGTTTTTTTAGATACCATATGCTTTCCAACTTAAATGTTAACATTATTTCTTTTTAAATGTGGGACGGACATTTTCTTTTGTTAGATATTATTTACCTGTATATATATTTTACTGGCATTGACGTACCATTGGTATATCCTTTTAGTACGTTCGTACCTATAATATATTTTAAAAATGCTTTAATTAGGTCTTGTTAGGTCTTGTTATCAGTTCGAAGTAAGTGGGGGTTTTATTCTGTCATCAATCGATCTTGATTATTGTTTTGATGTCACGTGACTGTACAAATATCAAGATTACGTGCAAAGGCAAAATGCATTCTGTTTAAGTTATTTAACAATTAAAGGCGATGATATCTAAATAAAAAAGAACAAAACTCCACAAAATGGTGAACAATTGTTTTAATTAAATTTGGTGCTACTCTTGAAATTGTAACAGTAAGCTATTTCACAGCTCATTCGGTTACATGATATAGTGCTCGACTGCTAAAATATATATCTAAGGTTGGAGCTCCTGGTTCGGTGTATGCTCTCTGTGACATTTTGGCAGTAGATAATACATCCAAAATCATTTGATTCATGTCGGGAAAGTGTCAGTTGTTTGCGATAGAACGGGTTGGTAAGCTGGAAACACTGGTTATGTCAATTTACCGCCGTACATAAATAAACCTCTGTAAAAAGTATTGTAAAATCTCCTGCATGAAACAATTGACATCGCAGAATATGTACTAAACACATTGATAAACTTAAGTTTCCTTTGAAAAGTAAGTGCCATAAGTATCTGGTGAATAATTGTCTTTTTTCCTTTAAAATGCGAGTATCACTATATGTAAACGCTTTGTTTCTACATAGCAGTCCTTAAATTTGTCTTTTCCCAACACTTGTATCATTCTGATTGTATGTGCATAGTATATCAGCACTAATAAAACAATGTCTTTTCCCAACACTTGTATCATTCTGATTGTATGTGCATAGTATATCAACATTAATAAAACAATGTTTACCTCTTGCTTCGGGTTATTTAAGGGTTCTATATCGTATGGAGATTTCACTAAACACCTAAATGACTTAACATCAACAGCAATCTCAAAACCATGAAACTTTTCGAGGGAAAATGTTAAAATGTCGCATATGTTTAGATAACGATGACTGGCTCTTGTTGAAATTGATGGAAAAGTTTTTCCTGAGATTTTAGTGAAATATAACTGTCGGAAAGTTATAGTCGTCTTCATGGCATAATGGCATAACAATTTAGTGCAGGGACATTTCTGTAGTGTTTAACTTGTTCATTCTATTTGCTTAGTGTGGTTGATTTGTATTCAAAATAACCTTTGGGACACAATAACACATTAGTGACTACAGTAGTTTCTGAATAGAAATGAATATTCTATTTCTTGGTGTATATATCGTTTTGTCAGATTAACAATTTCTCTGCAGCAATGTTTACCTACATTTTATAAGTTTTCAGAGAAGAAGGCGACTCATTGCAATTGCACTGTGTCCATCGTTGTCAATGTTCTGCCTCGAATTACATCTCCTCTTAACCAACGTGGCGAGTTTCAATTTAAAACTTCTTAGGACGGTTCATCGTCTCGTCCTTTCAAAGTTGTATGCACAATTATGTTCCATATACAGAATTCCAACTGTTTTTCTTTACATGGCTATAATGATAATATATTTTCCGAAGCAGTACACTGTTGCCTAATAATTGTTTCACCCAAATATATTTCTACAGTGAACCTCTGCCATTTATTTGTTAAATAGTCCTTATCCATCACAAAACATAGGCCACCAGAGGCTGGTCATTAAATTTTCTCGATAGAGTATCTACATGAAGTTTTAAAAGTCCTTTGCCATAAACCACCGGTTCGAGTTTGACATATTTTCACTCAAAACATTCTCCGGGCAACACTCTACCAAGCTTGACAAATTATAATGTTTCGATTAATCAAAAGAATTGTCAACAGACGTTTCTTTTTAATATGTACATAGTGGAATCTTTCTCTATCCAAATAATACCATATAGATGTCCCTTAGATTATCCTGTATTGAGTAGTTAAAAGTTTGGCAAAATGGACTAGGCTAATTGTCTTTAAATGAGAAATTCTGCTGGTCAACCGTGAACAGTATGGTAGAAGCGTTTTATAGGCAATCAATGATTAGGTTCTAGCCGACGCAATCTGTTACAATTATGCTGTTAGAGGAGAAGGCTCTTTTTGTATCTGAAACACATGGATAGAAAACATGAAATTTATGTTCCTTAGATTATCCTGTATTGAGTAGTCAAAAACTTTGACCACAAAGGGGCGATGCTAATTGTCATTAAATGACAAAACATTCTCCTTTGAATCTGCTGGTCAACCGTGAAAAGTATTTGGAAGAACTGCTTGAAGGGCAATCAATCCAAAATGGTTCTAACCGACGCAATCCGTCGAGTTGAGGTTGAGTCATAACAAATGGTCATCATAAGCGGGGCTTATGTATTGTCTATATCCTTTCTGGATACAATATTTTCTAAAATAGAAACGCAATTTCAGAATCGTTTCACACGCGTGTTTCTTGGGTAACTCACTAACGGAATACGCCATATAGTTTTGTTGACATCTCTGGTGGTTTTAGAGGTTTCCGTATGTGTTTTAATATATATTTGAGTATTGAAATTGAGTAATCCATGGTCACCACAACCTGTTTGTCTGTATTAGTATTATGATACGCTTTATAATCGTTTGCAAATACGTGGATTTATTGCATTTTGGTCTCGCATATATGACTAATTTTACCATGGCAAGAGATCTTGTTTGGTGTGCCGCGTTATTTGTTGCACACAGCACATTTCTTTATAATTTGTAGTCTTTTTTTCTATGTTATTTGGCAGAAATTTATTTCTTGTCGACCCTAGTGAGGTTAATATTATAAAATAGCTACAGGAACCCATGACTATGTACTTTTGTTCCATTCTGTATTTCATTATGCGTCGCTTACATATATTGTTTTTTTCTAGGGGTTTTATGGTATGCTGAAACTATAACGATCTCCTACCTGGTATTTTTTTGCTTTAAGAGACATTTAACAATACTTAAATTCGACTTAGTATTAGTAACAATTGTTGACATGTGACGACCTTTCATGAAGTTTAAGATTTACAAAGAATGTTGCTTTTGCAGGGCCCCTAAGTACACTCTCATGTATTATATCATT
The DNA here is from genome assembly GCA_032209605.1 of Mactromeris polynyma. Lineage (NCBI taxonomy): Eukaryota > Metazoa > Mollusca > Bivalvia > Venerida > Mactridae > Mactromeris > Mactromeris polynyma. The sequence continues at coordinate 26,018,361 of JASFXZ010000001.1, forward strand.
TGCTATTTTTGTCAATCAATGCGAAATTGAACAAAGGAAAATTGGCAGCAGTCCAAATGAAACTCAGGGAAACTATTTACGTTGACTACTTCTGAAAATCGGAATTCACTAAAAGCATGTACAACATACAATATATATATTCCAGATTGCTATAAATACGGGGGTACCCCTCTCACCTGCTGTATAATCAACAGTGTACCGTTAAAATCGTGCTCGAATAGAAATGAAAAATACAAACAGGATTTTACGTCGGTGTGAACATCAAATAAGCTGAAATTAAACATTTTGTGTACCCCTAGTAAAACCCCATTTTGACGATTTCCAGATCTCGTATACCTTTATTCATCATGTCATCTATATATAACCTGCCATGTTCTTCTAAAGTTACCAATATCAAAATATGTTTTCTTCAATAAACAACTCAATATTCTGCACGTACACTGAATAATTTGACCTAGACTGTCAAGGACTTCTAATGTGTTTTCCAGACGTGTCACGTTTTTAGCAATGTCTTTATCTAACTATTTGTATGTTCATTGTGTGTGCCTATGATCAAACTATGGCTGAATTCTGCATGATCGATCTTTAGAAAAAGAAGGTAAAATCACAATAGGGGAATATTGTCACATGTCTTAATGTATTGTTACCTTTCATGAAGTTTAAAATTTACAACTCAGAATGTTGCTTTTGCAGTGCCCCTAAGTACACTCTGTATTTTATCATTGCTATTTTTGTCGATCAATGCGAAATTGAACAAAGGAAAATTGGCAGCAGTCCAAATAAAACACACGGAAAAATATGAGGCTATTATATCGTGCAGGGATCTAGAGTTAACAAAAAGGCACGGGTGCATAATTACCTGAGTGGCGCCAGAAGGCTGTCATACAGAAAAATGTCTTTTGTTGTTACAGATCTTACAGTATCTATTCTCAATGGCTTTTCTACTGATTGGTCTAAGTACTATACACATGAATGCCTGAATATTGTGTTTTTTGACTGACAAGAATGTACTAGGAACACTTTATAATTATGTTGGTCTATATAGAATAAAATGAGTTTATTTACTGTAATACTAGGAGAGTAACGGCTTTTCTTCTGTTGAGCCACATTATTTAGTCTGCATATGTATTCAATATCTAGGAGGTGGTCCCCAACTTTCAATATCTTTTTGTGTTGGTGTAAAGTTTTGAAAAATATATTGTAAAGAAACAATGCAACGAAATCATTTTTTCGAAATGACAATAAATATTTCATGCAAGACTATATTATATGTAGCATAATACACCTTCAATGTTCTGTCGTGCTGTCCTAATAAAGAAAACTACATTTAAATATTACCACACCTCTTTTGAAATCTTTGGGTGTCAGCAAAACATGTATATTTTAGTTAGGGTAAGTCCAAGCAAGTTCTATCGGGACAATTTAACTGATATTGTATGCTTTTGTGAGTACGCTACCATGCGCAGAAACTTTCGAAAGCGTATATTGCCCTTTAATATTATTGACAAAGAGTAACGAAGACAATGCCACATTCATACAAAGAACTTCTCATTACAAATATCATGCATATAAAGTACAACTAGTCAGGTGAAATGTTGGAAAGAAATAAAACCACAAAATTGTGCAACAATTAAAATAATGCGCCGGTTAGCAACGACAACCGCATTGTTAGTACACACATAATTTAGGCAAGTTTGACGGCAATTCTACATTTGCATGGTACGCGTTGTAATATTACCGCTACACAATCCCGTATTTTGCAACCTGTTCAACAACTTAAATGTGTAAGGCAATAAATTAAGATTAGACGTTTTCGTTTTTATATCCTCTTGTAAAAAAATAGCATATCTTTCGATATTTTTAAAACATCCATTTGTCGTCAGGATGTGTATATCATGTTTTGCACCTGTGAGTTGGAATGCAAAAGTGGCGTAAGTTGCAACCCATTTTGTTCATAAATGATTCATTGTTGTTTCAAATAATATGACATTACAAAATCGCGCAGGTAAAATTTCTCCACACGAATAAATTACATTAGTAATACATCTTGTTAAGTTTTAAGGTGCAGTGACACCGCATTTTGATAATACACAGATAGTACAAGTAGTAAACTTGCATAAGTTTGAACTGAAGGATAGAAATTTCGCTTTATGTGTAACTGTGTTATTCGATTACACAAATAACATTATAAGACAAAACAAACAAATACCAACGTGTAATAGGCCATGCAGTCGACACTTTTGCGATATGTATGTGTGATATATTTTCACACATAAACAATCGAAATAATATGACACATATTATGCCATGTGACACATTCCCTCTTGTTACTTGTTGTTCGGACATACATGACTATATTTTCTGCTTATATTTGAATTCTTGATATTTCAGTATGTTACATGGTATACCCTTAACAAACGTTAGTTGCCACCATTATGCTAATATCTCAAATGGTGTTACCTGTATCAGTCTGGATGCTCCCAATTGTCTTGTTATACTCTCTAAGTCTTGACTTGCACGTTTCTTCTGTGGTGTTGCGTAAACCTTAAGAAGCAATGAAAGCGAGGATGATATAATTTTACAATTATCCATCAGACCAAAACGCTTGCTTAATATTACATTTTGTTATCTCAATTTTACCATCCCAGTTATAAACGTTTGGAATACCAAAATTTGTATGGGCATTCCCGGACTATATGAGGTAATGTTTTTTATTATATTGAAAACAGCAAGAAAGTAGACTAAGTGTCAAAGTATAACCGTCTGTTGAATGTCTTATGATGTCACTCGCAGGTCAGGTTAATTGTAACCGAATCTGTTTATTGTATCACGATTTCACCTTGCAAGCACTGTAGTTTATTTACTAAATAATGCTTATATATTTCATATTTTACGAGAAAAAGATGTTGCATGCAAGTGTTTGTTGTTTAAGTACATCCTTAATTGTTCAGTTTTAATGGTAACGAAATAAGCATATGGCATACTGAAGAACAATATCCGATTGAAGTTTTAACTAAAACTATACAGTCATGGGCATCATGTATGTATTTTGGTAAATGTTCTTAATCAACACCAATGCAAAAAAGTAAGAATTAGCATATCCCTAAGCAACATTGTTTGTTTACTACGAATGAACGATAAAGTTGTTTATCGTAGGAACCAATGTTGCCAGACTTTAAATTTTGTTTTGTACATTATATCCATGAAATACCTTGTTCGCTCAAAATAATAGATAAACATATTGAAACCAGACGTGTATAATGCGTTGCAGTAGTAAAAAAAGCATGTGCAAACCATCGCGTGCCGCACATTACTTCAATTCCTAGATATTTTCATATGAAATTGGCTACACATTCAATGAATTGTCATTCTGTTTTAGCTCTGCTATTCGAAACAAATACAATTATTTAAGTTGGTTGAAACAAGCGTACATAATAACTACTGAACATTACACAATACAACACATATACGACTACAATTATACATTGAGATGCACGACAGATGTAAATGCGCTGTCCCAGAAAAGGTTCTAAGGCTGTAAGTCGTCAGTTTACCTTAAGTGTCTTGTTGTGTCGTGTCGTCCTTTGTCCTATATTCATTATTTCTTCTTTGAACTCCTGGTTTTGTGTCCCTCTGTGTCTGCGTGCCATTTAGATATTTTGTGTGGATCTGCCTAGAGTAGCTTTGCCGTTGAAATGTGGCATTCCCCATCGTCCGGATTAGAACAGAATTATGGCAAGTGCTTCAGCACAAGTAGTTAAAGCCCAACACATTTAGTTGATGATTGATGATTGACTGCATGCTGTAAATAAATTAAGTATATATGTCTATCGGACATCTTCTCCTTAGTTAAACATGGTTAGTGTTTCCGGCAGATTATATTTGTTTGCAAAAACGAATCATGTTGCATTGTAGTGACTGTACTGTCTTTTTAAAACCCTGACCCTTTTAGCATAAAATTATTGCTTTGAAATGGCAATGATAAAAAGAAAACAAATATCTTATAGGCGTATATTTAAAGATGTATCTGGCTCATCTCAACATAAAATGTTGAATTGGCTTCATCCAGTATTGTTGTTACGTTGGCTGAAACATCTCTAATAAGAACCATTGCAATGTATAACCGATTGAAAATGTATTTTGTACCATATTACTAACAGACAAAACTTGTAAAATAGCTTGATTGTTAAAAAAAATGAAAGTTTGTTTCTTTTTTATGATGTACGAACCACATTTTTTTTTACCAAATACGGATCAATACACTATGAGTTCATTCTTTGTTAATGCATGTTTATTGATGTTTTAACTATAGGAAATATATTTCCATGTTTGTATCAGTAAATATTTGAACAAAATATAAGCATAATATAATTATCTTTAAAAGTTTTCACTTCGGTTTAAGGCAGCTTCATTACGATTGGACCAATGCAATTTCATTAAAGGTTTTGCCCTGATAAAATTTACGAATGCAGTAGCGATAATTTTATAACGCTTGCATGCAAGTGTAACATGCCGTCAACTGCATGGAAATGACGTTTCATCTAGTAATGCGTACATTATTTCAAGCATTCGTATTTCAAAAGTTTTACATAACTTGTTTACATTTCAATATACTTTTGCACCAAGCGATATAATATATATAGTTAAAACGATTATGTGATAGAGTGGACTCGAGGCATTTACTAACTACGTATTGTGGCTATAATTTTGTCGCGCTTTGTGCAGTTGTTTCATAATAATTATAATAAGTTTATTCTAAACCAGTATATATTTATATATGAGTTATATTTGTTCGATGGTATTGCTAGATTGCATATTATCATGATCAGATATGCTACACACAAGAAAACATTTGATAGACTTATATAACGGTTTTCAAATGGAACGCATATTGACACATATATAGGAGAGATTAAGTTTTTACAGGGAACGCCACATACATAAAACGCAATAAAACTGAAATATGAGGATTGAAGATAACCATATTCACAAAGTAGAACTTCCCAGGACCAGTCGAGAAATAGGCATACGCAGCGAAGAACAAAATCAAAAACACACGGACCATATATTTGCATAGAGGGCCAGTAGTCCAGGGGGTAGAGCGCTTAACCTCTGATCCGAAGGTCGCGGGTTCGGAATGCCGCCTTGGGCGACGCTCATTCACAATCTCTGAATTAGGATCTAATACTGTGCCATTAGTTTAAACTAATGACACATAGTTTGTTAAGTATTTCCGTACGATCACCGTTATCAGTAGATAGATATTTATGACGATTTGCAACTGACATGCTCACTTAAAATTTGTTTTAAATGAATTCCATGTAGTGTAGTTATCTTTTCACAAAGGGACTTTATCATTGTAACATTTAGACATCAACATTTGAAATCACTTATCGAGAATTAATTTCAAAGTATTTCCACAAGAACTGACGGAGTCGATGGTGTGCCACGCGTTTCCATGACACTACACAATACAGTTACCATTTGTCAAGTAAAATACACGCAAGCTTAACTTCTGATAGATTTATCGCACACTTCCAGCTGTTACTTAATGTATTATTCTCTTTTCCCACCGAGCTTAAATTGCAGTTTTATTGTATAGCGTGATTGCAATGATGATAATGTAAAATTTGACGAATATTATGGCTATTTTCTGACAATACATTGAAATAAAGTTACATATGTTTGACTGTTAATTTATAAAGGCTAAAGTACATCGATACGCATTTTGTCTTGTGTATGTGACGTTCCCTGTAACAACTTAATCTGTCTTTAGTAGAAATACTGTGATTACAAAAACAAAGGCTTCTTCAGTAATGTAGTATTACTGTTTCCATGATGCGTATGGTACTAATTGCATCTATAAAGCGAAGCCAGTCATGAATTCTCTAATCTTTGCAAATGGACTAAATTGATATTCGACCCTTCTAGTATTTACATAACAATAAATTATAATATCTAGTTATTTAAGTAGTAGTATTTTATTAGATGCACTTTGATATTGAATATTACTCATGTTAAATGTTTCTGTTGGAAATACTTCACTATTGCGTTTAGAAAACCGTTGTAGTCTATGCGTGCCCTACATACGAGTAAATACCAACAAGGTACACACAACACAGTTTATTGAAGTGATTTGGATTCTATAAATGTAAACGGCCATTGTTTAATAATAAAAGAGAGGCTTTGTGAGCATAAATAACATTAAATACAATGTATGTGCGGCATCTGTTAAAAAACAATACTGTAAGTTGTAATCCTTGGTTGGTAAAACGATTTAAAATAATGTTACGATAGAATGCCTAAAATGATGAATATTTATTTAGTTATTATGGTTCACGTGTCAAATGTAAAGGGTTGTACACTTCGTATGTGGTGCTGTCTGCTCCACTTCAATATTCATTTGTATGCCGCAAATACATAGGCAGTGAGCTTCTATCATGTTTCATGTTTAAACATAAATGATGTTTGTGTTCTAAATCCCGTTTGATTTTGCCTTTGTAATAATTTACATGTATACATAATATTGCCATTTCTTTTTTGTGTTGTGTGCTTCGTATGTTACATTTTCCACTAGTTTGCCATATCTGTTTTTATATATTATATTTGCAAAATGTATTAGTTTTACATGTATATCAAGTTCCTCTTTTCCCATGTGAATTTCTTTTACTTGATATAATATTCATGTTGTTTTCTCCCCTTTCGGCCAATTATTACTGACTTTCTTGGCTTATACCGTGATGTATTCCATCCATTTAACCTTTCCCCCATGTTGTCCCCCAATTTGCTCCTTAGTTGTTGATGGTCGACCAGACAATTCCTGGCACTCCTATTCACTCCTAATTACCCTTGCAACTTTTCAGTACCTTTCAGTCAAACCATTATTTTACCCAAACTGGTGCAATACAAGTATCATAATTATGTGATATTTTTGTCTTACGTATTTTGTATGTACTTCCTGTACATTTCGTGTACACATTATTATCTTCTTTGGTGACAGATAACAAAATTACATATTTATTTTGTCACTTTGATTTAAACACAGTAGTTCAAGAATTCTATCTTTGAATAATAAATAATTTGCGAACACAAGTCGGGAAATGTATGTTCACAAACACAATAACCTTGCAGATTTTGATACGCTTGTAAAATACAGATGAATTTATTGATATGGATGTAAAATAATAAGGTAAACACTCTGCAAATAAAATGATATAAATTATAATTTTATCGAACATGCGAAAAATGCAGAATATAAAAGAAATATCTCATTCTTAAGGACCCGACATTCCCCATGGAAAATTATGATAACTGTGCTGTAGTAAATTATAAAATGTGGCTTTTTTCTCATGGAGTTGTCACAGTTTTTACATATATACTAAGCTTGATGCAAGAACAATGCTCTGTTATCAAATATGTTTAATATTTATCCGTAACTGGGTCATTCTTACATGTTTAAAAGTGGTTCCGAAAAGAAGTAGCAAGTTGTTATAAATATTGGTAGATTATTATGAATTATTATGAATATGGATTGCGGGAACATTGTAAAATCTGTGCAATAAGAATTTTACTTCTAATATGGTATTCTGTCTTATTATTCTGGTTGAGACATTGTAAAACAAAAGATTGTTTTCATGAATAAATGGCTAAAGCAACATATTTAATAATATACCCCAGAAGTAGTAATTGCATGCATTTGTTTTTTGCAAGACAAAACTTGATGGTTATAATTCTGGCTGATATCATTATGTTGTTAAATGTTGAGCTAAAGATGAGTTTAATGCAATACATTTCCGGATATTCATATAAACAGTTCTTGTGCTAAAGACACACATAACTAACTGGAGACAATAGGAAATTGCTTTGGAACAATCAGTGACAAACACCACTTGGAGTTTAGACCTGTTTTAAGATTGCGTACAACTTCACATTTATTCTACCATTACCCAAATTAAACGAGAAATCTAAATACAAATCTGCCTTTTTCTCATTTGTGTTGTCTGGATGACTTTATCATATTTAAACATCAATATCTATCGTCGAACCCCCTAACTGCGCACCTCCCCTAACTGCGCCGCCATCTTTGTTTTTCTTGTAGTCTCGCGAGTTTTGATGGCACATGACCCAAACCGTGGGAAAATAATGATGTCATCACAGTTAGTGTATATAACCAAAAGACGTTCTTTTACATGATTTTTTATAACACCATAAAAGAATCCATCCAAATGTCCCTATTAAACTCGTAACTCGGTGAAATAAATGCCGAGATCGACATGTCTGCAATGTTTATCCTTGATGTTTGTGTTAATTTCGTCACAACTTGATGACGTCACATAGAAGGCGGAGTTAGGTTCACAAAATGGCGGCTAGGATTTTTTTATCGCGTCTGCTTTTTGACTGTTTGTGGTTAAATGCTTTCTTAATATTGTCGCATCTCTTCACCGAATGATTGAAATTGGATGTGAGTAATCGGCCAATACATTACTTATACTGTAAATAGACAATTCAAGTTCCGATTCGCTGACAAAGCTTAGGCAGGCGCCGATCGGGGTGTCGAGGATATATTATTAATTATCAAATTATGTCATCAATTTCTCACTTAACATTTATATTAACAATTTAAGACAATATTGATGACGAAGTGTAGCATGTTACTGTGAGTAACAATACAAAGTTACATTTTTCTTCTTTCACAGCATTGTTGTCAAACAAATATTTTTATGTATGTTTTATTCCTGGTTAATGACATTGTAATGAGCCCGTTTTGCACAATCTAATAGATATTTAATTTCAGTAACTAGCTGTTTCATACGCCTTACGTAGGTTATGTTCGAAATCGTTGTTGAGGATTGACATTTCATTTACTCTATGCTATAATAAAACAACGCATTATGTTGATAAATACAAATCTTCCATTTTCTTTTCTTCTTTATCTTCTATTATAACTTGTCATCATCATATTCCTAGTCACCAGTTGTATTTAAAGCAAATATATTATCGTCTGCCGACATATTGCTCACTTGGGCAATAACAAATTATTATTTTACTCGCTCTTCGGAGACGACATCTGTCATCCAGGTGTAGTGTTGTAACGAAATCATTTCACAAAACAAGCGCAGTAAAACCGTTTTCAGTTCTCCTCAACCGTTTGAATTTGCAGTGTCTAGTATGTTCTCTTACACTGTTCACTTCCGCTTTTGAAACAAAAGGTCAACAACTACAATGTTTTTAATGGAGCAATTTGCTATACTTTATTTAAAATGAATTTGTTTCTATTGACTGACTGGCTGGGAATTACCTTCAAAATCATCCTTTGATTTGTAACTCTACACCAACTGATAATTTCTATTATTAGACATGCCAATCGACAACCGTCCATACTTAAATGGATGAATGTTTATGTATATTTGATCATCTTTTTAACTGTATAGATGTCCCGTGTTTGTGGTAGTTATAAATACATGTATCCCCAAATATAGACCTTATGCCTCTTTGTATCAGTAATGTACAAGATGTGAAAAAATGTTGCTCTAAGCTACGCTATTTAAACATTTCGTAAGATACCTATTACTCAACCTTCGTTTGTTCATACACCCGGATGTGTTGATAGTTCTGTTTATGAGCATGTTTAAACAATGGACATAAAATTCATACATATGGCTGTATAGCTGTAATTTCATTTTATCGTTATTACGTTACGTAATTGTAGAATGTTCCCTTCGAAGTGGTAACAGATAGCACGTTCTTACACTTATTTTCAAACTGACACAATATACATGTGGTCAATCATTTCGAAATCTTAGTATTTCAATGTAGGTATTACATGCTAATTTTGTCCAGTATATTTTGTTTCATTAGAATTTACTCTTGCGCTGTGAGGTATCAGGCATTCTGATACGACTAGAAATTATTGCACATATGTTAAATTGGAAAGTTATGACAGCATAAAATGTCAGGATTAGTTTGGTTCGAATCCTACGAAGAATAATACATGTTAAACAAACATTAAAGTTGTTATTTTCTTGTCAATAATGAAATCCGTGATCTGCTTAAAAACATGAACTGCATGTTGACGTGTTCTTAGCATTCCTTGATGAAAAAGTTCATGTTCTTAATACTGTTACATAAATATATACAATAACTTACACCCTGAGGATTATGAAGATTGATGATATAACTATTTAAACCGTGGATTTAGGTGGTCTGTGTTCTTCATATATTCTGCTTTTAATCAAATGCATACATTTACTGTTTTATATCACGGATGATATATATCTATGGTTATGTAAGTGTGCTTATAAAAAAAGGTTAGGTCACTTTATCAGTATTTCCCTTTTATTGATATACACTTTAAGATACATGTCAAGGAAATATTGCACTTGGATGGTTGTATGTTCAGACATGATCCTAATATCAACAAACACCTGTCAATGTTTACTCTTCGTACCATGGTTGTACACATGTTTTTAGCCCGGTGTTGATTTTTGTACAATGTTCTTGGTAAACATGTAGCAACCATTTGTTCTTGAACTTGGACAAAAAAATCTTCGTGGATTGTTTTATGTATTATGTTGATCATGTATTTTTATATAGTGGTAATGTAAATCAATCAATGCAAGTTTTAACAGCCAGTCATTGGTAATTTAGTCTGACATTAATTATAAGTGTAGTATGTTATAACTAGGATGTTACACTTATGTAATATCAGTCATTTTATTTTCTTAGTTAAATAGGAATGCATGACACTTTGTTGTAATTACAATCACATACCTTTATACCTCGTCCAACCATCAGCATTGTATTCAAGTATTAATGCATAAGATGTACACCTATTTGCTGGACACCATGTTCTCTAAGTATATTACTTTGTATTGATGGATGGTCTACCAATAGTTTGCAACATAATACAAAACATTTGTAGATATTATATTGTGACAATACCAAACTGGTTGAAATAAAATCGGTCTTGCAAAAACAACATTTCATAATAATATGCTAGTAAGTATAATCTGTTTAGTAATAAAACTCGTCTTATTACATACACGTTATTCAAAGCAAACATATTTTCGATGTTATGTTTTTATTCGACATGAAAAGGACTAATATATTTGAAAATGATTTTTAAGATGGTTTTAAGTACGAACACTATCTAGGTCATTCGATTGGATGAGCCTAATTGTGATGCTATTTATCGGTTTGAAATGGATATTTGTGACAATCATTTTAGTGTACAGAAACGTATTTCTTCAGTAAATACATATTTTAACACGTAATAGTATTATGCATGAAAACCTGATCTGATGAAGCTGGGAAATGCATTTCATGTAACCAATGGTACATTTTCAGTTGATAATTACGAGTAATAACAAAAATTCGATATTTGTCATTTTTACGCTATTTCTTTTGAGTGTTTTATATAGCTTGTATATTTGTGACACTATATGACAGAAAGGTACATTGTCTATTTATTGAAAGAGCGTACCATGTTTTCTTCAAACTTTAAGCAATTGATTCATTTTGCAATCAGTGTATTTTTAAAATATATGTTAAGAAAATGCTTTAGAATATTCCTTCAAGACCTGATTCAGTCGATGGTCTGACAACTATCAAAAGTTGATTTGTTGTCTGACCATCACATAGTTACACTAATTAGAAATACATTAACTGTAGCCATAGGAGTTGTTCAAATGTAATTTATATGACATTCAAGTATTAGTGAATGTGTTGTTCAGAATATGTGTAATAACAAGGCAGGTAAATTGGTGCATAAAACAAACAATTTGTGCCTTTAAAATTAGGCATCTGAACACCGGGATGCACTCTACCAGACAGTAAATAGTATTAAAGATGATTAAGCCACCATGTTTCTAAATGTCAACAAGACTACGCATTGCGTACGCCATATACACACAATTATTATAATAATAAACATGCTCATTTCCTTAGACTTGTGTTATGGCTTCACCTGTAGCCTAGATACGTGTTGGGTTAATACATAAAGCCAATTTAATCATGAATATTTGTTAACAATACAAATGTATATAGTACTACAGACATGAATTTCATTGTATATAGTTTTCAGTTTAGACAATTCTTTTGACTATTAATTTGACGATTAATGTACATAATTTTCAGTTTAGACAAAATGCTTTGATTATTTATTGAGTACAATTTATGTCAAATGCTTTATTTGTGTCTATTATGTTGTTTGCGATCCAATGTAAGTAAAACATTTAAGGTTTCTTCCTCCTTGTCTTTCACGATTCTAATCATTTATATATTCCAGACTGCATCTTTCAAATATGTGTGTATGTTTTAATTGTTTTTTTTCTCTTCCGTTTCGGAAAACATAGATACTTTGTTGACAATCCATGTATGCTAATTTGTAATTTTGATAGCGCAGTGTGTGAAATAAATGAAAACACTGTTTGTTGCATTATTTAAGTGTACCAATAATCCTGCATTCCTTCACTAAAATTTCACACATTAAGTACACAAGATAAACTATTTAAAATATTTATAATAAAATTTATGTACGTTTAACATATAATTTTGGAACAATTATGGGTGATCTAAATGAATTTAATTGAATTTTCATATGACAATATCACAATTATACTGAATGAATCAATTTAAAATAACAATGGCATTTGTTTGGAATAGAAGTTATGTAAAGATAGAAAAAGATAATGTCAATGAGATGTATGTAATGACACCACAAGTTGTTTCGTCGTAGGATTGGTCACCTTGTGCAGTTTGTTTCGTCTGTGAATAATAGTTCATTGTCACTTCCACGCTGCTTGTAGTGTATAATTATATGTGACTTCAAAATAATTACATAATTATTTCCATTTCCAAACAAGCCTTTCTGATCATTGTATTTCCTTTGTGGTGTTTAGCACAGAATTGTTTAGTCTTTTATTTCATTTGCTCCTTTTTCTTTGTTTTGTCTCAAACATATTATAATGATTGATTATTCTTATAAAAGATCGTTTTCCATCAACGTCTGTCCACCGGCCTCTGTCTCGAACAGAAACATACGATCTTTTTATTTCTATCGATGTAGCATTTTCCGCTCTCGTGTAATATTACGGCGAACCAGCTTAACCAACCCATCCACCAGCAAGCACAATTGAAATAATATCCATTGCCAGTCCATTTGAACTCACAAGAATCGCTATGTACAAAACTGTTTACTTCCGCCCGAGAAGGCATTTTGTGACTCTGTAACGTTTACAGTAAATTTTGTTAACAGCAGATTGGCGACATTACATCATATATCACGTGACTGAATACTTAATTTCAGTTGGTTTATTATGTTATTGGCGCCGCCCATGAGGGCGGGGCCTTTAATGGAATCACGAAATTTTGAGACTGTGGTAGGAGCATCTATTTATAACTGAATCTTTTTTTTTATTAAAGTTATATATACTATGCTCATTTTTTGTTGATTTTTTTAATTAACCAAACATGAAAAATATATTTCCTATGGTTAAAACATCACTAAACATGCATTTATAAAGAATGAACTCATAATGTATTAATCCATATTTGTTGAAGAAAGAGGTTTGTACATCATAAAATTAAAAAAACTTCCAGTTTTTTTAACAATCGGGCTATTTTACCGGTTTTGACTGTAAGTAACATGATAAAAAAAGATTTTTTAAACCAGTTTAACATTGCAATGGCTCTTATTAGAGATGTTTTAGCCAATGTAACAACAATACTGGATAAAGCCAATTCAAACATGTTATGTTCAGATGAGCCAGATATATCTTTAAGGGTTAATTTGCAGTAAATATTTACTTTTTGTATTTTTATGATTTAGAAATAAAATATTTTTAATGCATTTGTATCGTCGAATAAATGTCTTTTACAAAGTTAAAACGATATGTTTATGATAAATACTTGCTGATTCCCGAAAAATAGGACGATTCTACATAAACAGCATGTGTGTTAGGTGTCGAAGATAAAATAATAAAAAAATAATTATAAAAATCTTCGTTTTCACTTTACTTATATCAATAGTAACACAGTGGTACTTGTAACGTGGATATTTATGCAAGTTACGGTGGTTAAAAGGAAATAAACGCCAATGATAGTATGAAAATGGACTATTCCAAAACATTTTTCTGCCATTACGCTATTCCAAAACATTGTGCACCAGTTTTGCGGCGCCCTTGGATGCTTTGCATCAATGCATTTCTTGTCTGTGTATACATTGCTACTTTTGCAAGCATTTGTACAAAATTTACACATGTACATGTATTTACCCATCGCTTACCACGTTAGAACATTTTGATGCGGTAATTTATGAGTAATAGTATTTCGTAACTGAACTTCTGGAATGTTGTTCTGCCCGACCGTAGGAAATAACTTTTTGATGTTTAATTTTATTTTGGCGATTTAGTAATAAAGTTTACTTAAATCACGTATAGCACTTGTTGCTTGCTAGATTGTTCCATATTGCAGACTTTGTCATTCATATCATGACTTTTTTGTGCACGTTTATGATTAAGTCTAAGAAATGTTTGGTTGTGTACCTAAATAGAACTTGATATGATTGTTGTACGTGTTCTTTAATGTTTCATAATACAGTTAAGTTCCTAGAAAATTGTTATACAGTGAGCAACCAGTGTGCTTGGGATATGCTGCGTTTTGCTTGTTAGACAAATAAAGAAAGATTGTGGTGACATAAATCATGCTTATACAATCGTAGATTAAGTGTATTTTAGAATTTAATTTTCAAACCAAACTTATAGGAAAAATCATTTGTTTCAAAAATTAGTTTGTGGACTATGGTTTTCCCGGTCGACTGTGTAATGAGGCATTGTCTGGTGTATGTGGCGTTTCCTGTAGCAACTTAATCTCTCTTGTTTACTTTTTTCAATACTAGTTTTGGTATAATTCTAATAGTATGTAAAACTAATACATTTGTATTTAAGATGTTGCTTTTTGCAATGCCTGTGTTGAATATAAACAGATGGTTAACACCTTAGGAATTGCTACATGTTGCGTTCTACAAAGATAATATGAAATCATAAGCGTTATTGATATTGCCAATCAGTGCAAATGTTAGACTTAAATTGCTCATATTGGTGTACTTTGTCAAATTGCTGCTTTCTATAAATGCTAATATACTAGAAGCTTACTGAAATATAATTGCACAGGGGAAAGGGAAATGTAACATACATTTAAAACACAAAAAGAAATAATAACCATACAGCGATTTACAGCCTTGGAATTGTCAGTAAAAATACTGGGGGTTTAAATCGTTTATACATTATTTTTAAATATCTAACTTCCATTACTACTTACTAGTACCACAGAAACAAGTTTGTTTTATCTGTAGTTAAATTGGCAAATCGGTTGTATGTATTAATTTGTTAAGCAACCATAACAGTGCACCAGTTACTGCAAGCTAGTATTGAATATATAACAGGAGAAAAATATATCTCGTTTTTATTAACTTTTGCAGAGACTTAACCTGGTCTAAACTTAACGTAGAAACATAGTTACATGATTCGATTGTAACTGCTTACAAAGCGAGATAACGTTGTAACATTGAAACGACACATACCTAAGACAATGCCTTTGATTTACAGATTTTTAATTACGAATGTTGATTCGAGCATATGTTAAAAGCTACTACAGAAATTTACATGTTCTCTAGTTCATCCGATTTTGGGCATCGAAAGTATCTCCCGCCTCTAAATGCTTCGGTCTGTATGTACTCATGGACATGAATCTCGATTCCATCACTGAAGTCCTGAACAGGCAATACACACTTTAGGTTTTTGTATTTGCTTACGAGAAGACCACACACACAATCTCTTACAAGAATGTAGACTTTGTGTTGCAGTCCGATAATGAACGTTACCATACTCCTAAAGCACCAGCCTGGCTTTTGGCCATATTGTAGTTCACGAATTTTCATCCCATAGTTCTTAAATGCTAGTTGCCAATTGGGTATTTCATTAGTATCAGGTTTTAATGTAATTCTTATAAATTTTGGTCCAATATATTTGTGATGTCAAGTACCAAGGAATACGATATAGAAACAGAGATCTCGAAGGCTTTGTTTTATGCTCCTTTGCATGGAAGTTGTTCGTGATAATTTTAGACAATGACTAGTTGTATGTCGATTATATTCCTAAATGACGTCATCGTCCGTGAAATAATACATCAACTATATGTGGCACTAGTTTCACAATGTTTGGGTTCCCATATAGTGTCGAGACATGTAAACATACACCCAATTTACAAAAGGCGTAAATGATCACAGGAAACTTGGAAATGTGTTGAAGTTTAAACATGCGCAAATACATTAGAGGTAATGCTGAACACCCTTTGGGAACCCATATTACTTAGTCATATATGCATAATTGTGTTGACCTCATAATACTTGCCGCTGTATGATTGCTTTATTATCGGGTAAACATGAATTCGCGTCTAAAATATATTTTTAAACTCGAAGTCAATGGGCGATATTCATAGGGTTTATCTCTGAATTACGTTGGCGATACACAGTTAAATGAAATTATTTACCGATGTCATATAAACTTCTCTGCAATAAACCTTATTGTTTAGCAATTTCAAATACACTACTGTAGAAGTGATGTAAACCATCTTTCAGAATTTTAACAACAATCCGTAATATGTAAAGTTACTAAAAAGCTGCATCAATGTCAAGTAAATGCCTTTAAGATATATGTTTAGATATGAAAAAGCAAATCTCATTATATAATTACCATACGACGTATATAAGATTTACAGTGATGACTTTCCATCTTCTCAAGCAATTTATTTTACTCCTTTGTTTTTCAACCGGTAATCGCAGTCTCAAATTACATAACTTAATATGTACTGTGCAGTTTGGTATGATGCAATATTACTTGAAAGTTGTAGAATTTGAGCAAACCATTATGTTATAATGAACACAAAAACCCTCATATTTATCGAAAAAAATCGAGAAGTGTGTTCAAGCATTTCCATGATAAACACAACATGAGTCGGAATTTTGTTAATATGGACACAAATGTTAATAAATGATTCATTTGAATTTATAGTGTAGTAAAACTCAAAATATCGCCACTAAGCTAATAAGATCGTTTCTTTGTATCAGTTTCTTCATTACTTTAATTAGACCACAACACAACGAAACCAATTGTCTTCAGTATGGTAGTCTTAGTATTGAGGTGTAAATGTATATAAAAATTGGTGGGCGAATAGTGGCCTTTAAATTGCATTTTCTTTTATAAGAAGTAAGCGAGAGGAAGAGAAGACTGGCAAATATATACAGAACAAAAATAAATACGATTCATACCTGGATTGTTATGGCTCCTGATCAGATAACTATTTACACCAGTCATTTTATTACGGTGAATGTGGGATACGTTTCGGGTTGGGTGAATTTATAAACCAGAGCTACAGTCTTAAATCCCGAAATCTCTCTAAACTCTTACATAGAGTATGCCGTTTAATCTCTGCACAGGTTTTGTTATATCAATTGTCGCTATTTTCTGAATTCGAATATTAATATACATCATAAAATTCGATTATCTTGGTATATACTTGACATTATTTTGATATCTAGGTTAGCTGCCATAGGCTATGTTGGTGTTACAATACATTGGGCTCCATGAACAAATACGACTCAGCCTAATGAAAATTAGACTTTGATCTTATTGCAAATCTTGTATGATCTAAAAAGATCAGTCACTCACAAAATGACAAAAGAAGTCGAGGTGTCCGATACAATTTTTATTACTCTATGAATACCAATCTAGCGCACAGTGTTTCAAGAAAAACATATCACAACAATATGAAGATGAAACTTGTTTACACCTTTGATAAATGAGTACAATCAAGTGAAGGATTCTGACCAAGTTAGTCCTTCTCAATAAAAGAGCAATTGTAAAGGAATGTTAATTACTATGCAATAACCACGCTCATACTGATAATATTAGTATTGCTTGCGAAAAAGTCGATTGTTCAGAGAAATACGCATTTTTCTGAATAATATATATCAAAAACGAATATGATAAAAACGAATAAAAAGTGTAAATTGTATAATAATATATAAAATATATCAATTGATTTTTGCCAGTTATCATGTTATCTGGACGTTCACAAATAAGAGATTTATAATGAATGCATACCGTTTTAAATTATAATAGTAATATTAGTGTACAAAATAAAATTTTGGTTGTCAAAATATAGGTCATGAATATTGTTCAAACTATTCCTTCCAGAACTGAGTAAGTCGATGGTAGGTCATGTGTCACAACATAATATTAAACGCTCAACCAGAAAGAAAAAAATGGCTTGAAAAACGTGGATTTTTGTGACATATTATATAAAACGAGAGATAAGTTTAAACAGGATATGTAAATCAAATGAAATAAATAAAACTGATAAAATACAGATAATACAGAATGATGCTTAAATCAATGTAATTGAAGTGAAAAATGGAACTGCTTGACGACGGTTCTGTGTTCAACCTGTTTGTTTAACAGTTTGTGTTTTTTATTACATATCTATGACAAATACAACTCTTTTGTACTTCACAATTCACCATACATAGTTTGTTAAACACACTAATAGAACCAACACAAAAAAGAATATATGTGCGTTTTATGTCATTTTAATATATTTAATTATGATATACATATTGACAATAAAAAAAATACTTTTTAAAATTATATATTGAAACGTAAAATCCACTTTGTATGCTTTTGACAACAGCGACTTATATGTTGATTTCTTCTTGTATGTTCCACCAGTGAAAATGTATATGTATTTTCTTCTTACTCTTGTTCTATAATAATAAAGGATAATGTCCGTTGTGCCGACAATGCATTTTTATTTCATTCCTTAAACCGTGCTTTGGTTATGTGACACAATGATATCTGATTGCGGATAATTTAAAATATCAAGTAACCACATACGTATTGTAGGAACACGTTTATTTCATTAGTAAACGTTGATGTATTTAGAAGTTAGAGACAATTATTTTAAGATTCAACGTCTGAATATCAACCTGTGACTTTTAAAAGTATGGATGCCAAAAAGACAATAAGTGAGAGCGAGTACTAAACAATTATTATAATGCTATTTTTTCGATACATTTCTATGAACATTACCTACTGATATAATATATCATGTTTTAGACAATGGACAAAACCGAGGTGGTGGTTTTTAAAACTACAAAAGTCATTCTACATATTCGAGAAAGTATACAACCTACAAAATACAAAGGTCACCTACAACACGTCTGATATTTAACTGAAGCCAATGATTACGTGCGGATTAAGATTTACACGATCTTCTTTAAAAATCTAATATAAGTTGAGTTATATCAAATGAAGTTTAAGAAATCTCATAAATTCTATCCAAAAGTTTTGATTAATGTTTAACTCTCAAAATGCCCAAATACTAATATATGCCATAAGTATGTATGTATATCGTTATTACACAACAAAATTACCTGTTTTATTTTGGAATTAGTAATCTGATCTGCGACCTTGAGGTCTTTCCCGAGGAGATCTGCGACAACAAAACAGCCATCTAAATATTCCTCCCAACCACCTAAAAAAACTCCATTCTTCCCCACCAGACTCATAGTGTTTCGGAAAGTCGTTAGGATCCGCCGCCATGATGGACCTGAGGACAATGTTTGAAATCTAATCTAAGTTATGTTATCCGTCGATAGTAACCTCTGAACTAGGTTTTGTTTGGTTAATACAGTTAGGTATTATATGATACAAGCATGCACTATCTATTTGTATGTTTTCCAGGATTCCAAATTTTGATTTTATTTGTACAACTAAAATATATGTGTATGATTGTCAATAGTTGATTTACACCGCATTATGTTGGCTGACTGAAACTGTTAAATCTTGTCATTATAAGCGGTTCGTGTTCCTGCTTCCTGTTTATGTTTAATTGTTTGTTTCTTAGAACTAGTTTGTTCAAAATGATTGTTCCATTAACTTTCTACTTGCTTTTCTTTTGCCCTGTTAATTCTGAATCATCCCATTAAGAAATTTAAGTATTCATAAGTCTTATACAATAACAATTCTTAAAAAGCTATATGTAATTTCTGCCGGACCATTTTGTGTATACAAATCGCAATATCCAATAACATGATGAAAAGCTGCCATATAAAACAAAGCATCACGATTTGTATGCTCCGTTTAATTTACATGTTTCCTTGTGCTTTGGAGGTGGCTGCGCATCGTGTCGGAAACATATCGTGCTTATTCATTACATATCCTTTACACTATATTTTTTAACATTCATTACTGATAATATGCTTTTCAATATGATACTCATAGGATGTCCTATTAAGCTTTACATTCTTGCACCCCTGTTACTATTCGTGCTTACTCTCGCAACTCCTCAGTGCCTAATGTTTTGTAGCTTGTTTCCCGGGTGTCTGTGTCGGGAGGCGTTATCGTTTGCATGTGGCGTTCGCTGTAACAACTTAACCTACACTTGGTTAACTTGGTATACTTGAACTCTAGATTATTTCGCGAACTTCTGTTTCAGGGGAAAATTTATCAATACGTTTAAGTGTTTTATTATTGGAAAATGTCGCATTTTTGCTGATATAAATTTGAACGTTTGACACAAAACCTTGCGGATTCATTACTGTACAAGTCGTGTAGTTCACTAAAGTAATACATTCATAATATACTTTTCATATTTATGTGCTACTGACAGTAAACAACTGCTATGTTATATATCTATTTTAAGCAATGATGTTGTGCTTTCTGAACATATTTATTCAAAGACAACCGTCAAGTAATGCTTCTCTGTCGTTGAACAATCAGTGTCTCTCAAATTTGATTGTTCTCATCGGTAATGACTACAATACATTCCCTGTATTTGTGCGAAAACAATAATCGTGTAACGTTCATGTACTTGGTGGAAGTGCAACATTTACATAGTCAATAGATAGAATATATACATTATACATAATCAGTAAACACATCTTTATCTTGTACATGTATGTTCGCTATATAAATCGCTATGTGTTTACTATTTTAATTTATGTTTCTTAGATGAATGTTAAATTCCCCTTTTCCAATGTGCAGTCCCTTGTCTAGATATAAATTTCGTGTTATCCCCCCCTTGCGACCCGGTGCCACTTGCTTACCTAAAGTTGCCCTATAGTGTATTCAATCCATTCCATCCATTTTTCTTCTTGTTGTCTTCTTAAATTATCAATGGTTGTTTTAATAGTCAGCTAGAAAAGTCCTTACTTCCCCATTCCCATAGATGTTTGCCCGAAAACCTCATCAAACCCGTATATTTCGTAGGCTAATGTTTTTTTTGGGATCTGTGTACGGAGGCAGTGTCGTGTGTATGTGGCGTTCTCTGTAACAGCTTAAATTGTCTTGCATGTTAAAGCGTAATATCTCGTTCCTGTGTTTTGAAGTTCAGATAAAAAGACTGTTAGATTTAAATATGTACAGTCCATTCCTTGCGTATACCTTCTGGTTCGTTTGATATTGTTTTTGTGTCCCATCCTCATGTGTACCTTCTACCGTTCATGTTTTGTCTAGATCTGTCTTCTGACGTGTGAATGTTCCTTTTCTGCTGTGCATTGTTCAATCTTAATAGTGATAACCCAACGTTAAAACATGACTCTATGCAGATTGTAAGGCAACATGTAAAAGGCAACCGAATCAATGAATACATATATTTATTAATTTTGTGTATCTTTAAATACATAACAGAAATCAATCAGATATAACAAAAAAGGAATCAAAAACAATCAGATGTAAAAAGTAAAGATTTTATTGTTATATCTTACAGCAAACATTCAATAGGAATATGGTCATTGTTTCCTTAGTATTTCAAATAGAGATGGACTTCCATTGTCTCGCCTCAGTTATACGAATACTGAAGTTGCCTGAAACGAAACAATATAAACTGAATTATAATCGTTATAGACTTAGTTCAAATTCCATGTTGATTTCAACTATTTGTGTTTCTATTGATTGACACTCAAATAAGAACTCAACAATTGACCTATATGTATAACTGAAACAATCTCGAAAATTGGATTACCCAATAAAAACATTAAAACAAAGCTAAAACTTTACTGTAGTTGCATTCTGGTATTTGGACAGAAGCAAGTTTTTTCCAGTTTGAATGTACCATCTGGTAAACGTTTTTGAAAATAGTGACATCTTTCGCCTTCATCGATATGTATTTCAAGTCCGTCATTACTGAAATGTTGTACTTCGATAGATTGACAACCTTTGTATTGTATTAGCCTATTTATTTTAGCTCCACATGTGCATTTCCTGATAAGAACACAGTTTTTGTACGTAGTTCCAGAAGTGGCAGAAAATGTCCATCCTGTCCAGCGAACGTAATGGCAATCAGCAACATGGATTTCTGTTTCTGTTTGTTGCGCCAAAAAAAATGCTTTATCCCATACTCTTAATACATTTGCATCGGCTAATAATCCCATATTTTAAGTGTACATATAATTTATAGAAACTTAGAACATCTGCTTTGAACGTACGTGATATGCTTAAAATACTACCAACATTGCTTGCTGTTAAATACAAAATTCAAGTAACAGTAGAGTGACATGCGCATATTGACACCGCCTACTGCTATCGTGATTGACATGCCCATATTTGTTTGAGGAATTTCATGAATATTTAGTAACATATGAGTATTTTGTACTTAAAAGACATATACCGCCGGGTAAAAATATATTGAAGAATATCCTATTATGATTTGAACAGAAACAAGTTTGAAAAAATTGCGTGTCAGTCACACGTTGATAATAAACAAAGCAATTTTGCAACCGTTTTTTTGGGAAACCATAACACAATAAACATTTCACCAAGGACGACTGCATAGTTATGCTTTAAATATAACCACGTCCAAAACACGCCATGTATGCTATGTCACAGGTTGAATTTTAATATGTATCGGGTTCGAGTTTTACACCCACCCTGTACCTACCTTTTACATACTTTTACGATCGCTAGTTGTAGTTATTAGTGTAGTTGTAGTTAGTGTTCATCTAGTACAGTCTTGACTGTAAGACCATGTCACGTAGGCCACGTTCACTACTTTTAATTACACACTCTTTCTAACACCTTGCGCACGTGACCATATAATTCTTTTGTCATGGTAATCGCCCACGGAGAATGACCAACCGATGTCGGGGCATCAATTAGAACTTGTGTTACAATTGGTGTCTACGCATCGATTGTGTCGATTCTTTGAAATTAAATGCTAATTTGCTTATTAAATATATTGTTGTAATATATTTACAGGTAATTATCATGACAATTCACTTATTATACTAGGGTTAAGAATTTGATATGTTTAAATAATAAGTAAAACTGATATTTGTATGTTTATTCCGTGTTTTTCATTATAGTCTGTAATTGTCCGTCATTGTCATTGTCGCCATTTTGCATGGTGATATTTATTTTATATTAAACTTTTGTACATGTATTATTGCTTTGAATTAGAACTTGTGTTACAATTGGTGTCTACGCATCGATTGTGTCGATTCTTTGAAATTAAATGCTAATTTGCTTATTAAATATATTGTTGTAATATATTTACAGTTTATATTGTCTTGACAATACATGAATGCGGTGAGAACTCACGTACATAGGCTGTAGTGGTGTATTATTATATACAGAGCAACGTCAGAGTACAATACCTGACACCCACACGGCAACCACGTGTGATCACTTGTGACACCACTTGTGACCCCTCTGTGACCCCCTGTGACACTGGCACCCAACATAACCATCGCAGATCATTATTGTAGACCAATTTGGACTTATCATGGAATTAACCGTTTAGCAGCTAGCTAGCACTTGTGATTGTGGACTGTTTAAGTCATTAGAGTGTTGTTTACCCGGGAACAACAATTGCATGGGAGTAGGAAATAGTTCGGCAGACCCTAGGACCAGGTGACTGACAGTGGAGAATTCTTTAGTGGGTACCCTATTTGGATGGATAAATCTTGTGAAGATTGTGGATATTATATAGTGCCATTCTAAGTGGACACTGTTCGACAATGATTGGATTAGGATATAGTGTTTAATTAATGTTTAGTTTATTAATTTAGTGTTATTAGGAATTTGGATATAGATTTCTACTAGTATTTTGGTAAGCTGTTTTATTTGTTTGTTTTGTATACATCAGCCTGACGTGTTTAACTGTACCTGTAATTTTATTGTTTATAAGTGAGTGTTACAACTTACACGTTCCAATTCTGTATATCGCGTTAGACGGTTGTAAATTTAAACTTTGCACGGGATTTTTGATTTCGTACACTGGGTTACCGGTGATATTTGTCAGTCTGTTGTATACGGGTGAACGCTTTTTGTCGTATGATTAATGTGTTAAATATGTGTATTTAGGTACATTTGTTCCAAACCCATTAATGAATTAATTATGTAGGCCATAATTACTTATTTGGCACAATAATCCAAAATTTACCATTTTCCCTGTTCTAATAAGTGCTTATTCCTCTTTCACTTTATACCAGTAAAATGAGATGGTCTTTGCCGTAGCGTAGAATATTGTTGTAGTGTAGTAGTCTATAAAACCAGTATTTCAGGATCTTTGAGAACGATATATAGAGAAAAGGCCTGATCATCCTTTCTCTCTTGGTTGTTACAGAGACATATAATACATAGGTTTATAGGTCTCTGTTTATTGTGAACAAAATTGAAATACATCAATAACAAAATATTTATTCAATGTTATACTATGTACAACATTTAATAAGATTCTGTTTATTGTAAAACTGTTTCCTGTCATCGAAACGCGTATTTTGTTTGGAAAATATTGAGAAAAAATCAATGTCGCGTGGTGTTAAATTTTAGCTGTAGGTAGCAAATAGACATCTCTAAAACTATTGAGCGGTAATAGCGCAGTCGGTTGAAGGGTTGGAATTGACAGTCAGTTTTGTGGTGTAAAGGCCACTGGTTCGAAGCTTAGTGAAACTTTTTATTTTTTTTAAATTATTAAATAAGTTGAATAAAATATACATAAACGGTATAAACAACATTTAGTTAATGTAATTTAAAATCAATTTACTCAAATAAATAAATTAAAGCATTAATTAATTCAATATAAAATTAAGAAAATAATAGTAGTTCTCTATAATAATTTAATTAAGTCAATCAATCAATATTCAATTATAAAAATTTAAAATCATAACTTTCAGTTAAATTAGATATCAAATTAAATTAATTTAATATAAACTAATTGGTGAGTTGTTTGGTACTGTGTTTAATTCAGTGATTTGTGAAGACGGAATTTTTTTTATTATTAAGTATTTGTCTTTGGTGCGGAGTAATTCAGAGTGTGAACGAATTAGCATAAAATAACCAGTGAAGCGTTAGTCGGAAGTTTGCGTAATTGTAGCCTGTATAAAATAGAGGCTATTTAAATCACGTTCGTATAGTTGGCTTAGTCGGTTAGCGCGCAGGGTTGTAATCTACTTTCATTCTTCAGGTGTGAGTTCGAATCGCACTGATGGAAATTATTTTTATTTTTATTTTTTTTTATTTAGGATAAATTGACAATATTTATTGCGGTGCAATAAATAACTATTGAAATAAATAATTAAATTGATAAACATATATAGGCTAGTAGTAGACGTACGTTGTGGGTTGTTAAGTGAATACATCATTACTTTGAAGTGATAATTGGTTTTGTTGTATTGTGGCTAAATTCGGGACGAATTTTTGTTGTTGCGGGTGAGCAGCATAGCAAAGCTACTTATTCGGTAACTATTTTGATTTTGTTTTGCCATTGATATTGTACAGTATATTGTCTACTGTGTGTGAAATGTCAAGTAGTATGGTGTATTGTATTATTTGTGCCATACTAATTTGACTGGAACTTGTGTTGAATTTGAATGTGTGTATAGTTGAAGTTCAACTATACAGAACTTTAATCTACGGTGTACGTGACGTGCCACGGTTGAATATTAACTTCGAGTTGTGCGGTTTTAACTGAATTGAGTGTTATACTTCAGTTGAATAGTATAGACGGGTAGTGTTTTCACAGCTAGGAGTTGAATGTGAATGAAATTGAATTGTATACCGTGAATTAGTGCTATAGTGAAGTGTGAGCGACATCGTGTAAAGAACGAATATGGCTTCAGGAGGATCTAGTGAAAGGCAGGAGAGATTGGATAAGAGGAATATGGATAAGGAAATAGATAGGATCAACCAGCAAAGAAACTTAATCATTAAACAGATTAGGAAATCTGCAAAGATTGGACCAAGTATTGACCAGGGTCTTACAGAAAAGGCTGATGATGACAGCATGAGCAAGGAAGCTGAGATGTTTCCAAGATTAGATAGTTCATTAAGATTATTAAGAAGAAAGATCAGCTTTATGGAGTCGACGAGAAATAGAACCCCGGATAGAACATATATGGATAGCGAGGAGAGAAACGTTAGTGAGGCAAAGCGGATAACAGGTGGAGCTAAGGAGACAAAGGAACATAATACATTAAACGAACAGATAGCGGAGTTAAGTCAAAAGTTAAGAGATATTGAAACTAGTCGGATTGAAAGTGAAATAGAAAGTAAAGAATCAGAAAGACGGTTAAGAGAATTCGAAGAAAGGGAACGGAATGAAAAGGAGGAGCGAGATATGATGAAGGTGATTCTACAGGAGAGGGAGCTGGAAATTAGTAATAGAGAAGTGGTGATAAGAGAGAAAGAAACAGCACTTGAAAAGAAAATAGCAGAAGCGGATAGAAACATGAAAGGATACGAGGAAAGGATTATGGACATGGAAAGGACAATGCTTCAGAAGTTTGGAGATATGGAAAGGAGTATGCACGTACGAGAGCAGGAAACTGATAGGAAAGAAGCAGAGTTAAAGGAAAGACTAGAAACTGTGGAAAGGAATGATACTGAAAGGAATAGAGAAATAGACGGGACTAATAAGACATATACAGAAAGCGACCATTTGATATATAGACAAGATGAAGTGAAGGAGAAGGAAGTTGCCGAACATGGATACGTTATGCACGGCAGAGACCGACAAACGAAGGAATTGATAGATACGGAAGAATTGTTGAGTAGCAAAGGAAAAGAAGCGAGAGATAATTTAAATATCAAACTGAACTTGACTTATTATTCTGGAGTAGAACCTAGACCTAGGAATGAAGCAACCTACGAAGAATGGAAGATGGAGGTGGAAAATGTACAATTCTCGTATGCAGAGATTGTCGTTATGCAAGCGGTAAGAAAATCGTTAAAGGGACATGCGAAGAGAATTATGCTACATCTTGGGCCAACTGCTACAGTTGACCAGGTGGTTAGTAAACTTGAGGATGCGTTTGGGAATGTTGCAAGCAAAGACAGCATTCTGTGCCATTTCTTTATGACCAGCCAAGAAGAGAACGAAACTGTCGTAGAATGGGGGTTACGTTTGGAGGAGATGTTATTGCAAGCTGCAAGGAAGGCGATAATAACTGATGGAGAGAAGAATGCAATGCTGAAGAAGAGGTTCTGGAGAGGGCTTAGAAATGAACAGCTCAAGGAAGCTACACGCGTTCATTTTGAAAGTAATGTTAGCTTTGAAATGTTACGGAACAGGGTAAGATCGGAGGAGTTTGAGATAAGATTAGAGAAAGAAAGAAGTGGAACGAAGCCGAAAGCGAGACAGTACCAGCAAGGTAGAGACGAACGGGCAGAAGGTAAGAACGATTCTGATAACTTGTTAAAGACCCTGATTGAGAAAATGGATAAGTTAGAGCAAAAGGTGAATAATTTACAGCAAGATAGCAGTAGTCAAGGTAACGGGAATGGAAGAGGACGAGGGCGTTACAGAGGTAGAGGAGGAGGCAATTACCAGAGAGATCAACCATCTTTAAACGAGCCCGGTTCTCTATGAAAGGGCGATTAGAGGACAAGCAGACGAGCCCTATTGGAACAAAGAAGAAACTGTTTGACAGACTTATAGGAGCGGCTAATGAGTCTGAGATCGTTATCAATGCACGTTTAACCACTGCACTGATAGATAGTGGGTCGATGATCACTACTATCAGTGAAGGTTTTTATAACGCTATGGAACGAAAGCCACATTTACATCCTTGTGAATCGCTTGGCGATCTATTTATCACCGGAGCAGGAGGTAATGTTATACCATATATTGGTTACATTGAGGCTGACATTGAAGTTCCGAGGATCAGCCAAGACGTGTACACAGTTCCAGTACTAGTGGTTCCAAACACTGAGTACAGTCTCAGTGTTCCTGTCGTCGTGGGTACGAACGTCATAAGATTTTTGTCAGATATGGAAGAAGATAGGTTACCACCTGAATGGAGAACGGCCCTGATGTCGGTGACTAGTACACAGCCACTAGGGGTTGTTAAGTCGACCAACGTCAGAGATATAGAACTGCCACCATTTGCCACTACTACTCTTTCAGGCATGGTTCGCAAGTCTATTGAATCTGAGTCTGTAATAACTGAACCGTCTGCAGAAGCGCCAAACAGAATAGGTGTCTGTCCACGGATTGTGAAGATAGATCAGCAAGGTTCAACGGCCAGAGTTCCAGTCAGACTATTCAATATGTCAGCCAAGACCATCCTGATCAAACCAAAGACCATCTTATGCGAACTACAAGACGCCAAAGTGTTAAGATCTTGGAAGCCAGAGGAAGAACAACAGGAAGTCATACCTGAAGATAAGGAACCGTCGGACAGGGATAGTAACGAGACATTTCTGAACAACTTGAGGATTAATTTGGGACATTTACCAAAAGATCAAAAAGATGAGCTTGAAACCCTGTTCTGTAAATGGAAAGATGTCTTTTCTCAAGGATCTCTTGATCTTGGCAGAACTGACCTTGTCAAACATGAGATTAAGTTGACTGAAGAAAGACCATTCAAGGATCCTTACAGAAGGGTGCCACCAGCCTTAATCAATGAAGTGAGAGAGCATTTACACGAAATGATTACTATGGGTGCGATACAGCCATCTAGTAGTCCATTCTCTTCGAATGTCGTAATCGTTAGGAAAAAGGACGGGTCAATTCGCTTCTGTGTAGACTACCGGAAATTAAATAGTCGTACCCATAAGGACGCTTACGCTATTCCCAAGATAGACGACACCCTTCATCTTCTGGTAGGAGCCAAATACTTTAGCAAACTGGACCTAAAAGCAGGATATTGGCAGGTGGAAATGAGTGAAAAGGACAAGGAGAAAACAGCGTTTCAGGTCGGTAGTTTAGGCTTCTTTGAGTGTAACCGGATGCCTTTCGGCCTATGTAACGCACCAGCTACCTTCCAGCGTCTAATGGAGCGTTGCATGGGAGATTTGAATCTCAAAGAATGTCTAATCTACCTTGACGACATCATTATTTATTCTGAGACTTTCGAGCAACATCTTACCAGACTAGAAGCAGTATTTGAACGCCTTAAGAATCACAACTTAAAATTAAAAGCTTCGAAGTGTGAATTCTTAAAAGGAGAGACCAACTATTTGGGACACGTTGTCTCCAAAGACGGTATCATGACTGACCCTGCAAAAGTTGACGCTGTTAGGAATTGGCCTGTTCCCAAGAATGTTACAGAGGTCAGGAGATTTTTAGGATTTGCCGGTTACTACCGCAAATTTGTACCGAAGTTTGCCGGTGTTGTGCGACCTCTCAATGACCTACTGGTTGGTCTGTCTAAAGATAAGAAGTCAAGCAAGATTGCATTTGTCTGGGGTAATAGTCAGCAAGAAGCTTTCTCAACAGTTATCGAGAAGCTCACCTCAGCACCAGTTCTAGCCTATGCTGACTATACCAAGCCTTTCAAGCTACATACTGATGCCTCTCTAAGCGGACTAGGTGCAGTCTTATACCAGGAGCAGGACGGAATGGACCGTGTGATAGCATACGCAAGCAGGAGTCTTAAGCCAGCTGAACGGAACTACCATGCAAGTAAACTGGAATTTCTTGCACTAAAATGGGCCGTAACGGAGAAGTTCCATGATTACTTGTATGGAGCTAAGTTCGATGTGCTTACTGACAACAACCCGTTAACATATATTAAGACGTCGGCTAAACTGGATGCTTGTGGCCATCGATGGGAAGCGACGCTTGCCAACTACGATTTTACCATCGGCTATCGTAGTGGTAAAACCAACATTGATGCCGACGCTCTTTCACGTCAACATAGTAAAGTAGAAGTCACCGAGACAGAGCATGTCGACGGAGAGGTCGTACGGGCTTTACTTTCTCAGCACACAGTACAAGCACCATTTGAAAGTGGTTCTAATACTTGTGTTAATGAAGTTGTGGAATCGGAAATACCAGACAGCTTACTTAAAGCCAACGCACTCAAGTCAAAAGATTGGACTTCCGGTCAAATCACCGATACAGTTATTTCTCGTGTTCGAGACCTTGTTAATGCCGGAGTCCGTCCTCATTCTAAACGTGAGCTAGGAGCACTGCCCATTGAAGTGAAGCGGTATATGAGGGCCTGGAAACATCTAGAAGTTATAGATGATGTTCTCGTCAATTGGGCAACAATCAACGAGACACGTGTCAAGCAGATTGTTCTACCGCGAATAGCCAGAGATACGGTATTTAAGGCTCTGCACAGTGACATGGGTCACCAAGGCCGGGATAGGACAATCAGTCTTTTCAAAGAGCGCTTCTACTGGCCAGGTATGGACGCTGACATAGCTACTTGGATTGGTCGGTGTGACAGGTGCATTCGTCGAAAGACTTCACCACGCTTCGCGACAGGAATGGTCAGTATCGAGTCTTCCGCACCAATGGAGCTAGTGTGTATTGATTACCTGTCGTTGGAGGCATCTAAAGGTGGATTTGAGAATGTGCTTGTTATCACTGACCATTTCACTCGCTATGCCCAAGCAATACCTACCAAGAATCAAACAGCTAGAACGACAGCTAAAGTGCTCTTTGACAACTTCTTTGTGCATTACGGGTTTCCCGAGAAATTGCACAGTGACCAGGGTCAGAATTTTCTTTCCCGGGTTATTCAGCGACTATGCAGAATTGCCGGGATTAAACGCTCTCGAACAACTCCATACCATCCACAAGGGAATGGTCAAACCGAGCGTTTTAATCAGACCCTATTACAGATGCTCGGGACCCTGGAAAATGACAAGAAGAGCAACTGGAAAGCTGCAGTTCCCGCCTTGGTACACGCCTACAATGTCACTCGTCATGAGAGTACTGGTTATTCGCCATACTACCTTATGTTTGGTCGCAATCCAAGATTGGCAATAGATGCTTTTCTTGGACTTGTCGATCAGACTGTAGGCGGTGTTTCGCCATCAGATTACATGCGACAGCTAGAGGACCACATCAAAAAGGCATACAAAAATGCAAATGAAAATGCTGTCCGTAGTGGTCGTCGGTCAAAACACTACTATGACCGAAAGGTCAGAGAGGCTAAACTTCTGCCAGGTGATCGGGTCTTGGTCCGAAACGTAGGCTTAAAGGGAAAGCACAAGCTGGCAGACGTTTGGCAGGAATTAGTTTACGTTGTGGAGCAACAGCCCAGTGCGGATATACCAGTCTTCGTTGTTCGCAGAATTGACGGCGAAGGCAAACAAAGGACCCTGCATAGGAACATGTTGCTGCCATTCGTTTCGTTACCTGTACCGACAAGGTCTTATGTGCCATGTGCGGAGCCCTTAGACCAACGTTTATCGTCAGCATCAAACATGTCAGCAGACGAGACATCAACGAGTAGCTGTTTGTCGTCATCTGACACATCAGATTCAGGTCGTGTAGCAGCGTATAGACCACCTCATCGGCGTCGTCCTGGTGAACCTGGAGTAAGACAACGTCGCCAACCATCATGGATGAGGACAGGTGAGTTTGTTATCGGGTAGGAATTTACCGCGATTGAACATATCATATTTATGATATTACAGGTGTAAAAGTTATATCTATACTACATGTATTTAAGATATATCGTAGTGATATTAGTTGTTTTTTATATTGTATTCCATGTTATATTACATTGGTACAATTATTACTTTATGGCATATAGTTATATGTTATTGCAATTATTATTTTGTATTACTTTATGTTGGATAATTGCAGTTTTGTTTTAGAGATTGGATACAGAGACGAATCGATGACGCCAAACTGGGACTGGAGTGATACAAGATTAAAGACAAGAGCTTGTTCATGTTCATTTTCATTGTATGATGTTATTATGAAATTCAATGTCTTGTTTATTGTATCTTATTTGATTAAAATCATACAGTTTACTGCAATATTTCTGTTTCGTTTTATTTATAAGTATTCGCGTGAATTTATTTCTACTTGCTCATTATTGTAATGTCGAGGACGACATTTCCCGCAGGGAGGAAATATGTCACAGGTTGAATTTTAATATGTATCGGGTTCGAGTTTTACACCCACCCTGTACCTACCTTTTACATACTTTTACGATCGCTAGTTGTAGTTATTAGTGTAGTTGTAGTTAGTGTTCATCTAGTACAGTCTTGACTGTAAGACCATGTCACGTAGGCCACGTTCACTACTTTTAATTACACACTCTTTCTAACACCTTGCGCACGTGACCATATAATTCTTTTGTCATGGTAATCGCCCACGGAGAATGACCAACCGATGTCGGGGCATCAATTAGAACTTGTGTTACAATTGGTGTCTACGCATCGATTGTGTCGATTCTTTGAAATTAAATGCTAATTTGCTTATTAAATATATTGTTGTAATATATTTACAGGTAATTATCATGACAATTCACTTATTATACTAGGGTTAAGAATTTGATATGTTTAAATAATAAGTAAAACTGATATTTGTATGTTTATTCCGTGTTTTTCATTATAGTCTGTAATTGTCCGTCATTGTCATTGTCGCCATTTTGCATGGTGATATTTATTTTATATTAAACTTTTGTACATGTATTATTGCTTTGAATTAGAACTTGTGTTACAATTGGTGTCTACGCATCGATTGTGTCGATTCTTTGAAATTAAATGCTAATTTGCTTATTAAATATATTGTTGTAATATATTTACAGTTTATATTGTCTTGACAATACATGAATGCGGTGAGAACTCACGTACATAGGCTGTAGTGGTGTATTATTATATACAGAGCAACGTCAGAGTACAATACCTGACACCCACACGGCAACCACGTGTGATCACTTGTGACACCACTTGTGACCCCTCTGTGACCCCCTGTGACAGCTATAAATCTAGAACATTCTAGTGAGTTGGTTGTTTTTCCAATTATTATCATAAGAATGGGATTGTTTGTGATTGGATGTTTGTCCCCGCTAGATAAGATACATTGTTTGTGGGATCGGTGCATGGGAAACAAGAAAAATCCATACAATATTATAGAATATCATTGCTGTCTAAACCTGCTTAGAAGTTTTTATATCTATTCGTTTCAATTAACTGATGCAATTGCTTGAAAGTAGGTCGATTTCACGGCGGTTGAAAGCTTTATAGCAAACATATACTACCCTTTATTCCTTTTGAATTCAACATTGGCAATACTTTTAAGAGTTTTACAGAAACTTGTTATGCAAAGATCTATAACCGTATAAAAGAGTGTTTATCAAAAATGGTCTAATGCGAATAAAAATAAACACCAAAAGGAGGTCATTCCGCAACGTGAAGACATCAAAGCGTTATATCAAAACATTATCTTTCGAGCCATTCAAGTGAACAATAATACATTTCTTGTTATGTCAACCAAAGTAAAGATGTTCAGCAGTCATACTTAAACTCGATCATTAAATGATTGTTTGATATAGATATAATCATATTTTGCAAAGTTTATATATAGTGCATGAAACCATATATAATTGACTAATGGCAAATTACTAAAACATGAATAGTAAACATCAAGGCGTGTTGTTTTAGAATGAGTCTTTACCTCATATATAATACAGTTGTATGAAAAGTATAAGTTTGGAATAAAATCAGAGACAAAAGTCAGTAAGTTTTTACTTAGTGTGTCTGTTTAATTCTACAAAACCAAAATAAATACTGACATGTACACTTGATAAACGTTTGTATATATGTACCGCATTCTTTGGAAAAGACATTCTCATCGATAAATGTTTTATTTTATGATAAAAGTCAGATAGACATATCTTCGTCAAACATAGTGTACTGCAAACCAAACATAGTGTACTGCAAACGTATGTGGAAGCCATTTTCTGCTGCTTGGATAAAATTAAAACAAAAAGTCCTTAAAACGTAGCTTGCAGTTCCTATACTGGATATAGTAGTGAGTGATAGAATTGTCAAAATGTTGATTTGTTGCACTACAAAATAGGCCAATGTGATTATAATTGTATGTATTCAATAATATTGTCTCTTTGCTATCTTGGCCCAACTTACGTCCAAATTTAGCTATCGTTGACTGTGAGTTTTTAAAAGATACCATAAATTATCAGTGTCTTCATAATTGTAATTG
Organism: Mactromeris polynyma; assembly: GCA_032209605.1. Lineage (NCBI taxonomy): Eukaryota > Metazoa > Mollusca > Bivalvia > Venerida > Mactridae > Mactromeris > Mactromeris polynyma. The sequence goes on from JASFXZ010000001.1 coordinate 26,052,831, forward strand.
TAAACACGATACGGCCTTACATGAACAAATATGGCTGTTCAGTCGTTTCTTCCGTATGTTGGCTTGCATGCGTTGGTTGATGAACGTGACTAAAATGAGTATCAAGTATCTGTAAAGATTTTTTACTAACAAACATAATTGCATGATTGTAGTTTAAACGATTTTATCCATTGTCTTGTTCAGCAATAATATACACCAACATGCCTCAATAAGTTATTTTCATTCAAGTTGATTCCGATATTACTGAAAAACATTGTTCAGGCATTTCTTGCTGTGTGTCCATTTCAGTGATGAATTACTTCCGGTCGTCGTTATAATATTGTTTCCACTGTATTGTCAACAAATATTTTGTTGTAACATCTTTGTTCAATTTTGTAACGGATGAATATTTGTATAACTATTTTGATATACATCTTAGCTTTTCAAGTGAAGCAAAATGACATTGTACGGTGCTGCTGTCTGTTGAATATATCATTTGATTAATCTTTTTACCACAACTGTTTGTGATTATGAATCAGTTAGGTAATTATGACATGTCCTGCCATTGTGTTTTTGTGTGAGAACCGAACCTTTAATTTTATTTTCCACAATATAATATGTATTTTACTGTTTAGTGTAGGCCTCTCTATTCGATCTTAACTCGGCGATGTTTGACATCACTTGAAAGACTCACAAAATCAGGGAAAGTATCAAATCAGAACAAAGAAAATTTACACTTAAATTGTGATCATTTATTTTTTTCATCGGATTAACAAACATACAAACAGGTAACAGGAAATATAGTCGATATTAGTAATACAAATATTGGTATATAATTCACAATATTAGATGCATTACTACTTTTGATCTCTCTGGTGGTAATGTTGCCATTCCCAAACGTCTTTCTAAATGTTATTCTTCAACTGCAATCTGAAAACAAACAAAAAACAGCATCAGCGGCTAAGGATTTTGGACGGTTTGTACATAATCACTTGTTATTTTATTTATACATTATTATTCAATAACTAGTTTCCAGTGGTACAGAATGAACCACTCAATTATCTCGAGTTAAACGCTAACATGTTTTGTGTATGTAATCATTTGTTAAGCAAACCTTAATACCAAACTCCTGAAAACTTGTACTAATCCATTGAACTGCAAGAGAAACATATATTTTAAAGGGTCGAAAATTTCAACAGAGAAACACAACGAATATATACAATTGTAACTGCTCACATGAAATCGAAAATTGCGAATGGTGCTTTATGAATATTTTAACAAATACTTACATTTACATGTACCCTTATTGAACCTATCTTGAGCATACACAATACTTCTCAAGCTTGATATCTCCCGTCGGTAAACGCTTCGGTATGTATTTACACTGCTCATGGAAATGTATCTCAATTCCATTATTGAAGTCCTCAACGGGGAGTACACGCTTCAGGTTCCTGTATTTGTTTTCTAGGACACCACACACACAGTCTCTTACAAGAATGTAAATCTTGCGTTTCCCTCCGATAATAATGAACGTTTCTATACTCCTAAAGCAACAGTCTGAATAATGACCATCGTGTAGTTCTTTACTGTGCTTCCACGAGTTCCTAAACGCTGTTTGCCAGCCAGGCATTGCATTGATATCAGCCTGTAGTGTCATTCTTACAAAGTTTGATGCGATATGTTTTTAATGTCAAGTAGCAAGAAATGCATTATAGCAACATAGAGCTAGTAGGTTTTGTTTTATACCCTTCTGCTTGGAAATTTGTTCGTGATATATTTAGAAAATGACGAATTGTCTGCCGAATTTAGCCTTAGTCAAATATAGATCGTGAAAACACCCGATTCAAGTGTTTACTGCACTGGTTGTGCGTCGTTGGATTTCCATATAGTATCGAGACATAAATACTTACACCAAACTTACAAAAGGCATAATTGACCATATGATGATACTTGGAAATTTGTTATGAAGTTTAAACATGCGCAAATACATTAAAGGTATTGCTGAACACCATATGGAAACCCATATTACTATGTCGTGTGTATATTCTTACGTTGACCTCAAAAGACGTGTCGCTGTATCGTTGGTTAGTTATCGGGTACACATGAATTCGCGTTTAAAGTATAGATCAATATGCGATATTCATAGCGTTTATCTCTGAACTAAGTTGACGAGACTCAGTTAAATGAAATTGAAATCATGTAACGATATGATACATGCCTTGTTGTAGAAAATATGTATAACATAATTCAGAATTTCAACAACAATGCCTAATATGTAAGTTACTGAAAAGCTGCAACAATGTCAAGTAAACCTTTAAAAACATGTCTAGATATGAAAAAGCAAATTTCAAATTTATATTGTTGTTATGGTGTTTATGCAACATGTAAGATTTGTGACACAGTTCGATATTTGTTGCAACATACTTTATTTCGTCGTTGTATCTGTTTATACGATTTTGTGACTATATTGTACCTTCTTGTTCTTCTGTTCTATCAGATACTTGATTTTGCTTAAGTTATTGATTTCCTGACAAAGTGATTTTATACACAATAAATGACAAACTTAATCTTGCTACGAAAGAAGACGATCAATAAATGCTTTTGTAGAATGTGCCGTTTAATCTCTGGACATCTTTTTGTAATAGCAATTGCCGTTATTTTCTGAATTCGACCATTAATAATAAGTATAAGTCATAAAATTCGATTATCTGGGTATTTGTTTACTCACATCAAGGAGCCAAATAATCAGTTGCTTGAAGCATTTTTATCTGTGGTTAGCTGTGTATATCCTGACCATTTAAATATATCTACACGTTCGCTGGCTAATAGAAGTCAATTTGTATTTTTGCTTAAGTTGATATCTCGGTTGCTTGGTTGGTGCAATACATTTGACTTCATCGGTCTTGGATCTTTTTGTATTCTTGTATAATTTGAAAAGATCCTTGAATCATAAAACGACCAAAGATGTCGGGATGTCCGATACAATTGTATTACTCTTTTAATTCCAATTTATCGCACAATGTTTCAAGAAAAAAACATATCGCAACATTACGGAGGTGAAACTTATTTACACCTTTGATAAATGAGAACATTCAAAAGAAGGACTGTGACCAAGTTAATCCTTCTCAAAGAAATAGTAAATGTAAACAAATGTTAATTACGTAAAGACATTGATGCAATAATTATACTCATACTGGTAATATTATTTCTGTTTATGCTTTAAATATATGTTAACGTCATTTTCCATGTGCAATTCTTTCATTTTAAATACTATTCATGTTATGTTCTACCCCCTTTCGGCCTATTGTTGCTAGCTTTCTTGGCTTGTTCCATGAGGTTTTCCATCCATTAATTTTCTCTCTGATTGTCCTTGTTAATTCTCCTTAGTTACTCTTCATTGTCTACCAGGCCCCTGTTCCCATGCGTGTTTACCCTTGCACATCCTCAGTGCCAGATGTTTTGTGTTGTTTTCCCAGGGACCTGTGTTGGGTGGCATTGTATTGTGTATATGGCATTCACTGTATCAACTTAATCTCTCTTCTATCAATTACGGCAATAATAGTTATTGCATGGTATATTATCGCTTATCACGTCCATTTTGTGTTGTATTTATTGGTGGGTGTTTGTAATGAATGTTTGATAAAAGTATTAAGTTGATGCGCAGTCGTTTGCTATTCCGCCCATTTTCATATTATGTATCCGAGGACTTATATGAGGAGAACCAGTTTTTGAAGGTGCTTGTAACAATGTTACTATCCCAGATATTCATTAGCAATAAGAAACATAACATATTATTAGTTCTCTAACCATGTATACTTATTCGACATTAAGATACTCATAAACTAATGTCATGACAAATGGTGTTTTCCGATTTGAAGAAACATGTATACGTTAAATCCGGTTTACTTTTGAAAATCAGTACTGAATAAATATATCAAGATGTTAAGGTGTTATTGTTAACAATTGTCGCATTTTTGCTGATAAAGATATGGACGTTTGTCCAAATACCTTGCGGAAAGACCCAATGTTTTTTTCTTTTTGGGACCAAGCAGGCCCGTTTATTAGCAATAACATTATATACAATAATATGTTGTGGTAACAATACCTAAAATACTATCGTGAATATAGGCCATCGTATTCAATTACCGGATTGGTTGATATGGTTCTTGTACGTGTTCTTTAATGGTTTCATAATACAGTTACGTTCCTCAAAAATTGTTATACAGTGAACAATCAGTTTGCGTGGGATATGCTTTATTCCATACATACATGTATACGTTTTGCTTGTTAGACAAAATCGTAGATTAAGTGTATTTTAGAATTTTATTTTCAAACTCAACTTATAGGTTAAATCATTTGTTTCAAAAATTAGTTTGTGGACTATGGTTTTCCCGGTGGAATGTGTAATGAGACATTGTCTGGTGTATGTGGCGTTTTCTGTAGCAACTAAATCACTCTTGTTTACTTTTTTCAATACTAGTTTTGGTATAATTTTAATAGTATGTAAAACTAATACATTTGTATCTAAGATGTTGCTTTTGCGAAGCATGTGATTAATATAAACAGATGATTAACACCTACATTGCTACATGTTGCTTTCTACAAAGATAATATGAAATTATAAGCGATTATTGATATTGCCCATCAGTTCACATGTTCGACTGAAATTACTCATATATGTGTGCTTTGTCAAATTGCTGCTTTCTATAAATGCTAATATGTTAGAACGACTCGATAAATGGCTTATAGCGTAATGCATATATATTACGGCATTGTTTTGTTTCGTTTTACGTACATTTATGTTTATATGTAAAATTACTTCTGTATCTATAGTTTTCTTTGAACATGTTTCCCCTGAAATACGTTAATTACTATTTTGTTCATTTTTATTCACTTGAGAACGGTGGTAAACAAACTGTGTGGTGTTCAACCAATGAATGTGTTTTGGAAAATACTGACATTCGACAATATTTATATCGGGTACTAAAAATGATTCAAACATGTGATTAAACACCGTTCCTCCAAGAACTGGTGAAGTCGATGGCATGTTACACTTCGCGTCACCATGACAAATAACGTTGCTAATTGATTTAGCAATTATGGTTTGCAATACTTTGTAGTTTCACTCAATGTTTTTGTCCTAACGAATGTAAACTGATGTATAACAGGAAAATATTTGTTTGTGCAACCACTTTATTACTCTGATAATAAAATCACTACTTTAACAATTAATTAGTATCGGCTAAAAACCTGCAGCTTTGTCTCTTTTCGACATAATGAAAGATCAGCACCAACATGTATCAATATATAAATATGATAATCATAAAGCAGATAAAGACGTGGGAATCGGAGAAATCAACGATTGTTTACGTTATTGAATCATACATTAGACAGTCGTCGTAAATGTCTTGTATTTTGATACAATACACGGCAAACTAGAATTTTCTAGCAAAATTTTACATTGTGATCCTTCCATTACTATTCATAAATCTCCATAATATAAGTCAAATATTTAAACCAGCATACCTTAATGTAATGTTTTACGCACAATGAAGATAACAATAATATTTGATAAATGTCCGATAGCGTTTTTCCATTGCCTATGAGACCAAGTATAATGATATCCCATGGCTGCTTTGTTTAATTTGTAACCAAAGTGTTGTTTGTTTTATTTTGACTCAAATTTGCATAAAGTACTGTATTGTATAGAAACATATATTTACAGTGTTACCCTCTGCCTTTTGTAAAATAAACGTTCTGTCTGGAATCTTGTGGTCGTAGCTTTGGATATGAACATCCACAATTTCGAAATGAATTCCAAAACCTCGTGCAGCATGTTTTTTCTCGTTCATCGTAAATAGCGTAACTATGATAGCACAGGTACATTGCGCTTACGTCCGCCATAATTTTCGTTATTGTTCGTGAGTTTACGTCGTTAACTTTGCTGTAATCGAAATGTTTAGGGCGCTCTTATATCCGGAGTTATTTATCGTAACATGTATGCATTAAAATAATATGGTCATGTGTCTTAAGTGTTCATCGGTGGTTATATTTATCCCTGTTGAATATTTAAATGTTAATGATATTGTCCGAATTGATACTTTGTTATGGTTGTTTGTGCATTGCATACATTCTAAAGATTGCAAGCGTCTAAACGGCTCGACACTTTAAGTTAAAGTGATAGAATTGTCAAATATTGACTAACAGCAAGAAGCCTTAAATGAGATAAATGTCATTATAAATGTTAACATTCGATACGCAGGTCTCTTGTAGTTCCAGATTTGGCTATCGTTCACTGTGAATTTAAAAAAAAACATACACAAGTATCAGTCTCTTCGTCATTGTAACTGTAAACACGATAAGGCCTTTGGATGGGCATGAGTATTCATATACAAACTAATTACAGGAATAAATATATGCGCGTTCTGGTTGTGTGGACAGGCTTTATACACCTGATTAATCAATAACCGAATATCTATGAACAGTTAATGGTATTTTACCATTGCATTATAGCCATATTTATCAATGATATTGGTTAGCAATAACAAATATTAAACTACCGTGTTTTGTTCTTTCATGTTGATTCAGATGTAACTGCCAAACATAAATGTTTTGAAGACGTTTCTTGCTGTTTGTCTATTTTGGTGATGTTTTACTTCCGGTTGTCGTTATAATATTGCTTTGTAACAAGTTAACAACATCTTTGATACTTTATGACCTCGTAGAAATGCATGAACAAATGTATTAACAAATTTTCTTACCTATATCACGCACGTATAACACAGATTTAGAAATATATGTTCACCTTTAATATTTTATTTTGGAACCATAAATGGTGGAATATAATAAAATAAGCTTAATTCTCTTTCATAATTTATGTCCTTCCGAAAAACAATGAATTTATTTGTTATGCAAAAAGCAATTGTAAATGAGCATTTTATTGTCTTTGTCATAATCCAGATAAATAGAATGTCATTAAAATTCAACATCACGGTACTTTCTTTCCTTTATGTTGGGTGATATGTCCTTATTCCTTCCTCGTCATAATTTCTAATTCGCTTTTCTTAGTTTATGTCTGAACCACCACCGTTCCGAATAATTGTTTTTCAAACAACCAATGGTCATTTACGCATGTCACAGGGTTCCTCTTTTGTACAATAACATTGTATTTTCCTATTGCAATTAAGGAAACACCTTCCGCCAGGATGGTATATTTTAGCGTACCAGAGTAGAAAACCCAACCACCAGCAAGCACAATAGAAGTACATTCCGTTGAATGTGCAAGATGTTCGATGTTTAAAGCTGTTTACCTTCGCCCGAGTAGGCATTTTGTACAACTATTTGTAGTCTCACAGTAGAACATGCATTGCGAATTCGTCGGTAGACACATCAGCTAAATAGCTATATTTGTGTCACGTGACAAATTACATACCTACGATAGGTTATTTTAATATAATAAGATTTTTATAAATGCAATGAACATATTATTGACGCTCATTACTATTACGCAAATAAATGATGTAAAAGGGAACGTGCAGATGTCAATGCCCTTATTTAATGAAAGAATCAATTTATAAAAATCATGGAACGAAGAATTAAGTTTTATCAATCAAAATACTACGGAAGTTTTGAATAAATGTTTTTGCTGCTCGCCGGACACTAATGTATTTAGACTAAGTGAATTTTTTCTTCCCAGAGTTCTTAAATGCTAGTTGCCGGGCATTTCATTGGTGTCAGATTTTAATGTCATTCTTATAAACTTTGGTGCAATATATTTGTGATGTCAAGTACCAAAGAATACGATATAGAAACAGAGATCTCGATAGCTTTGTTTTATGCCCCCTTTGCATGGAAGTTGTTCGTGATATTTTTAGAAAATGACTAGTTGTATGACGATTATAATCCTAGATGTCGTCATCGTCCGTGAAAAACACATCATCTCTATGTGGCACTAGTTTCACAATGTTTGGGTTCCCATATAGTGTCGAGACATGTATACATACACCCAATTTACAAAAGGCATAAATGATCACATGATTCTTGGAAATGTGTTGAAATTTAAACATGCGCAAATGCATTAGAGATAATGCTGAACACCCTTTGGGAACCCATATACTTAGTCATAATTGTGTTGACCTCACAATACGTGTCGCTGTATGATTGCTTTATTATCGGGTAAACATGAATTCGAGTCTAAAATATATTTTAAACTCGAAGTCAATGTGCGATATTCATAGGGTTTATCTCTGAATAAAGTTGGCGACACACAGTTAAATGAAATTATTTACCGATATTATATGAACTTCCTTGTAATAAACCTAATTGTTTAGCAATTTCAAATACACTACTGTAGAAGTGATGTAAGAGAGAGAATACGTAACTACAGGGAAAGCCACATACATAATACCATGTTTCAGAATTTTAACAACACTCCGTAATATGTAAAGTTACTAAAAAGCTGCATCAATGTCAAGTAAATGCCTTTAAGATATATGTTTAGATATGAAAAAGCAAATCTCATTTTATAATTACCAGATGTAAGATTTACAGTGATGACTCTCCATCTTCTGAAGCAATTTATTTTACTCCTATATTTTTCAACCGGTAATCGCACTCTCAAATCATAACTTAATACGTACTGTGCAGTTTGGTATGATGCAATATTATTTCAAAGTTGTAGGATTTGAACAAACCATTATGTTATAATAAAAAAAAAATTATATATATTTATCTAAACAAATCGAGAAGTGTGTTCAAGCATTGCCATAATAAACACAACATGAGTCAGAATTTAAAATCAGAATATCACGAAAGATTGTTAATATGGACACAGATGTTAATAAAAGAATCTATAGTGCAGTAAAACTCAAAATATCGCCACTAAGCCAATAAGATCCTTTCCATGTATCAGTTTTGTATTTAGTATTGAGGTGTCACTGTATATAAAAATTGGTAAGCGAATAATTGCCTTCAAATTTCAATTTCTTCTATAAGAAGTAAGCGAGTGAAGACAGGCAAATATATACAGAACCAAAATAAATACCTTCATACCTGGATTGTTATGGCTCCTGATCAGATAATTATTTACACCAGTCATTTTATTACGGTGAATGTGAGATACGTTTCGGGTTGGGTGAATTTATAAACCAGAGTAACAGTCTTAAATCCCGAAATCTCTCTAAACTCTTACGTAGAGTATGCCGTTTAATCTCTGCACAGGTTTTGTAATGTCAACTGTCGTTATTTTCTGAATTTGAATATTAATATACGTCACAAAATTCGATTATCTTGGTATATACATTATTTTGCTGAAGTTGATATCTATGTTAGCTGTCGTAGGCTGTGTTGGTGTTACAATACAATGGGCTCCTTGAACAAATACGACTCAACTTTTTTTATCAGCAAATCGTGTATGATCTGAAAAGATCAGTCCCTCATAAAATGACAAAAGAAGTCGAGATGTCCGATACACTTTTTATTACTTTATGAATACCAACCTAGCGCACAGTGTTTCAAGAAAAACATATCATAACAGTATGGAGATGAAACTTGTTTACACCTTTGATAAATGAGTACAATCAAGTGAAGGATTCTGACCAAGTTAGTCATTCTCAATAAAATAGCAATTGTAAATGAATATTAATTACCTAAAGAAATTAATGCAATAACTACGCTCATACTGATCATATTAATATTGCTTGCGAACAAGTCGATTGTTCAGAGAAAGACGCATTTTTCTGAATAATATATATCAAAAACGAATATGATAAAAACGAATAAAAAGTGTAAATTGTATAATAATATATATCATTTGATTTTTGCCAGTTATCTGCACGTTCCCAAATAAGAGATTTTATAATGAATGCATACCGTTTTAAATTCTAATACTAATATTAGTGTACATAATAAAGTTTTGGTTGTCAAAACATAGGTCATGAATCTTGTTCAAACTATTCCTTCCAGAACTGATTAAGTCGATGGTATGTCATGCGTCACAACATAATATTTAAACGCTCAACCAGAAAGACAAAAATAACTTGAAAAACGATAATGATTATTGTGACATATTATATAAGACGAGGGATAAGTTCAAACAGGATATATAAATCAAATGAAATAAATAAAATTGATAAAATACAGATAGTACAGAATGATGCTTAAATCAATGTAATTGAAGTGGAAAATGCATTGCGGAACTGCTTGACGACGGTTTTGTGTTCATCCTGTTTGTTTCACAGTTTGTGTTTTTTATTATATATCTATGACAAATACAACTCTTTTATACTTCACAATTCACCATACATAGTTTGTTAAACACACTAATAGAACCAACACAACAAAGAATCATTGTGCGTGTTATGTCACTTTAATATATTTAATTAGGATATATATCATGACAATAAAAAAAAAAATTCATAAAATTATATATTGAAACGTAAAATCCACTTTGTATGCTTTTGGCAACAGCGACTTATTCTATGTTGATTTCTTCTTGTATGTTCCACCAGTGAAAATGTATATGTATTTTCTTCTTACTCTTGTTCTATAATAATCAAGGATAATTTCCGTTGTGCCGACAAAGCATTTGTATTTCATTCCTTAAACCGTGCTTTGGTTATGTGACATAATAATAACTGATGGCGGATAATTTAAATTATCAAGTAACCACATGCGTATTGTAGGAACATGTTTATTTCATTAGTAAACATTGATGTATTTAAAAGTTAGAGACAATTATTTTAAGATAGAACGTCTGAATATCAACCTGTGACTTATAAAAGTATGGATGCTAAAAAGACAATAAGTGAGAGTGATTACTAGAACAATGATTATAATGTTATTTTTTCGATACATTTCAATGAACATTACCTACTGATATAATATATCACGTTTTCGAGAATATTTCGGAAACTATAAACTTGATATGTCCTTGAAATACACATGACTTAGAAATTAAAGTAACCGAGGGTGTGGGTTTCAAAAGTCATTCTACATGTCCGAGAAAAAGTATACAACCTACAAAATACAAAGGTCACCTACAACACGTTAATGGTTTAACTGCAGCCAATGATTACGTACGGATTAGATTTACACGATCTTCTTTCAAATTCTTATATAAGTTGAGTTATATCAAATGAAGTTTAAGTAATCTCATAAATTCTGTCCAAAAGTTTTGATTAATGTTGAACTCTCAAAATGTCCAAATACTAATATATGTATATAAGAATGTATGTATATCGTTATTACACAAAAGAGTTACTGGTTTGATTTCGGAATTAGCAATCTGATCTGGAACCTTGAGGTCTACCCTGCGGAGATCTGCGACCAAAACAAGGCAGCTCTCTAAATATTCTTCGCAGCCCTCTAAATTTTCTTCCCAACCACCCAAAAAAACTCCATTCTTCCTCATCAGACGTATAGTGTTTCGAAAAGTCGTTAAGATCCGCCGCCATGATGGACCTGAGGACAATGTTTGGAATCTAATCTAAGTTAGTTCTGTTATCCGTCTATAGTGACCTCTGAACTAGGTTTTTATAGGTTAATACAGTTAGGTGTTATATGATACCAGCATGCAATTTCTATTTGTATGTTTTTCCAGGATTCCAATTATTGATTTTATTTGTACAACTAAAATATATGTGTATGATTGTCAATAGTTGATTTACACCGTGTTATGTTTGCTGACTGCAACTGTTAAATCTTATCATTATGTTCCTGCTTACTGTTTATGTTTATTTGTTTGTTTCTTAGAACTAGTTTGTTCAAATTGATTGTTTCATTTTGCTCTGTTAATTTTGAATCATCCAATTAAGAAATTTAAGTATTCATAAGGCTTATACAATAACAATTCTTAAAAAGCTATATGTAATTTCTGCCGGACCATTTTGTTTATACAAATCGCAATATCAAATAACATGATGAAAAGCTGCCATATAAACCTAAGCATCACGTTCTGTATGCTCCGTTTATTTTACATGTTTCCTTGTGCTTTGGGGTGGCTGCGCATCCTGTAGGAAACACTTCGTGCTTATTCGTTACATACCCTTTACAGTATATTTTTAACTTTCATTACTGATAATATGCTTTTCAATATGATACTCATAGGATCTCCTATTAAGATTTTCATTTGTGCGACCCTGTTACTATGCATGCTTACTCTCGCAACTCCTCAGTGCCTCGTGTTTTGTAGCTTGTTGTTTTCCCGGGTGTCTGTGTCGGGAGGCGTTATCGTGTGTATGTGGCGTTCGCTGTAACAACTTAACCTACAGTTGGTTAACTTGGTATACTTGAACTATAGATTACTTCGCGAACTTCTGTTCCAGGAGATAATTTATGAATACGTTTAAGTGTTCTATTATTGAAAAATGTAGCATGTTTGCTGATATAAATCTGAACGTTTGTCACAAAACCTTGCCGATTCATTACTGTATAATTCGTGTAGTTCACTTAAATAATACATTCATAAAATACTTTTCATATTTTGTGCTACTGGCAGTTAACAACTGACAGTTTATCTATTTTAACCAATGGTGTTGTGCATAATCGTGTAATGTTCATGTACTTTGTGGAAGTGCGACTTTTACGTAGTCAATAGTTAGAATAATTATACATAATCAGTAAACACCTCTTTACCTTGTACATGTATGTTCAAGTTGAAATATATTGAAATCGCTATGTGTTTATTATTTTCATTTATGTTCCTAGATAAATATTAAATTCCCCTTTCCCATGTGCAGTCCCTTGTCTAGATATACATTTCGTGTTATTTCCCTCCTTGCGACCCGGTGCCACTTGCTTACCTAGCTTGCCCTGTGGTGTATTCAATCCATTCCACCCCTTTTCCCCCTTGTTGTCCTCTTAAATAAGCCATGGTTGTTTTAATAGTCGGTCACACAATTCTCCTTTCCAATAGTTTGCCCTTACTCCTACTTTACATTTATATATCGTTTGCTGATGTTTTTCTTGTATCTGTGTAGAGAGGCAGTGTCGTATGTATGTGGCGTTCTTTGTAACATCTTAATGTAAACTGTAATTTCTTGTTCTTGTGTATTGAAGTTCAGATAAAATTACTGTCAGACTTAAATATTGTTTCATTGTGTTTTGAGTCCCTTCCTATTGTATACCTCCTGGTTCGTGTTGGCATTGTTTTGTCCCTTTCTTCTGTGTACCTTCTGTCTTTCGCTATTTTGTCTAAATCTGCCTTCTGACTTATAAATGTCTCATTCTCTGCTGTGCATTATTCACTTATAATAGTGACAATCCTAACTTTAAAACATGACTCTATTCAGATGTTGTAAGGAAAAAAGTTAAAAGGCAACCATATCAAAAACTATATCTATGAATTTGGTGTATGTATGTGTGTTTGTGTGTGTCTTTAAATAAATCAATCAAACATAAAAAGAAAAACAATAAGATATGAAAATTAAAGATTTATTTGTATACCCTTAACAACAAACATAATCATTCAATAGGAATATGGTTATTGTTTCAAAAGAGTTCAACGTTTAGTGTCTCGCCTCATTTATACCAATATTGAAGTTGCCTGAAACGAAACAAAATAAACCGAATTATAATCATGATAAATTTAATTCAAATTCAATGATGTTTTCATCTATTTATGTAACTATTGATTGACACTTTAATATATATTGTTCGCAAATGTGTTTGTTTTGGTTATAAGCTTATCTATTCTGTCATCAAATGTGTAGCCTTTTGCTGACTTGAAATGTTCTATACAGTTGGTATTACATTATCCATGTGGTCATTGGAAAGGCCGTATTCTGAGTAACTGCTGAGCTGACTTAACGAGATTATTCCGAAAAGAAAAAGATGTACGTACTTGTTATCAGATTTCAGTTATATACATGTTACCAAAATCTTAATATAAAATTATATGTATCTAAACATAAAACATTACAATAAAACATATTGCTATGGTCTGATAGCATCTGATTCATGCTGTGTTGCGTCTGGAGGGATTATTCAGTATTGGTTTATAAAAGAACTCAACAATTGACCTATATGTGTAAAATTGAATAACCCAATAAAAACATTAAAGCAAAACTAAAACATTACTGTAGTCGCTTTCTTGTATTTGGACAGAAGCAAATTTTATCCAGTTTGAATGTATCATCTGGTAAACGTTTCTGGAGGTAGTGACATCTTTCGTCTCCATCAATATGTACTTCAAGTCCGTCATTACTGAAATGTTGTACTGCGATAGATTTCCAACCTTTGTATTCGTTTAGCCTGTTTATTTTAGCTCCGCAAAAACAGTTTCTTATCAGAACAAAAACTTTGTACGTGGTTCCAGAAAATGTCCATTCTGTCCAGCGATCGTAACAGCAATCTGCATTATGGATTTCTGACACATTTTGTTGGGCCATTACAAATGCCTCATCCCATATTTTTAATACGTTTGTATCGGCTAATAATCCCATATTTTGCAATTATGCGTTCATATAACTTATAGAAACTGCTTTCAATGTACGTGATATGCTTTACAAAACTACAAGCATTGCTTGCTGTTAAATATAAACTTCAAGTAACATTAGCGTGATATGCACATACTGACACCGCCTACTTCAATCGTGATTGACAAGCAAAGCAATATATGCAACCATTTTTTGGGAAACCATATCACTGAAAAGGTCGACAAGACGGTAAGTTATGACAAAAGTAACAGTCATTAATAGATAATCAACGCTTTGATGACGACCTTGTATGTTCATGCAATGAATTGTTGTGGGTATTGCACAACAGATATAACATGACTACCTAGTAATGCTTTAAATATAACCACGTCAAAAACATATGAGCTATAGATCTAGAACATTCTATTGAGTTTTTTATTCTTCTAATTATTATCATAAGAATGGGATTGTTTGTGATTGGCTGTTTGTCCCCGCTAGATATGATACATTGTTTGAGGGATCGGTGCATGGGAAACAAGAAAAGATCCATACAATAATATAGAATATCATTGCTGTCTGAACCTGCTTGGGAGGCTATATATTTATTCGTTCCAATTTACTGACGCAATCGCTTGACAGCAGGTCGATTTCACGGCGGTTGAAAGCTTTGTAGCAAACATTTACTACCCTTAATTCCTTTTACATTTAACATTGGCAATACTTGTAAGAGTTATACAGAAAATTGTTATTCTAAGATCTATAGCCGAATAAAGAGTGTTAATCAATACAATAAAAATATATACCAAAAGGAGGTCATTTCAGCTTGACTCTGCCATGTGAAGACATCAAAGCGTTATGTCAAAACATAATCACATGTTTAAATCTCTTTCGAGCCGTTCAAGTGAACAATAATAATAATAAACAGAATAGTTGTCTTTTTCCTCCAAAATGTATTGTAATGTTAACCAAAGTAAAGATTTTCATCAGTCGCACTTAAACTCTATCATTAAATCGAGGGGTTACAGCCAGAATCTACCATCTCCTTCATAAATGTATATGGAGATAACTGGTTTTGGCAACAACTCATCGAAATGAGTATAGTGTGTTCTCAGTGTGTCTGTATAATTGTACAAAACCAAAATAAATACTGACGTGTACACGTGATAAACGCTTGTATATATGTACCGCATTCTTTGGAAGGGGCATTCTCATTGCTATATGTTTTATCTTATGATAAAGGTCAGATTGACATATCTTCGTCATAAAAATAGTGTACTGCAAACTTATGTGGAAGCAATTTTCTGCTGCTTGGATAAAATTAGTATTTTTGTCATGTCTTGCCATTGTGTTTTTGTGTGAGAACCTTTCATTTCATTTTCCACAATATAATATGTATTTTACTGTTTAGTATAGGCCTCTCTATTCGATCTTAACTCGGCGATGTTTGACATCACTTGAAAGACTCACAAAATCAGGGAAAGTATCAAATCAGAACAAAAAAATATTTTAACTTAAATTATGATCATTTATTTTTTTTCATCGGATTAACAAACATACAAACAGGTAATAGGAAATGTAGACGATATGAATAATACAAGTATTGGTATATAATTCACAATATTAGATGCATTACTACTTTTTATCTCTCTTGTGGTAATGTTGCCAATTCCAAATGTCTTTCTAATTGTTTGTCTTCAACTGCAATCTGAAAACAAAAAAAACAGCATCAGTGTCTAAGGATTTTGGACGGTTTGTACATAATCACTTGTTATTTTATTTATACATTATTATTCAATAACTAGTTTCCGGTAATACAGAATCAACCACAGAGGTACCAAAGTTATCTGGAGTTAAACGCAAACAAGTTTTGTGTACGTAATCATTTGTTAAGCAAACTTTAATACCAAACTCCTGAAACTTGTACTAATCCTTTGAATTGCAAGAACAATATATATTTTTAAAGGGTCGAACATTCAACAGAGAAACAGAACGAATATATACAGTTGTTACTGCTCACATGCACTCGAAAATTGCGAATGGTGCTTTATGAATATTTTAACAAATACTTACGTTTACATGTACCCTTGTTGAACCGATCTTGAGCACACACAATACTTCTCAAGCTTGATATCTCCCGTCGGTAAACGCTTCGGTATGTATTTACACTGCTCATGGAAATGTATCTCAATTCCATTATTGAAGTCCTCAACGGGGAGTACACGCTTCAGGTTCCTGTATTTGTTTTCAAAGACACCACACACACAGTCTCTTGCAAGAATGTAAATTTTGCGTTGCCCTCCGATAATAATGAACGTTTTTATACGTCTAAAGCAACAGCCTGAATAATGACCATCGTGTACTTCTTTACTGTCATTCCACGAGTTCATAAACGCTGTTTGCCAACCAGGCATTGCATTAATATCAGCCTGTAGTGTCATTCTTACAAAGTTTGGTGCAATATGCTTTTAATGTCAAGTAGCATGGAATGCAATATAGCAACATAGAGCTAGTAGGCTTTGTTTTATACCCTTCTGCTCGGAAATTTGTTCGTGATATATTTAGAAAATGACGAATTATCTGACGAATATAGCTTTAGATGTCAAATATAGATCGTGAAACACCCCATTTAAGTGTCTACTGCACTGATTGTGCAATGTTAGGAATTTCCATATAGTGTCGAGACATAAATACTTACACAAAACTTATAAAATGCATAATTGGCCATGGAAATTTGTTATGCAGATTAAACATGCGCAAATACATTTAAGGTATTGCTGAACACCATATGGGAACCCATCTTATTAAGTCGTGTGTATATTCTTACGTTGACCTCAAAAGACGTGTCGCTGTATGGTTGGTTAGTTATCGGGTACACATGAATTCGCGTTTAAAGTATAGATCAGTATGTAATATTCATAGCGTTTATCTCTGAACTAAGTTGCCGAGACTCAGTTAAATGAAATTGAAATTATGTAACGATGTAATACAAGCCTTGTTGTAAAAATTTAAACAACAATGCCTAATAAGTAAGTTACTAAAAAGCTACAATGATGTCAAGTACAACCTTTAAACACATGTCTAGGTATGAAAAGGCAAATATCGTTTCAAAATTTGTATTGTTTTTGTGGTGTTTATGCAACAAATAAGATTTGTGACACCGTTTAATATTTGTTGCAATATACTTTATTTCGTC
Source organism: Mactromeris polynyma (assembly GCA_032209605.1). NCBI lineage: Eukaryota > Metazoa > Mollusca > Bivalvia > Venerida > Mactridae > Mactromeris > Mactromeris polynyma. Next base: position 26,070,417 of record JASFXZ010000001.1, read on the forward strand.
CATGTATCTGTCCATACGATTATGCGATTGCATTGTACCTTCTTGTTCTTCTGTTTTCTCCGATACTTGTTTTTGCCTAAGTTATTGATTTCCTGACAAAGTGATTTTACACACAATTAATGAAACATTAATTCTACTTCGAAAGAAGACGATCAATAAATGCTTTTGTAGAGTGTGTCGTTTAATCTCTGGACATCTTTTTGTAATATCAACTGCCGTTATGTTCTGAATTCGACCATTAATAATAAGTATACGTCATAAAAATATTGGTGGGTGTTTATTTGGGAATTTCAGCGGCAAAACGTATAAGTGTGAATGGCCCTTGCCGTCATATGGATTGTAGTACTTAAGCTAAAGCTAATTTTTCGTATTAAATTGATGCGCAGTTGTTTGCTATTTCGCCAACTTTCATAGTATGTATCCGAAGTCTTATGTGAGGAGACAAGTTTTTGTAGGTGCTTGTAACAATGTTACTCTCTCAAATATTTATTAGCAGTAAGAAACATAACATGTTATTTGAGAAGTTTCTAACCATGTTGGTGTTTAAGATATGTTTAATATTGTTGTGTTTTCACCAGGAGACACCTCACAGAAACCAAATTATATAATATATAACTATTTTATGAAATATTTAACGAATGAGTTTGTGACTTTGTATCATAACAATCTAGAAATGGTTCCGACCGTTGAACAAGCTCAGTGTTATTTGAATTTGTTTTATGTCGACGAAACTCGCCTTGTACCGGCATTTCATAAACACAAAATACAAATCCCTGTATTTACGTGAAAACATTAATTAATTGTGTAACGTTCATGTGTTTGGTAATGTAACTTATATGTGGTCGATAATTTGAATGTTTATTCACATAGGATTGTTCTCTCATGGTATACATTTTACCATGTACGTGTATGCTCAAGTTAGTAGTAATATATTTAACTTGCATGTTAAAATTGTTTTCTTTTTGTATATTGAAGTTATGATGAGAATATTTTAAGATTTTAAAAGTGTAGAGAATACATGTAGTCTTGTTTTAGTTCCTTTCTCGGAGTATACCTCCTTGTCCGTTTGGTATTGTTTTGCCGCCTCCTTGGCTTTGCCCTTTCTTGTCTTTGTCTAATATGTCTAAGGAAGTTCTTACTTGATTTTTTTTCACTCTTAATTGTGGTAACTCTACGTTGCTGATATTTATGGCAAAATGTTAAAATGCAACGGAACCATAAATGTACGCATGAGTTTTTTGTGTATCTTTTTTCATAAAATCTCCTAAATATGTTAAATATAACAAAGCAAATCTGATATAAAAAGTAACACGATTTATTTCTGTATCTCATAAAACTCCAAATAAAATGTTCAATGTCAAACCTCAGTATTGCAAGTTTTGGGATTATTCAAGTAGCCTGAAAAGAAAAAGAATAAAGATAATTATTGTTGTGATAACTTTAATTCAAGATCCGTTTTGCTTTCAACTATAGTGTTTACATTTATGATACTTTTTACAGTAAGAAGTTGCTTGGCGGTTCCATATATTAACTTGATGTTTTACAATGATACTAAACGCCGCCAATGTTGGTATTTTTAAGCTTTGAATTCGGTACTCTTCATCGTCATCGAAATTGTAGCTGACGGGTGAATACATTTGCTGTACATGTTGTAATACATCATTCTTTTCTCATTTGATATATTCATTATGCTCACATTTCTAAGCAATAACTAACACGATACATTTATGTCAAAACGAAATGGATGTGCATGAATATGAATATTTTTTCAGTGTCTGTGCTATGTATGTCACCAACAATGCGAACGTGTACCTATGACTAAAACATTACTCTGTCACGTATGGCTATGGTCATTTGTCATCCATCTGTGATACATGTCAGCCCCTTGTGGAGGGTTAAGTTAGGATATGTTTAAATAAGGAATTCTGATGTGATCAACAGAACACCATGAATAACTGAAATAAATTTGTTTGAAATGAGTTGACCAAATAAAAATTACTTACTATAGTCAGTCTCTGGTATTAGGACAGTAGCAAATTTTTTCCAGTTTGAATGTACCGTCTGGTAGATATTTCTGGTCGTAGCGACATCTTTGCTTTTTGTCAATATGTATCTCAAGTCCGTTCGTTTTGAAATGCCCAACTGAGATGTATCTCCAACCCTTGTATTTATTTAGCCTGTCTTCTGTTTTAGCTTCACAAGTACATTTTCTGATCAGAATAAAAAAATTGTACCGAGTTCCATCAATCCGCCAACCTTTCCACTTATGGTAATAGCATTTTTTATGATAATGCGTTTCTGACTTGTCTTGTTGAGCCAAAAATAGTGGGCCATCCCATATGTTTAACGTATTGACATCGGCTAATAATCCCATACTTCGCGTTTAGGCCTGTGTATTTTGTAAATAAAAAATAGAATTCCTGCTTTTAGCGAACGTGACCTTTTAACCGAAAACTGTTCCACCTGACAGCTAGTATTGCTAACTGTAGACTATCAACCATCCAGCCTACATAACCACATATTGACTTAGATCTTGATCTACCTACCCATATACCCACGTGACTAAAATGTAGTTTTATCATGTCTACATAACTCAAGTCTTGAATGAACGCTAAAAATGATACCTTGTGACATTTGTGCATTAATGGGTAAACATGAACGAAGAAGTCAAGCAAATATGTCACATACTAAATGCACAGTCACTCCAAAAGCAAAAAGACATACAAATATACCAACACATGTTAACTATTTCAAAGGCGAAATGGACTCGATGTACAAGCATAAATAATGGGTGAAATACGAGTACTGCATAAGAACGGTCAGTTACAAAAACACCACATGAGGTTTAAAATTAGTTTACGAGTGTAGGTATTTTCATGAAAGACGACGACAAGGCTTCATTAAAAATGTGAACTTTATTTCGCTTAGTTCAATATAGCACTAAAGGTCTTAAAAATCTGATACGTACGACGACAATTTCAATTATTATTGTTTATTCTAGTATGTTTGACATATTTCATTGCATTACAACGGTGTTATGTTGTTATGAGTGTAAAAAACATGTCGTGTGAACTGTGGTCGTTGGCTAATTTTAATATCGAGTCGTTTCTAGATATGTTTCATATGTACATCATTTTGCAGGACACTTATTTAAAAACATGTGTGGCTATTTCAAGTTTTTTTATAAAACTTCATTTTTTTTCAAATTGTAGTTAAATAACAAGGACTAATGAAGAAAATTAAGTGAGATGCCTAACCTAAGTATGTAATTTTCAGTTGAGAACGCAAACATTAAATCAAAAGTCGTAACCACTTTATGAAAACACCAGTTTTAAGAAGGTCGACTAGTTAAAACCTAAAAAATAACTATTAATAGGGCATTTACAAATATGAGGAGAGGTATGGCACGGGTTTCGGATATTTCCAAATCATAGCCTTGGTAGACGACGTGTTATTATTCTAATATTATCCGTAGTATTACCAGCTATGAGGACACTAAGATCGTATTACATCTTAATCCAGAACATTCTATACAGTTTGGTTTTCCAATTTTCGTTTCAATGCGTGTCATCGTTCGATTGGCTGTTTTAACAATGCGTCACGAGCTAAATTGTAACAGGATATGTTTGTTGCAATCCGTATAGCTATTCTTGAAAACGAGTACATGTAATATCCCATGAAGATAATAGAACATTTGAATAACAAAATAAAAAACTTGCTTAAACCACCTTACACCAGTTTGAGTGAATATGTAGATAACACGTGGTTTGTGTTAAGGTTTACAGTTAGGCGGAGTCGTGATATTTTATTTATACTGGGGATTTTTGTGCTATTTGTACCACAATATAGAGTGACAATGAACATGACTGGGACTTCTAACATCCATGACACTGTTTTCCAATGTTCAAATAAAAAAAACGTTTTTTGAGACACTAATTAAACGTTGAAAACTAAATATATAACAATAAAGTAATTTCCCCAAGTTTCGTCTTGGTTTAAGATAACACATAATTTATTGAACGTATTGGCGTATCGATTACTGAAATTGTGTCATCTCAGTTGGGAAAACTAGATCATTTCCAACAGTTAAAAATGAAGGGCGAGTAGCGATATCTATTGCGTCATTCTTACATTTTTTGAAATTGTACAGCCTACAAGGTCATGAATACTTTCGTTTACTATGTATGTACGTTTAGCGCGTGGTATTTCTATAATTCGCACATTTTACACAGTATTTTTGTTTCTTTTAGATGCCTGTTGTTGAACAAAATAATCAACCTTTACTAATGGCCAAACGACAAAAGACTGAACAAACGGTGGATGATACCAGCGACAAGAACCCGTCGTTCCCATCGGAGCCATCAGATGTCGCGAAAGCTCTTAGTTTAGCCGTAAACCGTCGTCCAGATATAAATGAATATAGATGCGACATTGGTGCAGGTATACATACATTTTTGTTGTAACTTCAGTTTTTTTTCATTTAGACACTTTCATATCATTTAGCTAATTGGTAGTTCATACTTCAATTTAAGGTGAGGTCTGATAATGCTGATTTTTATTTGTCTTATCTATTCCATCACCAATTCTGGAATTCATTCAGTGTAATTTTGTTTAAGATATAGGCATGTTTTATGACATTCCTTTATACTATAATATTCGTCCATTTCTATTTGTTTTGCATTTATTACAAAACCATGCTATATTATATGAATATGCACAAAACTTGTACTTACTACATAAAAATACATTCGCCATTTTAGACATAGACTCATTCCCTGCAATATCACCTCCACTGTCGGACTCTGAACTTTCTCCAATGACATCACATAAGAAGAAAAAGAAGAAGAAGAAGACCAAACATGAGAAATGCGAAGAAACGACTAAAAGTGACGATAATAAAACTGACAGTGTGAACATTGATAAAGATGTTACTTCAAAAACAACTTCTCATTCCAGTAGTGAACACGAATCTGCAATGGATGATTCTTAGTATGGACATCGTCAGTGCTATTAGAACTATTGTGGTGTTAAGAACGTATCACTATAAAATCTACTCTGTGACATTTTTTGGTATTTGTGTGTGTTCGTTATGATAGATATAGTCATTCTAGTGTATAAATGTATTTGTTCAACAACATTTGTGATTTTTTAAATCCGTAGTATTTATATTGGTATCATATACCATTCTCCCACTCTTACAATTAGTAGTTTGTGATATCAATTTATTCAATGTATTTGCCAATTAAAGGGAGAGCAACACAAATGGTTGGCACTTAGTATGCCATATAGTATTTACTCTATTGTGAAATGACATTTTACAGTTTATAAATGACACACATACACTATCTATCTATTTATCTTTAAAGATTGTTTACAATACTTGAAGGTTAAATCCATGTTTTCGTTTGGTTCCAGAAGAGAATATGCCTTGAAATGTTTAGTTTTCGTTTATTAATTCAGACTTAGAAATACTTTGTGCATATAAGTAGGTCATCAGCAGTTAAGGGGAGGCTACTCAATATATATTTCGCACTACATTTTTATATAGGTTCGCTGAAAAAAGTAGTAAAAGGAACAATATATAATATTTTATGTTTCTTTATTAATTTTAGTATAATGCGATTGTATATATTCGTTTACATTCCATATGGTAAATAGAAACACATGGGTACGTCTGTAAATAACTACTAAACACTATGTTAATACATCTTTTAATCACTTACCATCATTTACTCATATTTACACGGAGGTTCATGATATATTCAATTGTTATAATCGCTAGACTTAATTTTAAAAAATGCACAACTGTAAAACGCGGTAAATGCAATACGTATGTACGTGTGGGTTACCATCGGCTGCCACAGTTCTTGGAGTGTATCATAATTTATATGAATTAAGGTATTTTTCAAAAGTTATTGCCATGTTGTATATTATACTTAACTTTTATATATGAACATGCAAGCTTACACGATTGAAGGGAGGCTACTCTGACGAATAAGGTTTTGGAAATGTATACTTAGCATTTGTGTATTTAATATTAAATATATATGAATTAATAATCATACAAGCCGTGTTTGTAAAATTTTAACCGTATTTCAAAAATTACACAAACCACATGAATTGTTGCTGTATATAAGCCAATTGTTTTTCCTTCTGTGTACTCCAGTAAAATGTTCCATGGTTCGTATTTTATCAAATACCATTCTCCCATTTCTTTTACAATAAATAGTTTGTGATATCAATTTATTCAATGTATTTTGCAAATGAAAGGGAGAGCAACACAAATGGTATTTACTCTATTATATAATGACATTTTACAATTTATAAATGACACACACACACACTATCTAGCTATATATATTTAAATATTGTTTACAATAATTGAATCTAAAATTCATGTTATCGTATGGTTCCAGAAGAGAATATGCCTTGAAATGGTTTTGTTTCGTTTATTAATGCAGATTTAGAACTACTTCGTGAATATAAGTATGTCATCATCGGTTAAGGGGAGGCTTCTCAATATATATTTCGCTCTACCTTTTATATATGTGCGCTGAAAAAAGTAGTAAAAGGAACAAAATATGTAATATAACATATTCACTATTCTTACTTTTTATACATTCTTTTTCGTTCTTTAATGTCAAACCTTTATTTCTTTCCTAAATAGTTACCTGTTTTTACCCTTTGTTTACAATTCTATTATAACTATGAATAACTTTGATCATTTATTCAAATGCGCTACTTTTAAATATTTTCTTTAAGTATGACTTTAGATTAAGTATACTTTATTTAATGAGTAAGTTTAAAAGAGCAATCGCTGTAGCAAAAAATATTCATGTCAATATTCATCACGCTGTCTGTAATAATTGTAAATTTATTGAATCCTACAGAATTTTTTTACCATTCATTTTAGTATAATGTGTTTGTATATATTCATTTACATTCTATTTGGTAGATAGAAACACGTCGCTACATCGTTAAATAACTACTAAACAATATGTAAATACATCTTTAAATCACTTACCATCATTTACTTATATGAACACGGAGGTTCATTATATACTCAATTGTTATAACCATTAGACTTAACTCTAAATAATGCACAACTGTAAAGCTTGGTAAAATCAATACGTATGTACGTGTGGGTTACCATCGGCGGCCACAGTTCTTGGAGTGTATCATTTTTTATATGAATTAACGTATTTTTCTATAGTTATTGCCATGTTGTATAATATACTTAAATATTATATATGCACATGCAAGCTTAAACGATTGAAGGGATGCTACTCTGACGAATAAGTTTTTAGAAATTTATACTTAGCATTTGTGTATTTAATATCTAATGTGTATTAGGATAAATAGATGTGTTTGTAAGATTTTAAACGTATATTAAAAATTACATGTACCACTTGAATTGTTGCTGTATATAATCTTTTTATGCCCCCCACTCTGAAAGGGGGGCATATAGATTTGCCCTTGTCCGTCCGTCCGTCCTTCCTTCCGTCACACAATCTTGTGTCGCTTATATCTCCAAAAGTATATGAGCCAGAGTCATAAAAAATTACAAGAATGTTCACTAGCAAGTACAGTTGTGCACCTGGGATTTCATGTTTGGCTGTGCCCAATAAGTGTAAAGTTATGGCCCTTGACTTAGTTAAAATATACCCTACAGAGTAGGAAATATTGTGTCACTCATATCTCCAAACGTATATGAGCCAGATTCATAAAACTTTACAGGAATGTTCACCAGCATGTGTAGTGGTGCACCTGGGGTTTTGCGTTTGGCTATGCCCAGTATGTGCAAAGTTATGGCCCTTGACTTAGTTCAAATATAGCCTACAGGGTATGCAATCATGTGTCACGCATATCTACAAAAGAATTTGAGTCAGAGATTTTACAGAAATGTTCGACAACCTGTATAGTTGTAAACCTATCTTTTTTGTATGGTTACGCGCAGTAAGTGCAACGTTATGGCCCATGACTTGTCACCATGATCAGTACAGTTGTTCACTTGGTAATTTTGATACCCATTCACAAAATATGAGCAGAATAATAGCATTTGCTTTTGTGACAAAGGCTGCAAGTGGGGGCATCGTGTCCTATGGACACATTTCTAGTTTTATTTTCCTTCTGTGTGTCCCAGTAAAATGTTCACATGGTTCGTTTTTTATCGATATTTGTTAAAACGTTTTCATTCCGCACTTAAAACACTTCATCCATTTGCAGGTAGCATTATCACGGGTCTACTGTCTTTCAATTTTCACGTAGAAAGCTGCCTCTTTGTAGTGGATGTCTTTTTCCCACACTATTTAAAGTTGACGTGTATTATCGAATATAATTGAATATCACGAAATTGATGTTGTACGTTTTATTTTATTTTACGTTTTACTTGCAATATCTTATGCTTAACATGTAAAGTTTAGAGAACTTATTGGTCAATTAATTGTGGTCGAAATATTGTACAGGTAATTGAATGGCAAGGACTTTTGTACAATGATAAGATTTTGCGTAAGGAATAAAATCAAACTACGTTTGTATATAACTTGCAATGTTTTAGTTTGGGTGTTTACCATCAATTTATAAAGCTCTTAATAACAATCTGCTGAGTATCGATGCGTATCAAAAGGTTTATAATGTACTACGATATAAACTGTCTAGCAGTATTAAGGTATTAACGAATAAAGGGAGGCTAATCGAATGCAAATGTCTGACCGTTTTTGTTTCATCACATTGCTGAATAATTGACATAAATATGACTAAAATATTTTAAGACTAAAATGTTATTCCAGATAGTTAGTATATGCTTTTCACGTCCAATTTATTCATTTTTTCTCTAGTATTTAGGTGTCTTGGAGAGGATAACTTTAATATATATAAATTTTAAATATGTATACGTAGTGTACTTGCAATTATGATACAAAAAAATATCAATATAAATGCAATCATAAACGGTCTAATTGAGGCTATTCAAATGAAGTATCAAGTTGATTGTATTTGCAGTACTTGTGTTTTAATTATTGATATATGAAGGTAGTTGGGAATGGAATATATGACATTTAAATACCAGAATAATGCACAGTACAAATCTTCCCCCACGGTATTTATTAATCAGATAACATGGTGTAAATGGACTGTGAAAACGTTAATTATGTGTACATGGATTTATTTTACTAGTCCGTTTCATCGTTACTTGTATTGAACCGTTTTATAACGGACTCTAAACTCCGGTGTGGTTACTTGATTCTAGTGTGACATTTTGTTTGTGCATATATGTAGTCAGTGTTCGTTTTTGTGCTGACTTTTTGTCATGGTTGTCTTCGTCTTTCAACACCAAACAATGGATATATACTATTTTCTTTAATTTAAAAAAAATGCAGAATATGTTTAATGCATTATAAATAAATCATGATTTTTGTCATGGTTGTCTTCGACTTTCAACACCAAACAATAGATATATACTATTTCTCTTTAATTTCAAAACATGCAGAAAATGCTCGTAAGAAGAGAGCGTCTGTTAATCCATTCGTCTGATATTGCAAACATGCACATATGCAACGAAGAACGATATGAGTCGATAAAATAATAAAGCATGAATCAATACCCTAAAATGACTTGAGTGATGTGCAATCATGCTTAACTGCGAATCACACATTGAAGTAAGTTTGCGTATTATACTAATTTATTAATTAGGACAATAACACAAAGCAACATACGGTTGTGATCTGTATTATAAATGTACAATTTATAACATTATAATAGCGCTACAGGAAATTGTTGTACAGGTAGTGTATCAATCAAATATGCATAAATCGGAATGCAATATGTCTTGCAGATAATTTTGCATTATATATGTTTGACCCAGAGACGTACCAAAATGTTTCATTTTGATATTTTGTCAACCATTATTAACCATTCAACGCATGTTATATGTTTATTACACTGCTGAAATTCCACAGTCAATACTGGATAGACATTGCTCAAATGCAGTTTTTACATGAATCAAAGTGTACAGTTTCCTATTAACATCTTAACATCTTTAATAACTTTAAAAACATTCGAAAGTTCTTAAATAGTGAAGTATATTTCAGCATACAGTACGGCACAGTCTATATCTCACTGTAAACATATCTGTTTCTATTCCTTTATGTCTGCAGAATCATCGAAAAATCTGCCCCAGTATTGAATCCGATATTTGCTGTTACCCGCATGTATTGCCGTTCCCAAGTACAACAGTATAGCTACCGAGTGGGAAAAAACATATGTACAGTGATGCTATTCTGATATTTCTACAATCATTATAAACCAATCAGTACATAGTATATGCTGAATACAGTGCTGAAAATGATTCTAAATGACTACTATAATTGCAAAGTGACAAAAGCGTGTAGAGCGCGTGTTTCAAAATTTATAGAATTTACCAAACCTCACACAGTTGACATTTAACTAAGCCAATATGAACAGATAGATAAATTCACGCAGTAAATAACGCAGATTTGGTGATTGCAGTATTTATAATACACACTAAACGATAGGTTTTCAATAATTGTGACAACATCTTTGATTATGTCAATAAGTTAGCTGTCTCGAGAAAATCCTTAGAAAACTGTAGGAGTTGCGTTTACAAGATTCTGCAAACGAATAAACGGACGATCAGGGTCATAACAATAGGACCTTTCGGGCACACGAAAAGTATGAGTTAAACCAAATAAAATGCATACAAAACTTAAATCATGAAAACTTTAAGTGCAATGACCACAAGCAGAAAAAATGGAAATAACAACCAAAAGTTACTGAACAATACCCTGTACGAAAAACTGTAATCAATAGTGCAAAATATCACAAATATGCACTTATGTCTTACACCATGGATATGAAAGATGCAATTGAACAATAACTCATATACAGTGACATATAGACACGCACGCACGCACGCACGCACGCACGCACGCACGCACGCACGCACGCACGCACGCACGCACGCACGCACGCACGCACGCACGCACGCACGCACGCACGCACAAACGCACGCACAAACGCACGCACGCACGCACGCACAAACGCACGCACAAACGCACAAACGCACGCACAAACGCACGCACAAACGCACGCACGCACAAACGCACGCACAAACGCACGTACGCACGCACAAACGCACAAACGCACGCACGCACAAACGCACAAACGCACGCACAAACCCACGCACGCACGCACAAACGCACGCACAAACGCACGCACAAACGCACGCACGCACGCACAAACGCACGCACGCACGCACGCACGCACAAACGCACGCACAAACGCACGCACGCACGCACGCACGCACGAAAACGTACAAGTACAAAATGCGTTAATATGGATGTCTAATTTTAAAATGTTCATACACTCATCAAAAGACATTCATATTCAAATTTATTATAAGATATTTTAGATATATATAACTTTAAAAGCATTACACGAAAGCATAGCCAATCAATACGGTTACGTGTTAAATTCATCTATTTGGTCGCTCCGGGTAAATGTTGTCATATTGTAGATTATGTGAAACATTGCGTAAATATGGCATTGGTTTCTGTAGCATTTCGGAGTACTTTTGCTATTATCACAACATGCATTTCATGGACAAGTTGATAACCGACTATCGATACTATGTTATGTGTGAACGTGACCTTGTGTTCACATGCATCCAGTGGGTCAGGAAAGGAGGTGTTGCGCTGATGTGACACCGGCGCTTTGTCAATTATACTGTGTCATTGACTTTATCTGATGACAGAATAGTCGGTGTTCAGTTTCAGGTCGCACCAAACCAATACATATATATTTTTCAGATATGTCTTCCATGTGTGAACCACTCAATAGACTATTTCAGATGTTATATTAATAAACTGTATGATATTTGTCATTCGAATGCTCATAATGGTGCTGTTATTTTAGCAGACGAATGCGCAGTGAATATAATACGGTGGGTCAGGGATACATAACACAATAATTTCGTAACGTGCGCAATTGTTAGCCGCAACTGACGCAGGGCTGTTGCATTATGACCTTGACCGCATACGAGTTAATTGTGACAAAAGTTTCTAAATATGCATAGTCTGTGTTTCCTATTAAACGTTTTGCAGATTATCCGAAACCATGTAGGAATGCTTCCAATCCAGCATAATCTAAAGAAGTGTAACTTTCGTCTGACAAGTCCACTGACAAGTTTTGAACGCTTAATAAGCAGTTAGATCGAGCGGCGGAGTTAGACTCGCAGACATTTTGGAAGAAAGTTAAATTTTAGCGTGAAAGTTCTCAACGTGCTGTTTGCACTGGCATGAACTTCACTGGTCATACTGTTAGAAATCGCGCTGATATAGCTAATGGATGGAAATAATACTTTAAGAACATAATATACCTCAATGAAGAACTTGCTGAAAATGGCGCCGTACTGTTGAGACCGAAGTCGTTAAAGCAGATGTTATCCAGTCTGACCGGAATTCCGCCGTATTACCGGAAGAAGTTAACAATACAGTTACGGACAAAACGGGTGGAGATGATTCACTGCAGTATGACTACTTGAAATTGGCGAAGGATGTTGTATCGACATTATTAGCAAATATTTTCACGTTTATGTTACGCCATGGATGTGTCTCTGACCAAATGAAGCATGATCTCATTGTTACTTTTCATAAAGGCTCCAACAATCGAAAGGACAAGCTTGATATTTAACGCGCCATAACCTTGATATTTTGAGCTTACATTATGTTAAACAGTTGTTCTGAATTGGTGTTGAGATGATACTATAGACGTACAACAAGGTGTTCAACAGTTGTTATAGTGTTCTATGATGACGTCATTCGTTTTGCTCGAAAGTGTTTTGTTTCCTTAAGAGTACTTGTTTCATTGATGGTCAAACAGCCATTGATACTGTTATCAATAGTGGCATACAGTAATGTAACACGGGTGTGCACGTTTTTTAAGCCCACAGGAACACGCAGGCCGCCGCAGGAGGCTGTTGGACATGACATGTTGCGGTTACTGCACGGTTTGATACTGGCACAGATGCATATGTATTCACCGCACAACCAACGTACTTGCACTGTGCAAATGAAGCAAAGTGACCGCACACATAAAGTAAAATCTTGTGGTCGCTGTAGAGCGGAAATGTACACTTTTTGCCTCGCCGTTTATTAGGCCGGTCTACCCTGGGAACAACATCATTCAGTCACCTGTAATGTTCAAGCGCACAAGTATTATAAGCAATGACAAAATGGGTCCGTAAGGACGAAGCAGAAAATCAGCACAATCAGTAACAATCGAAAAACAGTCAATCTGGAGATGAGAAGAGAGACAATGACGATACCCAAGTCGCCATTAGAGTCTTCCTGTCATTGCCTAAACCAACAATCGTCAAGCCGTGCTCATATCCAGTCCAAGTGCAGTCAATGTCGGCGAGGGGTGGAGTGAAGCCAGGCACTTGACGAGGCGCTGAGTACCTGCGGGACTAGCCTCCTTTGAAAGAACTATCCAAAAAGGATCTGCTTTGAGAAAACCAACGTTTTGGTCTAAAGTTCACATTTTCACTACATATATATATAACATTTATAAACACAATATTTCTACGTTTAGTAAAAGTTGTTCAAGACAAAAGTCAAAAGAACACAAATATGTTAAATGAAATGAACGACGTTAAAATATGGTTGTTTCCTGAAATATATTTACGTTTATAGATAAACACAAAGTATGATCATAAGTTTCAAAGCTTAAAATACATTTCCCAGATTGCATTTTATGTATAAAATAACACTGTGTCCATGTTGACAGACTAGGAGACCTGATTGACGTCAACAATCAGGTTTTATCAGTAGTTATGACCTCAATGAAGATGTTGGTTTTCACAGAGCGGTGCTATTTTTTTCTTTGCAGATTGAAGCTTCAATGGAGACTTCCAATGACGACAGGACTGTCTAGGGGCAATGGATGATGGTCCGTATGGCTAAGATCCCGGACGACCGATAGCAGCAGTTTCAGGATGATTCCTATTTCCTCTTGTCACGATTTACGGTGGAAACTCCGCTGTAAAACTAGGCTTATCCAATTTATCAGGCCGCCCAAGTCTCCCAGATGCCACTGTCCGTGCATCCACAGCAGTTCCAGTCTTTGACGCCACAGCAGCCTCAGCAGAGGCAGTTCCAACCATTACCGCATGTTCAGCAGTGTGAGTATGGCCAGGCAGCAAAACAGTAAAACTCTAGGTGGCAAAAGTTCTCTTAATACAATAAATCAAACTGTTATATTGTAGAAAATGAGTTCTGACCTGCCATTTTTTCTATGAAAACCTCATATGTTTAGAAAGAGCATCATTGCCCAACAAATCTGATTCCTTTTATAAAATAATTATTAAAAAATAAATTTTGTGCTGCTATTTTAAATTAGTTGTTATACCAAATGGGTACTGTCTGACAGACAGTTTTGATTATTCACTGAGATATTATCTGACACCATAATGTTGCCTTCAAACACATTCTTCCAGAATTCATTTGAGATTAATGGAGGTTCATTTTTAATTAAATCACTACTAAATGAGTGTTATAAATGGATACATATATGTAACTAAGGTAAGATATTTTGATCTTTTGGTTATTAATTTCCTCAGCCAAGTTGTTTTAAATGACATAAAAACATTCTTAGCCCCAATTAATGTGATTTCGTTTAAATTTGTTGATAGAGCGACTCCCAGTAAATCAAAATAATTCAGTTCCCATTTTAAGTCTAAATCTGGGCATAAGTTATTTGTATTGTCATTATAACACCAATCCGGACTGCTTTTGTTTTGTCAATGTTCATGTATAAACCAGAGATTTCCGCATAAAATTTTAAAGTATTCATTGTGTTGCGTAGTGACTTCTACGTGCCATCAAGTGAAACTGTTGTGTCATCTGCATATTGGGATAATAGAAAATGAACATTACTGATATAAATACCAGTAATATTGAGGTTATTTTTAATAATTACGGCTAAGATATATGCACATTATAAACAGTTATGGTGACAGTGGATCGCCTTGTCTGCAACCACGCTGCACATAAAACCATTCAGATAAATGACCATTGATATTAACGCAAGATTCTATATTTGTGTAAAATAGTTTGATATATTTTATTATGTTATCCCCAAAGTTGAAAAACTGTATTACGTTGAAAATAAAATCCCATGATATTGAATCGAACGCAGTAGCAAAATCAAGCAATTAAATAATTCCTGGAGTATTATACTTCTCAGTAAAAAAACATACTATCATAAATAAGTCGGATGTTATCCCCCATAAATCGGCCCGGCAAGAATCCACTTTGGCCTTCACTGATCAAGTTATTCCAAACTGACTTTAAACGTGCAGCAATAGATGCAGACGCAATTTTATAAGACACATTAAACAGGGAAATTGTTCGCCAATTTTTCAGAAACATTTTATCTTTATACCCTTTTGGAATACAAGTTATAACTCCTTGCTTGAATGTCACTACCAATTTTCCTGCATTAAAAGCATGGTTTACAGATCTAACTAATAAATCACCCATATCATTCCAGAAAAAAATATAAACGGAGGTTGTGAAGCCACTGTTGTCTGGGGCAGAATTATTATTCATCTTCTTTAAACTAGCTGCAATTTCTTCATTAGACAAGTTGTTTTCCAGTGAGATTTTATCAGTATTTGAAACCCTGTTTATGTTGTTATTTTCAAAAGGGAAGTTTATGTCATTTACTGTTTTTTTAGAATACAAGGATTTAAAATGAAAGAGAGAGAATACGTAACTACAGGGAACGCAACATACAAAAGACAGTGCCTCCCCACGCAGACCTCCAGGAAAACAACAATCCACAAAACATAAGGCACTTAAATAGGTCAAAGGGTCCACATGTTAAGGAGCAGAGGCACAAGGAATTGCCCGGCAGACCACAAGGAATAACTAGGAGAATCAAAGTGGACCGTGAAGGAAGGGGGAGGGGGGATTAATGCATGGAAAAGATCACGGGACAAGTCAAGACAACTGGCCGCAATAGGCCAAAACTGGGCAGGAAACAACATGAATACTATATAAAGTGATATAATTGCACAGGGGAAAGGGAAATACAAAACACATTCAAAACACAAACAACAACCATATAGCGAATTACAGCCTTGGAACTGTCAGCAAAAAACACTGGAGTTATGGTTTCATAAGATAAGTTTTTGATTAGTGAGAATAATTCCAGTATTTGCATGTAGTTTGTTCATAGCTTTTTTGTCTTAAGGTTTTTCTTCTTCATTGAACCACTTTGCTCTAGACCTAATTAATTTGCCCTCCATGTATTTTTTACGTAAATCTTGTAGTTCCTAATTTTCTCTTTTCTTCTTAGAACTTGCAAATGATATAGTTTCCCCGAATTTCTAAAAGCAAGGTTTCAAAAAGAGTTGGTCATTTATATCAAATGTTATATCTTTATTACTGATGTTATCAATGTTAATATTTTCAATTTGGTTTGAAGAAGCATATTGTGACTTGACACTATTAATATTTATTTTATTGTATTTACAAACTCAATGTCTTTTAACAGAGAGTTATTCAACTTCCAACATGAGTTACCCTTATTACATTATTCAAAGTTAAACTTATTTATATCAATGAGTGATCGTTTCGGTAACCTGGATTAATATCTGATTTTGTTACTTTTGAATAAAGCATGCTTGAAATTAAGAAGAAATCGAGACGAACTTGTTTAATAGGATTTTTCTTAAGCCAAGTAAACTTTTTTAACTCCAAGTGGTCCTTTTTCCAACCATCTATCAAATCAAATTCTAACATCATTTTAAAAACTTTGTCTCTAGATTTTGGATTATTTTTTTCACGAATCATTTCATAAAATCTTTATTTTACATACAGGCAAAACAGAGAAATAACTTTTTTAAACGATGTGAAATGCAATATTAATAGGTTTCCCGAATTATATTTTTCCATCCCTCTATATTTAAAATCAAAATTATTGTTTATTAAATTGCTACACCTCTTGACTGAGAATTAAAGTTATTGAAATAGCTTTCAAAACCCGATATACTTCTTGTGAATAACAAATCTTCATTTGTGAAATGTGTATCTTGAATACAATAACTATTATACATGTATTTCTTTTACCGTTATCTCCTTATCTTTGAACATTTAAGGAAGCAATGGTTACATTTTCAGTCATAACCTATAACGTTACCGCACAATTCTTATCGACTGCTATCTGGATTATCAACCTACCACAAGATCTGTCCATCGAATCAACTGTATGAACACACTCACTGCTCTCGGAATGTTTCTCCGAGTCTGTCTGTAATAAAAATTGCCCAAAAAAGGGAGATGTACATTTTGTGGAATTTACACGAACAATAAAAGACATAAAAAGAGATAAGCATTTGAGGGTGTTATTGGATGAAAAATGACAAGCTTTCATGCTATGTTAAGCTCTTGAAGTACTAAGTAGGGGGGAACAAACTGTCAAGTAAAATAACTTAGAATAAAGTGTTGATTCTACTATCGTGCCTTATCATAGTTTAAGAAATTGAGTAGTTTCTGTTCATCATTTTAGCACATAAATTTAACGTCCTTACAATATAAAATTTACACCGAGCAACTGAGACAAGAAAAACTGCCTTGGACAACCTTTCTCTTCAAGAACTACCACAGGAGCTGTGCCATGGTCTAACCCGTATTATATGATAAACACAAAATCATAACACAAGGCAAATAGATCAAATCAACAACCAGAAATCTAGAAAAATAAACCGTATAGTCGATCCCAAGTCTTTTAAATACAATATAAGTGGACACAAATCTCTTTGAAGTTAGCGTTCGACAACATGCCGCTTCACAAGATAAACAAAGGCTGCTTGCATCTATGAAAATAACGAAACTAAAACATTGTGTAAGTCTACAATTAGCAAAGTGCCTGTGCATGTCACAAGTGTTTTTATAAATACACGCTGAATATAGTAGGTAAATACAAAACATCTATAACTATATTGGACAATTTTATTGTGTCGCTAATGATAACGTTAATAGTTATGTTTTGTAAGTATCACGTGGTTTACTTTAATCTGAATGCTCGCCATTCAGATCTACCGCTCGGTGGCACAACTAATGTTTATAAACAAAAGCACGTGTTAGACTGTCATTATAGTTTATTCCTTATTTGATCCTTATTTTCTCACTAGAAAGGAGTAGGGCAATGATTTATTCCTCGTCAGACCACGCTGGTATATTATTGTAGAATTAAATATCAAGTGATTGAATAAATTTTGGAGCAGTTCTGTTTTATATCATTTCACAATTGAGCAACACTGTAAATGCCAGTTAATACAGCAAGTGCTATTGTAATTCCTCTGTTGTTTCCCCTCTCGGGTCACCCTCATGCCGCCGGTGAGTGATGTGTTAGTTAGTTTTACGTTGTTGTGTCATGCCCTTGGCATTACGTTGCCATGGTCATCCTCCCTATCTACGTCGATCGGCGCTCCAGGAAAACGCGTACGAAGCAGGTTGCGTAGTATGATAGTGCTATTCACAACATTACGGGCGTTACAAGGTTCCATATGGAGTGTCGTAAGCAGGCACCGCCAACGATGTGCAAGAATCCCAAACGCATTCTCAACGAGACTCCGCGCCCGAGACAGGCGGTAGTAAAAGATCCGCTGACGATGTGTCAGGTTCTTTTGTGCTGTATGGCTTCATCATCTACTCGCGGAGTGGGAATGCATCGTCCCCGATCATGAAGTAATGTATGTTGCGGTCGTATGCGGGCAGCGGCTCAGCCGGTGGGAATCCCAGTGCATCATTCTCTAGTGTCGGCTTCAACCTAGAATCATTGAAGGGACCTGCATCAGAGGCAGACCCGTTGCCCCCGACGTTACACTACAAGAACTCGTACTCTGCATCGATGACTACCAGGATGATTATGGAGCAAATCATGTGTAGTTAAAGTAAAGACTACCGTACTGAATGGGTAAACGTATGGCCACATGCTTGCCGTCGATGGCACCACAGACGTGATGAAAATTCCATCGAACCCCAACCTTCTCTGCAACCTTACGCCAAAACCATCTGCTGTCGCGGGACAATAAATAGTTCATCTTCGTCCTTTCCTTAATAGCTTGACAGACTTTAGGAACAAACAGCGAGATCGTATTATGCCAAACACAGAAGCTGAAGTCGAGCGAGCTGTAGCTTGCTTCTGTGGCTAGAAACCACAACGTAATAACCAATTTGAGACCAGGTTCTAGCGGAAGGCGGATCCTTAAAAAAAATACAAAACATAGTGTAATTAGATTATGTATGCCTTGTTCATTAATTTGTTAAATAATTTAAACATGGAAAACAGATTTGTACACATTATGAAACTTCCGCATCTGGTAGTAAGCTGGACAATTGAAACGTGACGGGTTAGATTCTGAGTCCGGCCGGCTACTGACATTGCGGATATTTGATCAAATAATATTTATGAAGTCATTCGCATCAGCCATTGATTTAAGTGGGGAAAGGGTCAATCGTTTTGCAATGAAATATTTTATTCACTAGTTATACAACCTGAAAAATCGACAACACCTTTCATATAACTCAAAATGGAATGGGGTCAATAAGGGTGTTACGCCCAAAACAAACATATGAAATAATATAAAAGAAACATCAATACACATACCTCGGTCCCTTTGTGATGCGCAGAGACACTCGTAGGAGCAGCTCGGCAAACGTATTCGGGTCCATAGGTATGTACGCCTTGTAGTCGCCATGCGATTCTCGCTCAAGCTCTTGGAACAGGGTGTGGTACTGGCAAAACAGCCGGCGCCTCTCATTCCAGAGACGCACCAAGTACTACCGCCTTCTTCTTTCCAAGAGACGTCGCCGCTCTCTGATAATAGTAGCCGAAATGAGGACATGACGAATCTGTTCCTCTGCCTGTAGCAAACTCAACTGAACCCAACGCAATCGATGAGGTAAGATCGGATCAGGCATCCTGAAGACAGTATTCTTGAAGCCGAAATGACCTCCTGTACTCGCATGGTATATACATACACTCGAAATATTGGCGCGTGGCTCGAGATGGTCAATTTCGTGCGAACTTTCAGTCGTCTTACGGAGCTGTGCGGAGTCGTACACAACACTGCGGAACCGCACATTGCCGTACGTCAGTTGCACATCACGGGGTTTTACGTTCAACTTGCGAGTATTAGGTTGGTGTTTTCGTGCGGAAGCTGCAAGGCACCCGCAAGGGCCCGTACTGCGAACAGAAGTTGTCTGTAGGATGTCTGTACAGTTGCTACAGTCGTGTCTAATCGCAAACCGACCGCAGCTGCGGTAACGTACATGCAACAAAACGCATGGTGAGTTATGACCGAGGCATAATACTGTAAAGGATTTACACAAATGGATTGATCAAAGAATTACGTGAAAGTGGATAAGGTATATGCATGTATGATATGAATTTTAGATAACTGACAGTAGCAGATGATATGGTCTTAGCATCATATTATATGAGTTGACTTCAATCAATTATGGATATATGTGACTCATATGCAAATTGATGGCGTTTCGAATACAATGCAGATAAATGTTCTATAATAGTGTTTAACGAGGATAGACAAACATCTTGTGGCCGTCAACTTAATCTAGTTGATAATACATGTATATGTATCGTGAAGGAAGCGAATAATTACGTTCTTAGGCATTAACTGTGGCATATTTCTCTCTTCAAATATTCGTATCGAGAACGAATGTAACAAACTACGAGGAACCTCGCAGATTGTTTAAAGATGAATTTATAAGATCAGAAAAAATAGCTTATAAGAACAACAAGAGTATTGCAGTAAACTGTCGTAGTGGACATTTAAATAACCTTAAATAGAGCTACAAGTACTAACATGATAACGATTGACGTCTGTGAATAATTAGAAAAAAACAGGATTTGGTATTTAACCTGATCATTCTATGAATACTGTGTATATATGTAGAAAAATATCAAATATCGTGATTGCCCCCCCCCCCCCCCCGTTATGTAGATTATATAGGTCCTTTGTCTTGAATAATTGCAACATCTCTATTACAATATATATAAATATAGGGATCGAATTTAGCGTGTTCCATATAAATAGCATCACTTTAAATATTTTCACTTCAGTATAAAGTTAAACAGAATCATCGCCAAAATTGTATTGATTGTAATCAAGTTTTACTGTGTTAAAGTTCACACCTTTGCAGATCAATACGTCAAGCTGTATATTGCCACCTAATATAATTGACCATACCAATATTTCATCTCGAGGCTATTCTATAAAAGTCCTATATTTCCCCAAATTCCCCCCTTAAAGCGCTTTCGGTGTTAATTTACAGTTTGTATAATCGCTACATCCGGATATATCACTTTCATCAGATGCCGTGTTTGGACGCCGATAAAGCGTACACAACAATACCTAGTGTAATCTAAAAATAAAACATAACAGACCTAAATCTGACTATTCTCAACAAAATTCGTTAAAAACTAAAATGCTAACATGAGAGACAATCCACATTTCAGCAAAAAAGTGCCATCGAAAGCACATAATTTGAGCAATACTCGTAATATGTATGTGTACAATGTATCTACCTCTATTGGAAAGTGTTTATATTCAAATTTAAATTATTGTTTTAGCCGTTCTTAATTTCAATGTGATAAAGTGACCACGGGAAATAGGAAATCACAGAAACATAATATTTGCATCACGTTAAGTATAGGAAGTTAAGTCTGTTACGTTTGTTTGCGCACGAAAGTTGATTTATAATATTTTAAACCAGCCAATAACAACGGCAATCAATTTAACACATTGATAGTTACAACAACAACAACAATATAGCAGACGAGAATAATGAAAGAAATCGAGATTTATTTAGTACATTACTGACTTTAACAAAGAACGGAATCAAGAAGAAATTAATTATTTAAAATTATAAAAACACCATGATATTGTTCATTTAATCAAGAAAATAGACATAACTGCTAAAATGTTTCCACTTATTGGAAATTATGATTTATTAGCCCCTAATCTTTTGGAAATGGAAATGTTTACTAATATTTACTCTATGTTCAATGTAATGATAGGTGATACTTTTACAATCAAATTGGAAGCAAGAAGATGTTTAGTTAGAATAAATATTTTTACACTAAATGATTTGCTGCAAACTTTAGCTACTCCCTAAATGTTTGCGGGAACTTTGCCGCAAACCTCATTTGCAGATGGTTTGCCAGAAGTTTCGGCAAAGTTCTGGCAAACATTTTATGGTGAACTTGCAGCTAACTTTTATGGCGAACTTTTGGCGAAGTTCTGGCGAAATTCTGGCAAAATAACTGCAACCTTTTCGCAAAGTTATGTTAACATTGTAATTAAATTATAAAAAACATACATTTGCTGTAGTTACATTTCTTCAGCAAAAAATAAAAAGCATGACAATGACAACATGTAAGTAATGTTTAATGATTACACTTCTGCCAACAGTATTTTATTATGTAACTTATTATAAGAAATATTTTTTTAATATTTAAAGTTGGAAACACTCAATATGTTTTGGACAATTGGTTTAAAACATGTAGTAATTAAAAAAAACACAAGAAATCTGATTATCAAAAATAATGAAGAGGCAAATCACACAGACATTTCTGCTTCATGGACTTTCTAAACTTAGTTGTCATATACAATACAAATGCATATTCTGAGCAGTTTAAAGTAGCAAAATTTAATACAGTCAACTTCTTCCCAATCTTTCAAGAAGAGATACAATTATATTACATTTACAACGCAACAATAAAGTGTCTCTTACAATGCATATTGGTAAATCATCCCTGCCACAGCATTTTGGAACAGATATTTTCAACACAATACACCAATAAATCAATACGCCTGAGGCTTCACAATGTTTGTGCTTAAGTAATTCACTCAAAAAAGCATAATCAAAATAAACTAATTTCATTTACTTATGTTTATAAAATATCAGTATGTTTAATAACAGTGATCAAAATATTTCTGCCAAGTCAATCTGATAGCTCATTTCTAACTAAAAGTAAATAAGTGGAATAAGTTATCATTTTTCAGTAACAGTGACCTTCAAAATTGTCAGATATATGCCAGCCATAGCTTACTTTTACACAAGGCACATGTGCATCAAGCTGCATCATATATACTATCTAACTACTATACCTACTTAAACGTTTAGTGAGGAAACCCCAGACTACGACGCAGGAGATCCTCCCTATCAATGTCATCATCTCTTATTAAACATTAAGTGACATAAAATGCAAATACAACCATATCAAAGGCACGTTTAAGAGCTCAGAATTTTTCACAAATAGTTTTCAAACTTAACTGTTACAAAACTTAATTCTACTGTCAAAAGGCTATTGTAAAACACTAGAATTTTCTCGAGTGTTTTTCTTTAGAATGGGTGTACTGACACTATAAAACAGTTTTAACACTTCATTTGTCACTTTGACTTCAAAAGTCAGTTTATCACCAACATAATATTGTTAGCTGTATGCAGTTTGTAAAAGTGCACTAGTCTTCGTCGCCTTTTACTCTGCACAGTTTTATGGCTTTTGTCATTGTATGTATTTTGGTGTTCATTGCCTTTGTTATGCTGGCATGGTCCATATCGAGTTTCAGAATGCAAAACATTGAAATATATTAAACTAGAATGCGTCCATAGGACACAGAATCCCCCACTTGCAGCCTTTGTCACAAAAGCAAATGCTACTATTCTGCTCATAGTTTGACAATGGATATCAAAATTACCAAGTGAACAACTGTACTGATTATGGTGATAAGTCAAGGGCCATAACTTTGCACTTACTGGGCTCACCGAATTATGAATCCCCAGGTGCAATTTAACACGGACGGATGGACGGACGGACACGGACGGATGGACAAGAGCAAATATATATGCCCTCCCCCCCTTTTCAGAGTGGGGGCATAACAATTAAGTAATTAATTTTATATGTATAGTACCATACATAGCCATTTCATACACCCTACTAGATTTGAATTTTATAAATACAAGAACGCATATTAACTAAAGACAAAAGTGAGTCACAATAATGGCCTAAAAAGTACTAGTTGAGTATAGTAGCACAGGTGGGTGCAACAACTTGTCAATCTTTATGATGAATCTTCAGTTCCTATCTCTGCAAAGTTTATTAACCATAGCTTCCCCTGTTTCAAGGTGGAACGCTTCCATTATCTTGCGCATAGCTAAGGTAAAACTATAAAAAAGGTTATCACTATCAAAATATTAAGGTGCAGCATACACAAATCTGACAGACTGTGACCACAGCTTTTCATGTGGCTTTAAACTCACACAAAGGAATGCTAACAGGCAGCGTCTATTGATACTTACATACTACTTACATTGAAATGCTTTTCCGACAGGGTTCTAAGAAGTTCGCAGGCAGTTTTGTTTATGACTGCCTGTGGTTCATACATTCCATTAAATATAAGCTTGGCTGTATGGGGACGAGTTTTTCCCTTGAAAAGGGCCTGTGTTGTTTCCAGCCAAGTCACAGGAACACACATCTCTGATCCCCTGACCATATACGAGTACCCTTCTGGTGGCTCCTGTCCAGATGGAGTAAAAACCTGAAATGGAAATAAAAATCTTCATATTTCCTAACTGCTTGATAAATGGTAATTACAGGGTATAATTTGATATCATAAATGAGACATTGTTTACAATTTCTGCAAAAAATACACCTTACAACTTTAAGTTTTAAGCGTTTAATAAACGAAACAAATGTTCAAACCATTATCTTTTTAATGCAACAATTAACTGAATTAGGTAACAACTAGTTCACATTTAAATTTTATATTAATTGAAATACAATTGCTATTAATATAATTATAATAAAAAAAACATTAATATACATGTACATGTATATATGTACTCGTTTGGCATGTAAACACATAGGCGCATTTGTCAACAAGAATTCCTCTCTTTGGATAGTAATAATCAGTCTCTATCAAGTCTTTTGAATCTAGCGACAAGAAACTAACGTCACTGTCTGAAAAGTATGTGTTACATAAATCAGGGAAGTAAGTTTGAAGTTTGAATTTCTTAACAAAGTACACAAAACATGTAAATTGCTGTACAATATATAACATGTAGGGACAGGCAGTCTTTAGATTTAACTGAAACTTAAGTTTGATTTCACCTCGGGTTAATAAAGGCTACGTTTACTCAAAAGAAAACAACTATAACAATAACAGGTGTTCCTGATTAAAGAACTCAATATAGCTTGTGGATATGACTTAAGTTTTCCAACAATCCTACTAAAATACATAAAAAATGAATTACTCATGAACATGTATTATTTAACAAATGCAACAAATTGCATAGACTTATTCTTTGTACAGGTACTGACAATTTTGTAAATTTCCACAATTAAATCTAAATTTCTTTATGAATCTATATTTTATATGCGACAAAATTTATAAACATACGGTGCATGCTAAACACACTGTGACAAGTATAAATGTGTTTTACCTTTCATGTTTTTCAACTTGCAATATTCTGCCTTCCAATAC
Organism: Mactromeris polynyma; assembly: GCA_032209605.1. NCBI lineage: Eukaryota > Metazoa > Mollusca > Bivalvia > Venerida > Mactridae > Mactromeris > Mactromeris polynyma. The sequence goes on from JASFXZ010000001.1 coordinate 26,096,011, forward strand.
TCTATATCTTGTGTTAGTTTCTGGATGTATGAATCCAAGCCTAACATTTTTTCATCCTTCAGTATGCATTCACCACAATTAGTATGGTCATAAAACAATGATAGGTAACTGGAGGTAGATGGCTGAGACTGGGTTAGCATGTCCAATTTGTTTGTTTCATCGGGTTAAACGCCGTTTCTCAACAATTTTTCAGTTATATACGGCGGCCGGTTCACCTAACCAGTTTTTCCTGGACTGAAATCTAACCAGTACTAACTTACCCTTCCACAAAGAGCCGGCAACTTCTCCACATGTGGAGGAAAATCGACATTTTTTGTCAAATTTTCATGGAAGGGTATGACCTGCCGCTACCGGGAATCGAACCCGGATCGCCGGATTTCAAATCCAGCGGACTAACCACTGGACCACGGCCGCGGCTAGCATGTCCAAGGAGGGCTGATTCGGAATTGTGTGAGTGAGTGAATGTGTGACTGAAGGCATGTGAGTGGGTGTAGGTGTGACTGGAGGCATGTGAGTGGGTGTAGGTATGACTGGTGACGTGTGATCGAGTGAAGGTGTGTCTGGAGGCATGTGAGTGAGTGAATGTGTGACTGATGATGTGTGAGTGAGTGAAGGTGTGACTGATGGCGTGTGAGTGAGTGAAGGTGTGACTGGATGTGGGTGAGTGAGTGAAAGTGTGACTGATATGGGTGAGTGAGTGAAGGTGTTATTGGATATGGGTGAGTGATGGGTGAGTGATATTGAAGGTGTGACTGATGGCGTGTGAGTGAGTGAAGGTTTGACTGAATGTGGGTGAGTGAGTGAAAGTGTGACTGATATGGGTGAGTGAGTGAAGGTGTAACTGATGGCGTGAGAGTGAGTGAAAGTATGACTGGATATGGGTGAGTGAGTGAAGGTGTGACTGATGGCGTGTGAGTGAGTGAAGGTGTGACTGGATGTGGGTGAGTGAGTGAAGATGTGATTGATGGCGTGTGAGTGAGTGAAGGTATGACTGGATATAGGTAAGTGAGTGAAGGTGTGACTGATGGCGTGTGAGTGAGTGAGGGGTAACTGGAGGTTTGTGAGTGAATGGTGTGGCAGACAGAGCCTGTGTTGATGGTGGAGTGTTAATGAGAGCTGGAGGTAACTGAAGAGAGTTAGTTCAGGGGTAAATGGTTGACCATGTGTAAGTGTATATCTGGATTGGAGTGTTGTTAATTGAGATACTGGATTGTTAGAGGTTAGAATAGGAGCTGATGGATTAACATTCTGGTTCATGCTGTTCATGAAAACTGCAAAAAAATCGTTTGCATTGCCAACATGCACGGCACTCTGCAGCTGCTCAATTCTATTCTTCTCCTTCATAGTTTCTGGAAAAGTAGAGTTGTATCAGGTTCTCTTACATGTGTATTATAATATAATTCATGTTTATTTATGGAACAAGGGTATGCTTCATTCATAATCTGTCATAATAGAGACTAAGATCACAGTAAATAAAATGTATAATTCACCTGAAATTCTCATTAAAGAAGTATAAATACCAACAGCAGGATATTTACTATTCTCACAAGGCCAAAACAAATTAATGTTGTTGCTGTAACATGCTTGAAAAGAAAATTGGGCAAGTAGGCAGTGTCCGACAATTGCCCTAATGCTACTAAGCCATTATGAAATTTGTTGGACACAGAGTAGGTAACACACATATATTTTATTTTATAATCTTTTATTTTATTAAGTACCACCATGGATTTTTTTTGAAATATTTAACTTAATTATAAATTATACAATGTAATTGGTATTAAAATGTAGGGTATGTAGATCACAGAAGCCACATTTTTACCTGAATGAACTTGAAATTAATTTCCAATCACAATAAATCAAATACAATTTACAATTTTCTTTGACAATCTATCAAACAATCTGTAAATATTTAGTTAAAAAATTTCTATTAACTCTTGGTAAACATTACACAGTGCAATGATAAATAATTTTAGACAAAAAAACAGTGTCTCAAAAAAACTAAAGAGCACACTAAATAAAGAAATGGTGTTTGATTTTATGGAAAGCCGGAGTTCACATTTCCGATGGTTACTATATAACTTATACCGACGCTTACTATATACCTATACCGAAGCTTAGAGCGAAGTTAACTAACTAAACCCGACGCTTAATTTACCGGGCGGTAAATTATAAGTCGGAAATTTATCTGTCGGAAAAATCCGGCCACAGAATTACCGCACGGTAGCTTACCGTGTGGTAAGCTTTCCGCATGGTAGCTTACCGTGCGGAAAACTTCCGCACGATAACGTATGTGTCGGAAAAGAAAGTTAATTAAATTCAGTAATTAGTCTGGATATCAAAACCCGAACGTCCGATGGTTAGAGCCTCCACGTACGTTATAATATTTTAAGTCCGACGATTACAAAACCCGAAGGTCCGATGGTTAACTACATTGTATACATTTACAATCGTTAGCATGCAGAGTTAAGAACCCGATGGATAAATATATCTACTATACATTAACCTGCGGAATTTATGAAGCGGAGATCTATATTTAGTAACACGCCCGACGCTTAGCTCTATGCATTAACCTCCGGAATTTAGGTTGCGGAGTTCTATATATATAAACACCTCCGCTGGTTAATTCATCCAATCAAATGGCGTTCCGACGGTAAAGGAATCGTTCGGATATGTTTTGATTATGACGTAAGACCACAACGAAACCATTCGGATATGTTTTGAGAAAGCTGACAGACAAGAGGAAAGATACAGAGGGTAGGTATACCTAATCTAAATTTGTTTCATTCGATTATTTGTTGTGGGTCACAATGCTTGACGAACATATATTGGATTTATTTGTTTTCTTAAGAAAAGATCAGCTTGGTGATAAACATGTAGCGATTTATTTTTTAACGATGTGGGTACATTTATAAATGTCAACACAACTCGCGTGTAATTAATAGTAAAGGTTTGCGAAAGGACTGGTAGTACGAGTATTGACCAGACCACCGGTAAACACAGGGCAGTGCTGGTCGAAATTTGGTCCAGAACATATATAATATAGTAAACTATGACCCCACATGCCATGGATTGAACCCGGAACCTCTCGCACCCAAGGGGGACACTCAACCACGTCGCTAAAGAGCCATCACAACAACAAGGCTGTTGGAAGTGACCTATATCACCAAAATAACATACAAATATAATACCCCTAAATTACTCCACAAAGAGAGTGTTTTATATATGTAGATTTTAATTATTAATGATGAGTAGCCCCCTTCGCAGAGGTACTGTGTTAACTTATCCATCCCAAGACTGTCCTAAAGGGGGTCATGTGTTTGGATAGCTATTTGACAAACCCGATTGTGAAATCTTACATTTTATCTTTCGAAAACGGCATTATAATTCCAAACTGTCTTGTTCGCAGTAGAACAGTTAGGATTTTTTGCATTATCTCAATTTTTTACCACATAAACCAGTCCTCAGTTTAAAAACAATCATTCAATCAATGCTGACCCTATATCACTATGGTATCGGAACAACTCGACCCCTGAACAAGTTGACCCCTGCTATCAACCCTGACCACCTCGAGTAGTTCTAGCTGAACAATACCTTTGTTTCAGTATTTCTTAATTCTAAAACAAATGAACTTAATCATACAATATTGAACTAACCATGATTACTAAACCAGTTTTGAACATGATAATATATCATAAGTCTGAAACTTATTAGCTTATCCATAATATTGACCTTTAGGCCACACCAAATTGATTTATAGTTCGTCGGATTTACCGCTCCTTTAAAATGCAAGAGTAGAAAATAAAAATAAAATTTACCCGCTCGCACCTCCGTCAAAAATCCAATTTTATTGTTTGCTGTGCGCGAAATTCGGCGCTAATAAAGGCTACTTTTCGCATTTAAAGGTACTCTCATTCATTTAATTACCTTTCGGAACAAATGCTACCGTTTGCTGAAGCGTTCGGGAGATCCCACGATTTCCGAAGATCGTCTGTCCAATATTTAAAGCTTTCAAGAGTAGTCGTTCTTGAATGTCGTTCGTAACATCTTTTCATTGGCTTCCAAATTCAATAAATAAATCGCTTTGCATTTCACACATGGTGTCGTGATAATATTACGGACAGTTAGCTCCTCTAAACTGGCCCACAATAAACATCGATGATATAATCTGCCATTAAAATCACATCTGTACATATAATAAAATTGTAAAAAAAAACTCGCCGCCTGTGAATTTCTGAGAAGTAAAAAATTTAAATTAAATATTTTTTTCGCTCGCTCGCCCCATCTTTTTCTTCAAAGAATCCGAAGAACTACTGATCAATTTGGTGTGGCCTTAGTTGAACAATGTTTATGTAAAATTTGTATAATGTTTTATTGAACGATCAATTCTTTTTATATTGCCCTGGTGACTCTTGGCATATATAGCAAATTAAAAATTATACAAAACAATTTGCAGGTGTTGTGCCGGACATAGCCCCTGAAATCACCAGAGAACGGTCAATACCCTCAACGGTGAGAGCCTACAACGCTCTTTCTCTGTCTGTTAGAACTTCTCCTTCCCTTTCTTCGTTCAAAAAACATCTTTTTTCGTCACACAAAGTCCACGTCTTCTTCTACAGCGGGAAACGCAAAACACAAGTAGCACACACTCGACTCCGAACCAACTGTAGCTCACTTGCTGATGATCTGTTCTCTAAAAATATTTTACCATCACCTCTTTGTTCTTGTGGACAACGGGAAACAACAAGCCACTATTTTCTTCAATGCAAAAAGTATGAAAACCTACGTCCAAATCTTGTAAATTCTATTAGTAGTATATGTCCTGTTACATTAAATACAATTCTGTTCGGAAATCCAGCTTTGAAGGACAAAGACAATCAAACAATATTTACTGCAGTTCACGAATTTATCGAAAAATCTGAGCGTTTCGATTGAGGCGAACGCGACATTTCCAAAATCAAATAAAGCATCCGTCCCCCAAGTCGCCCCCATTCCATCTTCTTCTGTTATTTTTTATTCCTTTGACAACATCATTAAGCAAAAACATTTCTTGTTCTGACGCAAGTATCTAATACCTCCTTCTTCTTTTAATTTCGTCTACAAACATTTCATTGAAATATTTGTTATTTTCTTTTGTAATAATCTTGTCAAATTCAGAAACTAAGTCGCCATATCATGTACTTATAGTTAGTATGCTGTGGAGAGAATTTCAATAAGCTTTAGCTTCCAATTCTATCCACTTGTCTATATTACATGCACTTTGTAATCTTGTATTTACTGTATGTTACACGACAATTTAGACAAATAAATATGTTTAAACTAACGGTCAATACCGTTAGAAACAAGACTGTTATCATCGACTTTGTGGATACTTGGCAAAACAGAATCCTACCGCAGTGTCGCTGATAGATTTGGTATGAGTAAAGGTATACCTGTACTTCAATGCGCGAAACTTGTCGCTGTATTGCACCTGATTAATTTCATGACCCATCTCCGTCATATATTTTGCTATCATTCGCCACACATCCTTCTGGCGGTAGGCAGATGAAGCAAATTTGTCTTTATGCTCTGCATACTGCTGTATTAGAAGCAACACTGGTTCATGTGTCCAGGTTTGAACTGAGATAATTAAGCATGAGCATATCAAAGCACAACATTATTTACTATAATTTAATAATAGAACATTAATTTTGACCTAACTGATAAATTGATATTTAACTTTAAAAATAATCTTGGATTATGAGTCAAATTTAAATTGTTATGATTTATAAAAAAAAATATGTTTCAGACATTCAACAAACATGTATGTGATCAAAATAAATTTGGTAAAATAAATATTTGTTTGAAATTTTAACTAAAAATTTATTACGGATTATAGTTTGATTAGAAAAATGAGTTCAGAAGTTTCATATTTTTGATATTGAAATGAATTGTTTTGTTCATTATATTTAGCAAAATTTTATTGCACAGAAATGTTTTTAGTTCAATTTAATAAAAGTGATTAAGGTTGTTGGACAAATTTTGCATCATATACTCAATATTTATTTGTGTTAATGCCACAGGCAGCAGTAGATGTTAAAAAGAATGGTAAAATTACTGTAAATTTTAATTCGGTATTGGAAATGATGGTAATATTTATAGTGTTAGATGCATGTGCATGTTTATTTGAAAAAAAGCATTTGATATAAAGTAAAATATGCATTGGTTACAAAAAGTAGGCCTATTAATAGAAATAGATTGAATTTAAGGCAAGTAGAATTACAATCATTGCTTCTAACGCTAATATCTGAGTGCTGGCTTTACTGAGCATCTTCCTGTCCCTGGTTCTCTTTCTCTGTAGATAATCAAGCATGTTATGGAAATACCATACATCAATGTTTCCGATTAAACGAATACCAGTAATTGCATAGCCATAAATAAATCAATATATTTTTTTGCAAAATATAAGTTGACCTACTACGGTAATGCTGTTATTATAAGAACGTTAAATGCTATAAATAATTGGTATGCAGTATTAATTTTGACTGTAGCATGCTGTGGAGAAAAATATTAAACAATTTTTCATATTGTTATAATCGATTTGATATTCACCACCTACCATGACATTATTGGTTTTGTCTGGACCACAAGCGTTGGAATCGACTGCGATGGATGTAATCGTTTTACCTTCTGCAAAAACAAATTAATATTATTTAATCCTTTAATCATTGACAAACCAATATATATTTATAATACAAAGATTTGTACACTGAATGACAAATAATAAAGTTCAGATATATAATATTCTTTTTTAATCATTTAATTGAAATAAAAAAAATACGTATGTAAGTTTTACAATACAGAAGGATGTTAGTGATTAAAAGATAGTAAAATAATCAAGTTAATATTTTTTTATTTCTTTATATTTCAGCTCTAGTTTATTTATTATACATGTCATTATCATAACAGCTAGCAATACATATAACACATCATTCAATAGTTGTACAAAATGCAATATAAAAAAGTAATGATGAATGTGAGCACTCGGTTAATACTAAAGGAATCCATGGTTTTGAAAAAAATGATAATTTATTATTTTTCAATGCAAAGCATGTAATCATTGGTTAAAATTGGGGAATAGATTGAAAGTCCCTCTGAATATTTTTTTAGAACAATACAGTTTTTTCCATAGAGTACAGCTATGTATATACATTACTTTCATAGAAACTGTCATGTCAGGGTTGAAAATATGAACAACAGTAACTTGATGTAGGAGAAGTATTTAAGAATTTTTAAAAAGAATGACATACACATTTATTGTGACAATTAAATCTACCAAAGAAATGAGGATTCATATATTCCCATTTTGCACACAATTTGATGTGTATACCGTTTTTCGATAAATAAATTGTTTACCATATGCCCTTCCAAATTCATCTGCTATGTTCTGTATAGTTTGTTGTTCTGTAAAATGGAAAAGTATAACTGTATTGAAATTACACATATCGCATTTGTTAATTTAAAATTTGGTAATCTACTTCAGTTGACACTTACATTTGAAACTGTCAGTATTAATACAATGTTGTTTTATTTATTATTAACAAAGTGAGATGTCTTCAGCTGTCTGCAAGTTATATATAGCAGCGTTGTGTAGACCAATAGTCAATGGACTTAAATGATAATACAAAGTTCTAAGTTATTGGCATACTGGCAAAATATATGACGTAATTTTTACGGTCCGGATAGTAGAGAGAGAATACGTTAATCATTAAATTAAAATATGAAAAAAATCATTCTATACATTAAATATTGTTGATTTTTATTTTGAGCGGTTACATTCAAATTGAATCAAACAATATCATAAGTCGTTAATGTAAACATTCAATGATGACAGTATATGTTTTCATTAAGATAATTTTTTAAGTATGGGACTTATCTGTTGACAGATACTTATCTATGTAAATGTTGAATTATACAATAATGTATAGGTTGTTGTTTAATATATTAGAATGTACAGTAACTGAGTTCAGAAGAACATATCTAAAAAATACATATGATGGATTGACAGATGCGGAGGCAAACATTCAATTAATGGCATTGTTAATGTAAGCTTTGTGCAATTATCCGAAATTATTAGCAACAATTCTCTGAGTAGAGTGTCACTGACCATTGTTTTGGATGGCTTCATAAACACCTGCATCTTACATGACTCTGAAGTGAAATCTGAAAATAGGTTTTCTGTGAGAACAAAATATATAAAAAGAAAATTGTGAAAAGCTTAAATTGCTCTACACCGCCTGGAGATGGACTATACAAGAAAAATACCACAAGATGTTATTTCTCAATAATACTGCAGCAATGTTCATTCATCATGGCGAGCGATGAATTCAATTTTCCAGCGCTGATAATATCACATTAAAAGGCAGATGAACTTATTATATGACACCGGTACATCAAAATTTAATTCATATAAAATTTCAACCATGATTTTGATGTAGAAAAATAAATGACAATGTCTGGTTATAGTTCCACCTGATGTGCGTTTTATGGAATGAAAACATATGATTTCTTTTATAGTTTTAAATGGGTATACATACATTCTATAACTAGATGGTTGTTTTTAAATAAGAACATATATCTCCCAGATGGCAGTTTGTCAGTAATTGTAATACTGATACAAGATGTTAGAATAAAATATCAAGCAATCAAGAAAGATAGTGTTTGATCAGTTCACCATGCACTGTATATGTATAAAATTATCAAAGGGCAATAACTCAGTGAAAGATTATCTGAGTGGAACGAAATGACAAGGATGCACAACTACACTTGTGAAATTTGGCTGAAATCCAACCAGGAGTATTGGAGATACGGACAAGCTAAAAGTGGACTATAATGAATGTAGTGTAGTGGGGTAAGACGACCCCCAGGTTATGTCAGTCGGTAGAGTGCCTTACTAGTGTTTAGGGGGTCGTGGGTTTGGGGCCCCATATCGGGTGCACCTTTTCCCCTTGATTTACTTCATGAATAATAATAAATCAATTGTTTTCATTCAGTAAAACACTCATTTTAACATATAACCGGACATATTCAAACAAATATCAATACTTTGTAGCAAAACTAATACAGTGCATTGTCTATTTTCCACATGTATGGAATTTATGTACCTGATCGCCATTTTGTTTTGTATGCGTGCTACCTCCTAGTCGCGATAGCGAATGATAGTGAACTTTTTTTAGCTAACACGTCGGTTAATAGCAAAACTCGCGCGCTGTTTCGTAACGTTTTGGACTGATAGCCTTTACTGAACGCAAGGCAGTACCGGGTGTGACCACCGGGCGCATTGATTACAGCTAAATAATGTCTTCTCGTGGAACGAGTGCAGCGTCGTATGACGTTCAAGGGAATATTTTGCCATTCTTGCAGCAACGCAGCTTCTAGCTCCGGTAACGTCTGGGGCTAGTACGGGCGTACACGTACACGCCGTCCGAGCTCATCTCAGACGTTTTCATTTGGTGATGTGTCTGGCGAATGTGCAGGCAAATTCATCACATTTACGCCACAATCCATACGTTGCATGGTGGCGCGGGCTTTATGGTGCCTAGCGTTATCTGGTCGCAGGAAAAGTCCTTGTTCGCAAATGTTGGAGCAGGATTAAGCTGTCCTGTCTCTCTGTAGTTACTCGTCCTCGGTTGCGACATGGCAAATCTGCGACCAAACCTGCAACGTAATTTTAAGATAAGCGTCACTTGAACATCAAATATTTTGTAACCAGTAAAGAAAACTCACCTCTATATGGCTACTGTCTTATGTGGCGTTCCCTGTAGCAACTTATGTTCTCTCTTTTACATATTATTTAAGAAATAATTAACAACTACCTGTGTTTTATCGGTGATATAAAATATGCCCAGGGCCCGTATTCACTAACGTTTTAAGACTGAATCTCAGACTTAGACTTTAAAATAGTAAATTTTCATTTTGTTCCTATGTTATTGTTACACAATATATTTTGATAAAACATGGCAAAAGTGTAGAGAGAGTAACAATAAATATTCAGGTAAGAATTTATACAGTTAATTATAATGAAAACGAAATGCTTGTAAATTTAATTATTGCAATTTTAAAGTCTAAGTCTGAGATTTAGTCTTAAAACGTGTGTGAATACGAGCCCAGGAGTAAGGATGCATAAGAAAGAAATCTAGAGTGCGATTGCACGTTTTGATTATTTCATATGCATCACATCTGGCTATATTTTATTCACTGATAAAATCCGAGTAAAATTAACATGTTTATATTTTTCGATTCAATAGGACAACATATTTCTTGCGGTCGTACACAGCCCATTATTTTATTGAGCATTTGTGTGATAATTTATGTACAGATACAGAGATTTCTAATGAACTCCCTGTCAATGTCATTTAAAGGTAAAAATGTAAAAAAACTGTTAAAAACGCGTTTTTACCCAATGTCGTTTTAATTCATCTGCACAGTTTTGACTATAGACATGCAAAGGGTATTTTTGCACTACCTAGTATCAATATGATTTACAACAAAACGTACTTCATGGTGAATAATCATATGAATAGAAGGAATTATGTGACACCACGTCACAACACAGTTGGGCAAGCCCAGTCTTCCATGTGAGCCTCTATGAAATATACATGTTTACAACATAATGCTACATAAACCATTATTATAGGCAGGTATAGATTATTAAAATTTTACCTGAAAAAAAACCAACAATGTATGAGATTATACATAAATATATAACAATAGACATGACATTATTTACAATGTAACACTATGTGGCCCACCAGAGTAAAACCATGTCAGGTATGATCTTTTGAAAGTATTTAGGGTATTTGACTGGTGAATATTTTGTGGTATTTTGTTCCAGATTTTTGGTCCAGAATATGCAAGAGATTTTCTACAAAATTCAAGTCTGGGTTTTGGAATGTATAGAGTGTTGCTTGAGTGTGGTCTTAAAGATGAGTTATTTGTTTCATTAAACAAGTTACACATGTATTAAGGAAATAATTATTTATTGATTTATACACAAAAACAGCTTTTTTGTAGAGAATACGGTCTTGCATCTTCATCCATTTCAGTTCTTTAAATGATGTTTGTGTTGGTGCATCATAAGTCTGGTCAAGAATTATTCGAGCTGCTATTTTCTGGAATTTATATAACTTATTTGACAGTTCATCACTGCAGTTACCCCAGATAGTGCAGCAATAATCAAGGTGTGGCAAAATATAAGCATTGAAGAATACTTTTCTCATATGTATTGTAAGGAATTGTTTTATTCTCAAAAGCAGATACAGTAGAGAATTACATTTTTTAAGAATGTGTACCACTATACGAGTATAGCCAATGAATACATCTTCTGCGTGTGTTTGAGCACATATTCTATAAGTACACATGAATGTGTTTGCAGCACAATGGCTAAAGTGAAATCCAGGTTACCAGCCAAGAGCATGGGTCAAGGTCATCTGAGGTCAAACCAATGAAAAAAACATTAAATGTTGTCTTCTTTTATTACAAACGATAATGTAATGAAATGAAGTGATTAGTCTTTGACTCTAAATATGATACCGAATCCATTCCTATTTGACAAAACATTTATCAATTCATACATGACTAGTTTGTTTGGGTACTTTTATGTCCTCACTTTGAAAGGGGTAGTATAGATTTGCCCATTTCCGTCCGTCACAAAATCTTGTTTCGCAATCTACAAAAGGATATGAGCCAGTCACAAAACCTTACATGAATTTTAATCAGCAGTTGTGCACCTGGAATTTTGTGTGTGGCTGTACTCGGTAAGTGTAGAGTCATGGCCCTTGATTTTGTGAAAGTATGTCATAATGAGCAAGCTATTTATGTCGAGCATATTTAAAACAAGTATGAGATCTAGAGTCATGTTATTTTATAGGAATGTTAACCATCAAAGGAAGTTGTGAACTTTGGGTATAGCTTGTGGCTGTTTCCAGTAAAAATAGAGTGATAGTCCTTGACTTACTAGAAAATTGCATATACAAAGCAAGGACGCTTGTGTCACAGCTATTGAGATGGGAATATGAGCTAGAGACATGAAACTTAAGAGCAATGTTAACCAGCATGCGAGGTTGTGCATCTGGGTTGTGTTGTGTAGATGTGTCCAGCAGCAGAGTTATGACCCTTGGCATAACTAAAATCAGGCATTCGGTATAACACTTAACTCAAAATGTATTTGGTTTACAGTATTAAACCTTCACAAACATATAATTCTACATGTAAAGCTTTGCACCTGGGGTCAAGATTAAGGCCACTGTTACTAAAAATAGAAAAAAGGTTTTTACTTAAGATATTTAGTTCAAATTAAATTATAGTAATAAAATATCATGAACCTTCATCAACTATGGGCAGAATAATGGCCCTTGCTTTTGTGACAAAGGCGGGGAAAATGGAGGTATCTGTGTCCTATGGACACATTTCTAGTTTATTAATGCAATACACACGGAATACAAATCAGAATCTTAATGTCATATAATAACATGAAAATTCTTCATTCAGTTAACCTGACATTACATTGATTTTTCACAAATACAGGTAATTGATACAAGAACAAACAACAGGTATATGATTATTATCTACACAATTATATGTGTGTACATGTAATAATACTAACATCAACTGGTAGACATGAAAATGTTATGTACTTGAATTTGTGGTATAAAATCTACAGTATTCAATAAAATATAAAAGTTCGATTTCTTCAAAAGTCAATATTGTTTCAACCACCAACAACTAAATCCAAGAAAACCATTGTTCCATGAATAAAACCGGTTCTGCAGCTACTGTAAACACAAAAAGTACAAAACAATTCCTGTTCTATAATTGTATTGTATATCCAGTTCTACAGAAACGGAAAGTATGACATTTGTTGCATACCAATGCTCAGTAATTTGTTCCTAAATTTATAATAATTGCAGCATGAAAGCACACTTTACCTGCAGAAGACACCTCTGTGTATGATACACTTTGCACTCGCATGTCATAGAAATGCTGTTCGGAACATTTCGCATGTATGTGCTTGCACTATAGTTCCGCCATCATTATCGGTATATCCATACATAAGGGGAACAAGTTCAGGGTCCACTCAGCTCCTTACTGTATTTGTAAGTATGTTGTATAAAATGATATTTAGTTGCACGACTTGTTGGTAATTGTATGTTCATTGCCGCTTCAACGTGATGCAGAATGTAATGAAGCTCAAACATCGTTCACACCGGCAGTTTGGCTTGATAACAAGGACCAAGTATTCCTCATATTTTATAAAAAGCAGACAGTTTAATTCCATCGTTGCTTGAATTGTCATGTTCTTGAAGTTGCTAGAGGGAACGTCACATACACAAAACAGTGCCTCTCCACACAGACCTCCGGAAAAACAACAATCCATAAAAAAAGGACACTTGAGGAGGTTCAAGGGTACATACGTATGGGAACAGATGCGCAAGGAATGGTCTGGTCGACCATACGGAATAACTACGAGAATCAAAGAGGACAAATAGTGAAGGTTTTAAACACATCTTCTGGAGTGTTGGCTTGTGTCTGGCCAAAATCAGTCAATAATTCTTTTGAGTGAGCCATTAAGGCAGACAGTTTAGTTCTAACGTTGCTTGAGCTGTCACATCCAGTAAGAATGGGTGCTGTGGGCAACACATGGCAAAGCGATGGGTTAAACTCTGCACTGTGGCGTTGACTGTGTGAGGCACAATACGGACGTCAGCTTCTCCATATCGTAGTTTCAACAACTCCAGAGATATCAGTGTCATTTTTACTGCAATCAATTCAGTTGGCATTCCACATTGTACGGTGCTGCTTAACACAAGTTCAACATTGGTCCACATGTATATTCTATTTGTTCTGATCCATCTTCTCAGAAGATTCTGTAGTTTAATCTAAGTGGAACCTGATGCCCAAAGTGTGCATTATCATACTAGTGAAATCTATGCCACAGTGCATGGCATGGCAAGAAGAAATTTATACTGCTTTTCAAGTGACACGGATGTGATTGTTCTAGGATTTTATATCTGGAACACATTGTCAAAAAATCGCATAGAGGAGATACGGGTGACGGCTGGAGTTGGAAACACACTTCATTACATTTCACTGTATCCTATTAGCATAGACTTAATCCAAGTGATTTTATTCTATTTGCTTTGTTGTCGCCGCACTTCACTGTCTGGAATGGGATTTTGTACGTGGAGACTGGAGGGGCACGTGACTTAATTTGTTTTCCAAGATTATTCTATTCAAGATAATTTTACCCACTGACAATAAAGTTTTACAGAAAAAGTATTTGTAATATTTATGTTTTTTTTTAAATCTTTTAATTTATTCCCTCATGTGGTGCACGATTTCAAATCGTCAAGGTCTATTTTGACTGATAAAATATTGGAAACCAGTCTACGGAAAGTTTTTTTTTAGAAAGTTGAAAATAGTTCTCACGTGATGTAAACAATAAAATCCCGCGGAAATTGGATTTCTTCAATCACATGACAGAACTAGCGATATTAACATTACTAAATGAACACACATAAACAGTTGAACTCTAGTCATCATGTACTTACAAGTAAAAAATTGCTGCCTGATGCAGCAAAGATGTGTGCACGGCGTGAACAAAATGAAATAGAACAAACACTTATGTGAACTAACAGTATGTGTTTATTATGCTTTAATGTGTAACTATATATTAATGTATATGAAGTACATTTGTAGTTTTATTAGTAGTTTATGAGGAATTAAATAAGGAACAGACTAGTTTTTGTATGGACAGTAAAATATAGATAGAAATTGATAGTCTGGAAAACTTTCATGATAATAAACATCATGCATGTAAATTAAGATAACATTATGCATCTGAAAATGCAAACATTGATTTAAACATATTTATATAAATCACAATCATTATCACGGTAGAAATAAATAATGAAATACCGACAAATTAACATAATTAGTATTTACTAAAAATTAAAAATGACAATAATCACTAAATGATTTTGCATATCATGTCAAAATGTGAGATCACTTCAGTGTAATTACATGTCAGTGGACAAACAGACATTCAGCATCACACACTGAATTAATCAAGCAATGTGTGAATGTAAAATGAGTTTAGACATTTTGAAAGTTAGAAAAATAGTGTAATTTGATGTAAATGATAGCTAAAAAGTGACACCTGAGATAACTATAAAATGCTACCCGAATGAACAAGTGGTAGGAAGTGTAACCAGGCCATAGTATATGAATGACTATTATAATAAGGCAAAGAACATAGCAAAGATGTTTATGTATGTATGTTTTTATGTTCATAGCTTAAAAAGTTACTTTCAATAAATAAAGTTTATTATTATTATTATTATTATTAAAGAGAAATAAAACCATATTTACTTATATCTCAAACATATTTACAGTGGAAAGAAATAATGCAAAAATGACCAAAATGCAACACAATAACTCAATACAAAAACATTAATCACTAAATGATATAGCACCATGTCAAAATGTGAGATCACTTCAGTACGTAACAACTGCATGCTAGCATCACACACTGGATAAGTTATCAAGTAGGTGAATGTATAATGAGTATAAACTTTGTGGATGACTGGATAATGGCTAATTGTGTATGTAAATGAAAACTATAAATGATACCTTAATCTACAAAAGTGATAGGTGTACCAGACTCGTTTAGCAGACTAAGCATATGAATGACTAGTGAAGTAAACAAAAAGAACACATTTACATATATCACATACATATTAACAGTAGAAAGAAATAATGCAATACTGACCAAAAACGATTACTCAATACAATCAAAGCAAACAAATGGGGTGTGGGACGGTACCACTTGTCTCTGTAGCCAAGCTGGCAACTCGTTGCATATAAGTTTCAGTTTTGTTACTAAACAGTTTTATAATATCAAAGTTTGTGTAAATAGGTAAGAAGGTTTGCATGGAATATGGAATTAAACAAAAACATAAGACAGAAATGTGAACAAAATTAAAAGAGATCTTCAATCCGACTTGTTCTAGAAATGCTAGATTTTCAATCCAAAATAAAGAAAAATGGTCAGTAATAATGATAGAACCTTAAGACTATAAAACAAGTGAAATGTTTGTCACGATTGTAAATGAATGAAATACAAAGATATCAGAGGCTTTATGTAACGTTTGTGAATATTTAATTATGCACAACTTTGATGAAAATCTAACAGTTTTTTTTAGAGATGAACAGCAGACAAGGTTTTCAAGTTTCAGACACCTGTGACCTTGACCTTTAACATTATGACCCCAAATTACAATATGAACTAGACTTCATACTGATACTTCCCAGCAAGTTGATGAAAATCTAACACTGGGTTTTGGAGATAAAGGGAGAACAAGGCAAACTGGACAGACAAAAATACAACATGGGGAGACATAATAAATACAACATGATGAACACAAATGTACAAGCAATAACAACACTTTTATAATTATACATTGTAGTTAAATATTATGACTAAACTGTTTACTTCATATGCAGCTTAATTTCAAAAACACCATCTTTTATAGTATATACATGAAACCAGGTCAAAGCATTCAAGCTTTGTTTTAAAAGAAACTCTTTTGAGTTCAATCTGTAAAAAAATGTTGAAAGTATGTTGAAAGTATGTTAGACCAGTTCTATTAAAAGTTGAAAGTAGATTGGTGACACAGCATAGGGCTATCCAAGGAACATTTTTACCAGGTTTGATTTAAACTGGTCTAGCAGCTTTAGATATAATATCCAAAATGTGTCAGCGAATCAGATGTTGGATGTAATTTTGGTACAGTACAATCATGTGCTATGTTCAAAGCAAATCAGCCAAAGGGTAAATAGATTTTTTAAGAAAAAATGTCTGGGAATCAGAAGCCCTAGTGACTATTTTGGAATTTGAGTGGGGCTGAGTGGGACTGTGTGATACAATATTTGAGGACAATCCTCTAATGAACAAATCTACCAAATTTGATTCAAATTGCCCTAGTGGTTTTGGAAATGTAAACGTTTACGACAATGCTGTCGCAGTGGGCAACAGATGGTAAGTGATGGCAATAGGTAATTTGGTTCAGGTGAGCAAAAGACATGGAATTCAGCTTACACTTCTGTAAGGTACAATTAAATATTCAAGCAGATTTGTCTGAAAAGTGTTACTAAATCAATATTCTACTAATAAAAGACATGTACATTGATACAGAAAAAACATATACATGTACTTACATGTGCACTATAATACTTAATTCAACAAAAACATTGTTCCATTTCTTACATATACACATAAATGTATAATTGCATATGCAGTGTTAAACGGAGAAATGAAGCCTTAATGAGGTTCATATGAAGAACATTACTGAGATATTGCAATATACATGATAATATTTCAATTGGGATAGTGATATGTCGAAAGTAGTCATGATTTGTCTGCCGCGGGGGGGGGGGGGGTCTTTTCGAATGAGTTAAATAATAAAAAATATCAAAGTGAAACAAACAGCTATAACACACAGGAAGACTGAGACAAGACATGAATATTGCAAAAGCACATTAACACATTAATCCTAAGACTAGATATCTTACAAACTATCTATATTCAACATATTCAAGTAAGAGGCCCAAGCAAAATCTAAATCAAAATAAGGGAGGGCTGGGTTTTTGTTTTTTAACTTTGAGTGCAAAATGTTTTTTTTACATGTGGTATTTTGTCATATTTAACTTTTGCCATACAGTAAAAAGGCTTATGCACAAATATTATAAAGATTGTCCCTCAAGTACATTTCATTGCACTAAAAACAAGCTGATTTGATACATTTAAGATTAAAGGTCTGTTCTAGAAAATACTCCACTCCACAGGATGCAATATATTACCCCCATTACCTACAGAAATAAATTTACTGCTAATGGTAAATTTCAATTTTTAAAAGCCACTAATGAAGAAAATAATAAAGTGGCATGTTAGAGGTTGTTGAGGGGAGTTTTTTGTCTCTCTAAAACAGTTGAAAGCAAGAATAAAATCCAAAATTTTGTTTCCAGGGTTCCCTCTGCCATTCACCAATAACATCAAATGTGAAAAAAACAATAAATTGGCAACAGTTTTTCAATTTTGGCAACAAAAATATTCCAAAAGAATACATATTTGTAAGCAACTGCATAATTGTTCATGCTTTTTATCAAAATTGGTGTGTACTTTGAATATGCCACAGGGAATCCTGTTTTCAAATTAAAACAAATTAGCACCTTCAATACCGGGATATGAATAAATACCGAATGATATCAGAAATGGAAGTATCTAGTTTTTCACATAACTTTGATTGCAGTGTCAGTTGTTCCGAAAAGATAATGGTTCACTGCCCTTGTAAGTGCAGGTGACACTTATTTACGGTTTACACAAGGCAAAATATGAAGCTCTAAATGTTCATCTTGCATATCTGGGAACATCTGCTTCACCATTCCTACAGGTACCGCAACTATTTTGTCATCTATTGTTAAGAAGGAGAACTCATCTTCTTCCTGACAAACACTATCCACCTGATCAATTACTTCTTCTAGTGGAAATTCTGTTTTCTGTTAAAATACAATAGTATAGGTATATTGTATAAAGGGTATTAATGAAACATATTTAAGAAATATCTGAACACTGTTTGCTATATTTAGGTGTTGAACCTTTCACCTAGTGTATTCTGATGAAGTAAGGATGAGTGACCGATTCATGTTTATGATAAAAAAAATTATTACTTTAATCTTGCTGCTGCATATCGACCCTATGACGGTTTGTCGTTCTTTAATTGTGTATTTCTTTACTTTTCTGCTTTAACAATGGATTTAGTTACATGTTTATTATAACCATGACGTATTAA
The DNA here is from genome assembly GCA_032209605.1 of Mactromeris polynyma. Lineage (NCBI taxonomy): Eukaryota > Metazoa > Mollusca > Bivalvia > Venerida > Mactridae > Mactromeris > Mactromeris polynyma. The sequence goes on from JASFXZ010000001.1 coordinate 26,114,895, forward strand.
TGTCTGCATGTAAAATGTAATGGTATTAAAACGATTAGCTAATAACAATGTATTTCAAAAGAATCAGTTGACAGCTGCTAAAATTATTAAACTAAAACTATCTGAATGGACAAAAAAATCTTTATGCCTTTTTTGATGATATAAATACTGTACTACAGTATATTCAGAATTTGTTTACAATATTTTATTTAGCTTAAGTTAACGTGCGACAGGATTGCAATAATTTGAACTTGCTATTTAAATTTGAATAGCAGAATATCAATGTATCATTTCCTATAATTGCAATAATTAACCTCACAATTTGTCTCTTGTTCAAGACACAAATCAGGGTTCCCACTCTTCCAAGAAAAAAATCAAGGACTCTTCAAAGGGTATTTTTCGCAAAATTCAAGGACCAAAACAGCATTGGTACTGCTATTTTATTCATTCAACATGTCTTTCAAATTAACTTTTTCCAAGAAAATTTAAGTATTAAACTTCAAATTATGAACTTATATACAAGGAAATGTTACACTCACTTCACCAAGAGTTTTCCAAGGCTTGCAAACACTATTTTTTTATCTGTTTAGAGTGAGTTTATTATACAGTAGGAGAACCATGTGACATACCGTGATTAAGGTCTGGGATGTTGTTGAAAGGGAAACATCATTTCTGTAGGTGTTTGTAACACTGTCTGTTATGATGAGTCTCCAGGTTGAAAGGTTTCATTCACACATTTGCACCATAAGGCCACATTAGTTTGTTGCATCTTCAAAATATATTGTCTTTATTTTGACATTCTCAGTACTTCACATACAGCTTCTTCCTGCAATAAAAGGTAAATCAATAAAATGCTGCATTAGACATTCCAATGGATAATGATGAATTTTGCCTTTCATCTCAATTAATGTTTTAAAACAGCCATTAATTTGCTGATCGTGTATCTGAAGACATCAATTTGAAGTTGTCATCAGACAATTATCTTAATTTAGATTCTCCATCTATCATTGGCAGTGTTTTCCGTGGACTTTTAAAATTGAAGGTCATTGCAATTTCATATTCGAGGGTCATTTCCAAATATTGGAGGTCATACAGGAATATGCTAAATCGAGTCGACGCTTATGTACTTAATCAATGAGTGAATGACACATTCAGTATGCATGTAATAATGGAAGTGAAAGTTGAAACTGATACATTGTTGGAAAATCGCTGTAAGGTTAGAACATGTGATCGGTGAATTTAATATAACCTGAGCATTTAAACGTTTACATGTTAATTATCACGTATGTTTTAACGAAACATGACTTATTAATGAGGGATAATACTGCAAAATATTAAACAGAGCACAGAGACGAATGCTGGCTGCATCATAACAACACAGGTGGCCGGTGCGTAGCCATGACATTTAAAACCCGCATTGAAAAAAAATATTTTTCAATCTGTTCTTATAGTAAGACACGGACCTATGGTATATAGGTCCGTGAGTAAGATAAAGGTGTCCAACTTCATACGTATTTACAATGAAAATATATACACACATTTGCTTTGACGTACTTTTTCTCAACCGATTTTTATCACTGATGTCTTAAAATTTACACATGGGATTTATGTCGACAGTGTATATACTCAAAAAATATTCGTAAACAGAATAGACTGTTTTTTTTAACGTCAAACATCAAGAGTGGCTAGGTCGGACAAACCGTTAGACCGAGTCGGTATTTTCAGGACAAAACTACTATAAATCGCTATTCACCTGACGAACGACTTCAGATTTCAATAAGAAACATTTAAAAAAGTATATTTCAATATCAAACAACTTACAAATGAACACACAGACGCGGAGATCGCTATTTTTTTCGCTCTCAACTTTTGTTTTACGCGAACGCAGCCATTTTGAAAGCTGGTACCCGGCTCTGAGTAAGAACACATTTCGGAAGCCAAAAACCAAAAAACTTGGTTTTCGGCTTACAAATGTGTTCCTACGCAGAGCCGGGTACCACCTGTCAAAAAGGCAACATTCGCGTAAAAGGAAAACTACGAGTGAAAAATAACGATCTTCGCGTCTGTATGTCGATTCGTAAGGTTTTTTTTCAATGCGGGTTTTAAATGTCATGGCTACGCACCGGCCGTCTGTGCATAACAATAGACTAACAAATAAAATGTAGGTCAACCACGCTATGGGTCAACCACAACGTTGAAACGATAAAATTCAATAATTATACAGTTGAAAAGATTAGTTAATGACATAAAGCATAATATACAACAAAATCACATACCTTAATTTAGCTTTTGTAGCTTACAACAGCAATAATTACGTTACAACGCACAATCGTTCGTTTCTCGACATAGATTCCGCCGGTCTGCGCATGCGCACAATAGGCTCTGTTCGATTTTTGTCCCCATTTATTTCAAAACCGAGTCCATTGCAAAACGACGCTAACAGAGCTCAATATGCACGGCGTTGACACGCCGTGCAATAATTAGAGGTTGTTATTTGATTATTGACTAGGTTGTATGTTTAGTGACCATGACACCAATCAAGTAAAATTCAATTACAGTAGTTAATCTGTTTATAGACCCAGTTCCGACTTCTCTGTATAAAGCAAAATAATAATATTTAAAATTGCATTCTTTGAATCTTTTACATGACAAATTATAACAAATAGAAGTGATGCGTTAACTGTATGAAATAAATATTTAGATAAAAGTAGTGCTTATTCTAAGCTTATTTTTTACGTACGTATGGATCAGAAAAGAAAATGTGTTCCTCATGATAGTCTGAGATAATTATTTAGAAACTTAATGAGAATTTATGTAAAAGATTCAAAGAATGTAATTTTAAATATTATTATTTTTGTGAACAAAGACCTTGCTATATACAGAGAAGTTGGAACTGGGTCTGTAAACAGATTAATATTTTTTGTTTACGTGTTTGATAATACTAAAATGGATTGTAATGCTTTAGTTATACATGTTTTGTGTACAAAAGAATGTAAATAACAAAATATCATTCTACATTTCCTTTGCTCTTGTTCAATTCTTCAGCGGCGATCTTTGATGCTTTGCATCAATGATTTTCTTGTATCATAATCCAATAACAAAAAAGTATGCATACAGGCGATTCTGCACCATGATTGTGAAATTTAAAACCTGAGAAATTTAAGCAATCAATTTAATACAGCATGCACCGTGATTTTGAACCCCATGATGTTGAACCGATCTTAGTAAAGTACGGATATGAAATGTCGCTTTTTGTCAACAATACACGCACTGTTATTTAATGTACTTGGTCCTTTGATAATTAAGTCCGACCCCTTTAGTTGACATTGAATTTTACTCCATCTCTCAAGATGTAGCACTGCAAACTTCAAAGCAAACTTACGAAACTATGATACAGTACAATTTTAGATCAGGAATCTGGTTGTACGTTTTGTGTTTACTGTAAATGCAGAACAAGTGTTAATTATGGGACAATGATGTTCATGGATCTTATTCTTCTTTCATTCAATGTTGTTACTTATAAATATAGTAAAAAATGAGAGCAGTTGTGGTAGACAGAATATAATAAAAGGCGTAAATAAAATTACATCAAATCTCCCTTGTGGTATTGTCCGTTGACCTTTCAGAGATTTCCATAATATCACTATGTAGGTACTTATTTTATAAAGAACATCTATCGGTACATTAATATAATATTTACGCATTTACGTCGTGTTTAAATTTATGTTTTTAATGATTCAAGGTATAATAAATAACAATTGAGCCTGTCTACATTGTCTATATCAAAGATTTCAAAACTTTCAAATCGATGAAGGCATTTATATTAATATGACTACACTCAAACAATAACTTAGAAAAAACGAATTCATTCATTCCCAGTCCATCATTTACAATTTGCAGATAAGAATATGCTTCGATATTTAATTTTATATTTGTTAAGCTTACACACCGTTGTGACTCAAGTAGCAAAAGCGAGCATAATACGGCTGCGCTGGTAAAATGCCTTAACAAACAAGGCACGTATGAATTGATAAATGTTTTTAGTCAGTTGAATGAAAAAGACTGGAAGTAGTGTCATATTTAGTATTAAAGTCTAATCACTTTCATCTCATTATCGTTTATAATAAATGACCTTGACCTTTGGTGGCCTTGGTCAACAGTCCGATGTAAATTAGTTTAGTCTGTGAGCAGCAAATAAATATATGCAGAAACTGTGCTTACTCATTTCATGCAACCAAACGCAAAATATGTATTTATATAAGCTATACGCGCGTATTCTACGGAAAATCGCAGATTGACGTGGTGTCACGTAAGTCCTTCTAATTATATAATTATTAACTTACAATCATGAAATAAGTTTTGTTGTAAATCATATTGATACTAGGTAGTGCAAAAATACCTTTTGCATGTCTATGGTCAAAAATGTGCAGATGAATTAAATCAACATTGGGTAAATGACCTTGACCCTGACCTTTAGTGACCTTGACAGGGAGTTCATTAGAGAGCTCTGTATCTGTACATAAATTATCACACACATTTGCACTTAATAGTAATAATCGTTACAGTAACACTAGTCAAGGGTTCATGAAATGGCGGCCATCTTGGCCGCCATCTTGGTTTCCATGGAAACTGACATGATGCTTACTGTCCACCCTCGCTAAAATTGAGCTTCAGGATCCATCTATACAAATATACAAAGAAATGATTTGGACAAAAAAAATCACTTAAATAAGTCCAGGGACTAGACTAGGAGAGGTAATGTTGAATAAGAGTGTTTATGTATTTCTGTTGAGCATATATTAGTAAACATGTTTACATCATAATTATTATAATAATTAACTATAATTAATTATTATAATAATAATGATGTAAACATGTTTACTAATAGATGCTCAATAGAAATACACAAACAAGTGAATATTGTAAATACATATGTTTTTTTATAAAACAAGATTGGAGCATTTTCAGTACACAAAAGTTTAAACTACATTTAATCAAGATTAAAGATTTAATAGCGATTGTTTCAGTAAATCTTAATCGAAGGCCTGAAGATCCTGAGAGGCGCTTCCAACGCAAGACAGTACGTTTTCCATATTACTGAAAGGTGATCATTTTCAATAAATAAACAAGCTGATATGGACATATCGCAAATATGATTATTATCAATGAACTTACAAGTGTGATCTTGATCTTTGAGCTATGTACTGGTAGGGTATGGGTCTTGCGTGTAACACACCATCTCATCATGTTGAACATTTAAATAATCCCGTGTTAAATGACAAGTGTCATATTCTGGAAAAGACCTATCAGACATTTTTCTGACCTTTGACCTCTACGTGTGACCTTGACATTTGAACTACACGGTCTTAAGCGCAACACACCATCTCATCATGTTGAACATTTAAATAATCCTGTGTTAAATGACAAGTGTCATATTCTGGAAAAGACCTATCAGACATTTTTCTGACCTTTGACCTCTACGTGTGACCTTGACATTTGAACTACACGGTCTTAAGCGCAACACACCATCGATGCATAGTGAAGTATATATCTAGTGATTTGATCATCCCCCAATAAAGGACAATGTACGGTGAATATATTTAGATCCGGTTTTCATGTTTGACCTGTAAGTACGACCTTAACCTTTTTGCTAAAGACACGGAACTTGCACGATAAATGAGGTCACAATGGTGAACATTGGTGCAAATCAATTCGGAAATCCCTAATAAATGAGATGCTTAAATAGACTCATTATTTTGACATTTGACCTCCAACCTGACCTTTTAGCTACAAACATGGGTCTTGTGCATGACAGGCCGTCTAATCATTGCAAACATTTATGCCAAGTTAGTTCAAAATCCCTCAATAAATAACATTTGGTTGGTCAATAATGTAGGTCAAAATCAATGTTATACAGCTACGCCGAAAAACACATACCATAATTATCTTGTGTGCACTTATATTTTTACAATTTGTAAAATGGTCATTTTGCCAAAAGTTGGATACACCACACAACTTCCAGGAAATAATCAACACTGGTCAATTCCAGACAACTGAAAAACTCAGCTCCATATCATTTATAGTCTGAATGAAGACATTTCAAAACAAGGCCCCAATAATCACTGTACTTTGAACACACAGAAAACAACAAAGTAACACATAAACTAACAGTCAAATTTCAGTAAATTCTGAATAGTATCAGTTTCCAATGATGGAAAGTCTAAATAACTTGTAATTCTCATTTATATTACTATTGATAAAATGTCCATACAACATTACATTTATTTGTTCAGTTAATTATATGAAGCTGCACAATATGTAGAGGAAGAGGTTTATGAATGATATATATGAAGCTGGAAACATCAAAGTATAAAAACAGTTGCTATGCCAATAAATATAGTTTATACATGATATCGATATTCATTCTGATTAGATGTAGGGGTTCACAAGGTTATCATTTTATATTAAGGATTTTTGTCGAATTTTTGCTATTTCTGACATGGTAAATGCAAAGTCAATATTGTGGCAACGAGGTGCCATTTCCTGGAACAAGTATCACTGTCTCATAGCATCCATGGAGACCAGAAATATAAACATTCCTTTTAAGTGAAAACATCGTTTTGAGGATTCTAATCTCTTTCACTACATATAGTGCATTCTTGGGGACATACACAACATGGTATTGTTGACATCATTTTGAAAAAAGTAAACCCAGATTAAAGAATAGTATTATATGTGTGTGGATCACAAAGACATATAACTACACATACTTAATCAAACATTAAACTTCAAAAGCCTAGGACAATGTACCAAGGTTATTGTTTAGCAATCTTATTGAAATCAGCCCCTAACTTTAGCTCCATTACTTTCCGCTGTTAGGATCTGACTACACTCCGTAAGAGGTCACGTTCATATAACCTCTCTCAAAATAGATATGCGTAACCAGGTGCTCGTTTGTGGTCCAATGAAATTTCTTCTTACAAAACCGTGTATGTCGTCTTTCTCAAAATGGCTTTATCGTTTATTCGGAGTTTCTGTTCATTCTGTTTTTTAAAGTCCTGCCTGCCGCTTCCGGTTATAAATATTTCCAAAAACGAAACACCACACAAACAACACCGATCAACCAAATAATGTTGCCGTGTATTGCGGTTGTGTCCAAGGGCGCAGCCATATTGAAATTGACGAAAATATGTAATCGGAACGCCTCGGTGATCTACGCTCAAATATAATTTACGGAGCTCTCGGAGATCAACGAATATTCATAACTCTATACCACAGCATTTTGCAGTCGACGATTTGATTGACTACTCAAATGTCACAAGAACGTGACCTGTATTGTGCGGTCATCAGATCCAGTTAGCGTATAGTATATGAGCGTGCGACTGGAGCTGATTTTAATGAGATTGATTGTTTAGCAAACATTGATGGAATATAATTTCATGAAGTAAATGAAAATCTGTTCAAAGTATATCTTAAAATCAATCATTTGGATTACCAGTTATTACAGTAGTATAATAAATTATACAGCGACTTAACGTAAATGCAGCATTAATATTTTGCAATCTTTCATATTTATTAGGACTGAAGAAATGAAGGTTTACCCTGTAACTGTGTTGTTTTTGTTTTGCCCACTGCAGTTGTCCATATGTAATGTTACTCACTTCTCACCATACCAATGGTGTTCAAATTGGTGATGCAGCATATATATCACACCATTTGCTCATTTTCCTACAGTTGCCTACTGCACAGCCACCAGGTAGAACAACTGAGTCTCTGGAAAATATATTTACATGTTTAATGTAAAATAAGAAAGTAAACAAATTAAAAACAATTATAACAATTAGGCTTTCAACTGCTATCACAGTAAAAGATGGAACCAAACTCTGAAACTCAGCACCATTTCAAAATCATATAATTAAAAATTTTGTAGGGGAATAATATTCTATATAACTTTCTGAAGTTATTTATTGCACGGTCACTCTGTGACAAATGTCCCAAGTAAGATGTTCAGATTACTTTTGATCAAAGGTACACTGGACATTAGCCTAAGCCTACTCTGTTATCATGTATATTAATTACTATACCATACTTACTTGATGATACATAATTATACTGTAATTAGCAATTTTCCTGATGTCTCATAGCAAACTCCATAGCACTGGCACTTCCTTGGCATCTTGAAAAAGAGGAACCCAACCTGTTGTGCATAATGATGGTAGAACACCTGCTGCACATAGTCAAAACAAATATTTAAAGATATCACTTGAAGTACTTGTGTTGTCCAATAGAAATTATAAAAGTGCAATTCATGGCAATACACAATTAAGGTCGGTTTACCCTTTACAGCGACAGCATTGCTAACCATTTAAGAATTCCAGACGTTTCACCCCAAAGTCATTTCCACCACATGACGTTTCACCCCCAAGTCATTTCCTCCCAAAAGCTTCATCCCCAATTTTAATAGACTATTGACTTCTGACCCCCACTTTTTACTATACTCATATTTGTGTGATTTACATTTTAATTTGGTGTTTAAAATAAAATTGTCGAGTTATAGTTTAAAAAACCTTTATCTTCATGTTTAATAACATTAACAGTGTGATTTAATCAACACCCTTTCACTTTGTAGTAATTATGTGATATTATCAACACCCTTTTGACTGACAATAATTGAAAAAATGTCATCAGTTCATTTATTTTAAGGACAACATTTTTATAAAGCTGTATAGTTTAATTGAATATTGTTAGCTAAACTCCAGTCAATAAAATTTTATTAAAGTAAGGCTGATATATTATTCGAAACAAAAGTTTTCATCTCAAACTATCAGATTAAATACATTAATATCTTTAAAACTGAAATCATTAAAATATTTTTTTAAACATTAAATCTTTTTTAAATGTATTGATACTGATACAGTAGTACTTAACCCCAAATAAAAAAATGTGAAAATTAAACACAGGATTTCTGTTGTTTTTAACCAGCGCGCTGGTTTTAGTACTCCTACGGTTTTCGAACATAGCTACCCTAGTTACACTAATTTTGGCGTCTACTCGATGACGGTAAACCCGATATAATATAACACATCGGCATTTTGCTTTCTTTTGTATAGAAAATATTCTTTACTCAGTATATTTTTATAAAGAAAAATTGTATTAGTTTTGGAAAATGTTGATTTATAAGTACGTGCGTATGAATCGAGCTTCGGTCGTGACGTCACAGCTTGGAATGCCAGTCGTTATCACTCGCCGATGAAAGAAAATTCAACGGTAAGTGTCTGTTCTATTTAGTTAGTCTGGTATTTCATATTATACACGTGGGTGATTAAAGGGTTATATCATTGGATAATGATCACATTTTATTGATATATCAATTTGTTGTAAAGCGAAGTCGGAAAATATCATTACATCGTCGAAAATCATACATCAGTCCCGCCATCTAAACGTAACTCTGCTTCTCCCATCCATATGTACATAGTGTGCATGCATAAACGGTTCGATTTAACCACCTCCTTTGAAATTGCGTCGTGCGTGGCTCTTTCTGCAGCTTTGTAATATGTATTGCTTGTGCTCTGAATAAGTAAGAATGGTATTATTTTTATTCGATATGTGGTCATTTCAATACGTCGGAAGCTATTTTGTATGTTTAAACTTGCAGTTTCAACGAAATAATTATTGACCTACTTAATTTGTTTACTCGGCCCCGGTTTCTTTCGCACTATTGACATTCTGTTACAACTACATTATTGGTTCGCGTCAAAAATTGATTGATCAAGATATTTATTGTCTGGAAAGCGATTCTTTAAATTTGTGCTGTTAATCGGTGGGATTTCAGACCTATAATTGATAGTGCACTTCACATGGAGGGAGGCCACCTAAGTCGAATGTAGGTCGTGTCACCATAACTTATGTCACGACCAATGTTAATTAGGGTGAAACAAGCCATCAGACAAACATACGGTCTGAGGTCAAGGTTATAGAGTTATGCACTTTAAAACTTATTAGACAAATTGCGCGTTGCATGTACATCGCATATCTTAACTTATGAAAATTGTCCTTATTAAATATTAACTTTAAAACTGAACGTTTATGTATGGTATTCTCACTGTTTATGCCGGTAGGGGACTACCATATTGCTTGCGATACTTGGAGACTTGTCAGAGCTTTTCGGGAGAGTTTGGTTTGAAATTGCTTAAGGAGCCTCAACCAAATTTCACACAATTGTTACCCTACTTATTCTAACCTAATTAGACCCCTAACACAAATGTGAACCAATTCTAGCGATTTATGTGCATGGTAGATTCATTGTGATATTGCTATAATTATGCCATAAAGTCATAACCTAATGTTAAAATAAAGGAAAGTTATAATATTATAGTTATAAGAAATTGCCTTTGAAGTTTGCAAGAAATGATAATTTGTACAGTTTTGAGATCTACCTCAACTCACATCTTCTCTGGTGTAAATGCAGACTAACATGTATATGTCAGATCAAGGCGATGAAAGTATTTTGTAAAATGTTATGGAATCGGTACCTTGGGAACGGTTGAAGATTGCTCATTTGGAATCAGCAAAAACCAGAAAATAGTAATATTTTGCCAGAAATCCCATTTTGCTACATGCGGCTCATACTAATATATGTTACAAATTACAGTAGGGGACTTGGTATTACAGCTTATGTTACTTCTTCAGCAATACATTTTGTTTGTTATAATCCTTGACATTTTGTTAATTGCAGAAGACTGATACACCAACTGTTGTTTCAAAGGTTTTGGTTGTTGGTGTTTCTGTTGAGGAGGCTGACACAGAGCTGCTGATTGACAATGACAGCATCATCTCTGTGCGGTGCGAGCGGGTGCTGGCTGCTGCTGTCAGCAACGATTGGCCCGTCAACATTGAGATGTTGACAGCTGATGGACCTCTCTCCCTGGTCATTTTGCTTTTTTGGGGGAATCATTTTTATTTTGTTTTTTTATGTACATAGAATAGAATAAACAAAACAGATAAAATAATTATATCAAGATACAACTGACAAAACAGTTACACCTGGATAGAACTGACGTAACAATTACATCCAGATATAACTGACGAAATAATCACATCTGGATATAACTGACAAAGCAATAACATTTAGATATAACTGACAAAATACTTACACCTGGATATAACTGACAAAATACTTACACCTGGATATAACTGACAAAACTATAACAACTGGATATAACTGACAAAATACTAACACCTGGATATAACTGACAAAACTATAACAACTGGATATAACTGACAAAATACTAACACCTGGATATAACTGACAAAATACTAACACCTGGATATAACTGACAAAATACTAACACCTGGATATAACTGACAAAATACTAACACCTGGATATAACTGACAAAATACTAACACCTGGATATAACTGACAAAACTATAACAACTGGATATAACTGACAAAACTATAACAACTGGATATAACTGACAAAATACTAACACCTGGATATAACTGACAAAACTATAACAACTGGATATAACTGACAAAATACTTACACCTGGATATAACTGACAAAACTATAACAACTGGATATAACTGACAAAATACTAACACCTGGATATAACTGACAAAACTATAACAACTGGATATAACTGACAAAATACTAACACCTGGATATAACTGACAAAATACTAACACCTGGATATAACTGACGAAACTATAACACCTGGATATAACTGACAAAACTATAACAACTGGATATAACTGACGAAACAATAACATCTGGATAGATTTGACAAAACAATAACATCTGTATATAACTGACAAAACAATAACATCTGGGTAGATTTGACAAAAAAATAACATCTGGATAGAACTGACAAAACAATAACATCTGGATATAACTGACAAAACAATAACATCTGGATAGAACTGACAAAACAATAACATCTGGGTATAATTGACGAAACAATCACATCTGGATAGAACTGACAAAACAATAACATTTAGCTATAACTGACAAAATAATAATATATGGATATAACTGACAAAGCAATTACATCTCGATAGAACTGACATAACAATTACATCCAAATACAAAGATAAACCAATCACATCTGGATATAACTGACAAAACAATCACAATTAGATATAACTGATAAAATTATAACATCTGTATATAACTGACAAAACAATAACATCTGGATATAACTGACAAAACAATAACATCTGGATATAACTGACAAAACAATAACATCTGGGTAGATTTGACAAAACAATAACATCTGTATATAACTGACAAAACAATAACATCTGGGTAGATTTGACAAAACAATAACATCTGGATAGAACTGACAAAACAATAACATCTGGATATAACTGACAAAACAATAACATCTGGATAGAACTGACAAAACAATAACATCTGGATAGATTTGACAAAACAATTACATCTTGTTATAACTGACAAAACAAGTACATCTGGATATTACTGACAGAACAATAACATATGGGTATAATTGACAGAACATTTACATCTGGGTATAATTGACAGAACATTTACATCTGGATATAACCGACAAAACAATTACATCTGCGTATGACTGACATAACAATACCATCTGGACAGAACTGACAAAATAATTACAGATGGGTATGACTGACAAAACAATTACATCTGGTCAAAAGCGACAAAATAAATTACATCTCGATAGAACTGACAAAACTGACAAAACAATTATATCTGGGTATAACAATAACATAAAAACAAGTACATCTGGATATAGTTGACATAAAGGTTTTTGTACCCATTAATGATGTGCGATTTAAGTTTAACTGGATTAGTTACAATGTCTGTTGTTGTGTGCGTGATGGTTGGTTGATTTTAATGATTAGTTAATGCCTACTTACTGCTGACAATTCCAAGGCTGTAATTCGCTATATGATTGTTGTTTCTGTTTGTGTTATGAATGTATTTTGTATTTCCCTTTCCCCTGTGCAATTCTGTCACTTTATACAGTGTTCATATTGTTTCCTGCCCATTTTTGGCCTATTAAGGCCAGTTGTCTTGACTTGTCCTGTGATCTTTTCCATCCATTTATTCCCATCTCCCCCTCCCTTTACTGTCCACTTTGATTCTCCTAGTTATTCCTTGTGGTCTGCTGGGCCATTCCTTGTGCCTCAGTTCCTTAATATGTGTACCGTTTGACCTCCTTTAGTGCCTTATGTTTTGTGGATTGTTGTTTTTCCGGAGATCTGCGTGGGGAGGCACTGTCTTATGTATGTGGCTTTCCCTGTAGTTACGTTATCATGTTTAGTTCTATCGACGCTCATGAAATACGCTTTGTAAATGCAAAACCCTAATAGTGTTAGAACGGAGTTAAGATAGAAGTACTCTGGGTGTACTAGTTTATTTCCTATGACAAAAGTTCGTAGAGATTTAATGTTTGTCTCGATGCCACACTATCGTAATGAGCATACTATTGTTTTCCAAATGTGTTAAACTACTATACATGTTCATAGTTTTCGACAACGTTGAATATGATACAATGAGTTGAATCAATCATTTTCCATCTAAAACGTATTTCTTTACAGGGAAAAATTCTATGTAGTAGTTTGTATTTAAATTATTTTAGTCTATTATCATGTAAACAGTGCATGAATTTGTATAAAGACGACCAATTGAGTTTCTCTCTAAAATAAATGTATCTGTGTAGTATGTTTTGGTAAATTTGACCTTTACCGTAGACTTATAAATATATTTATTGGTTGACTCTTGTGTTGTTTTATTAAAAATGTGAATCCGTGGTTTTGTTCTAACTAGTGTTTGGAGTGATTGTAATGTTGTTAGTATACGGAACCATGTTTTGGGAATGCATTTTTTCAAAAGATTTATTTTAGCGATCCAATTTGATTTATTGCGAAGTTTATTGAGAATATGTCCTTCCCGCAGTACATCGGCGATGTCTATTATATCATTCATAAACATAATATTCGACTTAATCCAATTGTAGAAAAACAGATTTACCTTCGTTTATGATAAATCTACTGCCCCAAATTATTTATTTTCTTATCTCTATATAAGAAGTGGGATTTTTAGTTTGTTTGGTTATGACTAATTAAAAACAAGAAGGTCTAGTTCATATTTGTTATAGAAACATGTTGGTATTAGTTTCCAATTTGCTATATTATTGTCTGTGAGTGATCCATTTTATTTTCAAAGATATAATGAATGATTCTAGATCGATCATATCGATACCACCATCGAGTTTGTTACCATTGAGTGTTCACCTATTTCTTTTTGATTGTTCCAGAGGAATTCGTAAATAAGTTTATTAATTGCTTGCAATATAATTTTCGGTACAACTAAGGAATAAAAGGCGTAAGTAAATTTGGGAATAAGGAGGGTTTTTATTATAAGAACTTTTCCGTACATTGTCATTTTTTACCAGTTGTTAATAACGGATATACAAGATTCCAATTTGCTTTGCCATGGCTTATATTGGTTTTAATGGCCATTTTCATATTTCCGACTTTTTTTGTGACTGATTTTTGTTACCATTCCACATAGCTTCAGTTTTGTTTTCATTTAATTTAAGGCCAGAAAGTGATCCGAAATGTTATTTTCAAAGCATTTAGTATGTCTGTTTTTTTTTATTAAAGAAATAGTGTTGTATCGTCTGCTAGTTGCGAAATGTATATATCTTTATAACAAGTTGCGTTTTTTACTGATATACCATGTATGTCAATGAAGTTTCGAATATTAAGAGCCATAACTTCCGCAACCATTATGAAAAGCAGGGCAGAGATAGGACATCCTTGTTTCACGCCACGTTCCGGTTCAAACGGTTTTGACAGCCAACCATTGTTAAATATATGTATATGTTTGAGAGTTACAATAGAGACTGTTTATCCATTGAATAAATTCATTTATAAATCCAAAGAATTTCAATGTTTAAAATAAAAATGAATGTTCCACAGTATCGAAAGCTTTACGAAAATCTAGAAAAAACTATTGTGCCATCGATTTGTAAGCGATCTGCGTAATCTATAATATCTTGTTTTTGCCTTAAGTTGTATCCGATGAATATATTTGTTATGTAACCTTGTTGATCTGAGTTTATTATTTTGTGAATAGCTTTTTGGAGCCTATTTGTTAGGGTTTTTGCGGCTATTTTATAGTTGTCTCCACTTTTCTAAGTTTGTTGGATCACCCTTTTTGTAAAGTAAGGATAATACTCCAGTACGTTCAGAGTATGTTAATTGAGATTGTAAAAAAATATCGTTTAAAACATTTGTTAATAAGGTTCCAATTATATTCCAAAATGTTTGATAGAATTCTGCTGTAAGACCATCTAGACCGGGACTCGTGGTTTTGATTGCTAACTCGCATTCATCGATTTTAAATTGACCTTCGCATAACTTTGCCTCTGTTGATGTAAGTTTTTGTTCATGTTTTGTCTGTGTAAGGTAGGTTTGGCTTTCTGATGTATCTGTCTTTTCTGATGTGTATAGTTCAGTGAAAAAGTCAACTTCCTGTTTTAGAATATCTTCAATTGTGCAATACACTTTTCCATTTTTGTTAATTTTACCTAATAATTTTCTTGTTTGCATTGACTGTTCCATACTTAAGAAATATTTTGTGTTCCTTTCTCCTTGTTCGATGAAATCAATTCTTGATCTGATTTGTGCACCTTTAGCTTTCATCTCATACAGTGAGTTTAGTTTAGTTTCGATATTTTCAACAGCGTTTAAGTTTTCTGGGTTATTTTCTTTTATATTGACTAGTTTATGTTCTAATGATTTGATTTGGCAATATGCTTCTTTTCTTTTTTGTTTAGCGTACATACTTGTTGTATCTTTTTTTTCAATTTTTAATAATTCCCATTTCGTTTGCTTTGAAAGGTTGCATGATTGTATACTTGTTTTAATTACATCAGTTATTAAATTAATATAGCTGGGATCTTTTAAGTACTAGTTGTTTAGTTTCCAATAGCCAGGGCCTATTTTGTTTGGTTTTCGTAATTTCAATGAAATTGCGTGATGATCTGTATATTTTATGCACGCTGGACGTATATCCTTAGTGTAAACAAGAGGTATTAAGTTTGAGTCTATCAGCCATATATCTATATGACTTTTTTCTATATTATGTTTTCTTCTCCACGTGTATTGCATTTTGTTTTCATTATTTATCCTCCATATATCACTGAGTTTAAAAAGTGTTATCAATTTGGACAGATTTTTAACTGTTTTGATTTTAGTTTTTTTACATGTTTGGCTATTTGTACTGGTGGTATGTTTATTTAATCTGTCTTTCTCATCAAGGGTGTCATTTATGTCGCCCCCTAACAGAATCATCCCCTGTGCGTCA
The DNA here is from genome assembly GCA_032209605.1 of Mactromeris polynyma. NCBI lineage: Eukaryota > Metazoa > Mollusca > Bivalvia > Venerida > Mactridae > Mactromeris > Mactromeris polynyma. Next base: position 26,131,233 of record JASFXZ010000001.1, read on the forward strand.
TGTTCAATAATTGTTTTTAACATGTTGAAGTAGGAGTTTCTATTTCTGTAATCATTGTTCGCGTAGACATTAACTAATGTGTAGGTATTGTTTTCAATGATACTGTTTATTAAAATATAGCCACCAGTTGTATCTAGCCTGAAGCTAATAGTATCGCAAGATAATGTTTTGTTTATTAAAATAGAACAACCTCTGCTTAAATTATTTCCGTAGGCATTATATATATGCCATTCATGGAATTCAACATCTAACATTGGAGACATGTCGGGAGTAAAATGTGATACTTGAATGAAAACGATGTCTGCTCTTTGCACTGCGATGTACTGTTTAAAGCGTGCTCTTTTTTGTTTGTTTCTAAGTCCCTGAAATTTCAGGGAGAGAATATGAAAATGGTCAGTCATGTGACGAGCAAACAATATTTAGTACATATATAGTTAAGGGGTATGCAAGTATTACTGTTATTCTTACTTACATGTGGTGAGCATACATTTACATATAATGACATATACCAGTATACATACGCGCCTGTACGTTCATATTTAAATACGCAAACTGAAGTATATACATACATCGGTATATCTATCAAAACACGCGTGTTCACGTAACGTACGTTTAAACGTGATATTGAGAAAATATCATATAGCTCTATATACGTAGGAATAATAAAACAATTCGTGTTTACATGAAACAATGTATAAATGTCATATTGAGAAATAGTTTTCAATATACTTCTGTCCCAAAAGGAAGGTAAGTTCATGATCTGTATCGTAGTCCATTATACGTATTTTACTTACTAGTTTGTACATTTCGTTTGTTGCGTGATTTTCTCAGCCGGAGTGGATGGAGGTCGTACTTCTGACCTTGAGCGTGGTTTGTCAGGTGTGCTTGTTTCGTTCGGCATGCTTGTCAGATATGTTTTCATGTGTAGCTGACTGTTGCTTTTACTCGGTTTTCATGATTTCGTTGATTTTTCGAACGTGTTTCATGTTCAGATTGAGGTTGAGTTTTTTGGTGGGGAATTTGTGGCGGTTGTTTGGGCGTTTCTTATCCACAATCCTGTGAGGAGCCTTTTTCGGTGACATTGTTGTGGTGACGATCGTGTGTACTATCGTCGTCCGAGCATTCTATGTAGACTTGTTATATGAGTCGGATCAATTGTTAAACTAAGAGCATAGTACATCTCTACATGAGTAATGTATTTCTTCTCAGTACTATCTGGATTTGGACTTCCGAATAAACTTGATTCTTGAAAGAAAACAAGCGGAATGTCTCTATACTCGCCGCCATTCTGAATGGTAGAACAATCACCACTTACTGATTCAGTCGATTTCTCCTCTATTCCAGCCATTTTATTTCACAATTATCACTCGTGTTGCTTACTATAGCACTTTATGAATGTTTACAAGTATTTATTTCATAGAAACGAGTTTGTTAAACAAAGTATTCCGATGTTTGTTGAAGAGCGGTATCAACACTGCCTTGGCTTGTGCTAGTTGCCTCTCCCTAGTCATTACACGTAAGGATAATGGCGTCATGAACATTACCTTAGATGAATTAACATATTGTTAATTGTAGAAATGATCTGAATTTTTTTTTATCTTTTACATTTTGTAAGAGAATTATTTGAAAATTGGGTATCTTTGCACAGATTGGAAGATTTCGGGTTCTTGATTCAAAAGTATAGAGCTACCATAGTTTTATTTTGTAAAACTAGTAGATACTAATGTACTGTATGCAGTATATCGTGTTATACATTTTTTCTACACATTTCTTTTATATTTATTTTTCATAAATGTTCATGTTCTGTCATTTGCTGACTTCCTGTTTTGCTTCTAAAAACAAATCGTCTGAAACCACTTCGTGGAATACCACAACACTTAAGAGAAATGTTACTAGGATGACACTCTACAAAATTACGAGGGGTTTGGATTCGTCATAAAAACTTGGCCGCCAGGTGTGGAGTCTATTTTCCTATATGTGTGTAGTGGAAACTTCCAAAAATCCTCTTGTCGAAACGTTCCAACACATTTTTGATACAACTTTATACAAATGTACTTTAGGTGACTGGCTACCAAGATTGTTCAAATATTTCGGATTCATCAAAACCCAGGGTACTACCAGGGCACTGTGCCATTTTTCCTATATGTATATAGTGGAATTTTTTTATACAAAATCACAGGTCCAAATTTTGATACAATTTCACACAGATGGTCCTTATAAATAGGTGACCCTCTAACAAGATTGTACAAATTACATGTATTCAGATTCATAAAAAACATGGCGGCAAGGGGCGAAGCCACCATTTATATATGTTTTATAGTTGGAATTTCAAAAATCTACTTGACAAAAAGATAAAGGCCCTATTTCGATATAATTTCACCTATATGATCAATAGGTGATCTTCTACAAAAAATATTTTTATTCATAAAAACATTACTGCCAGGGGATAGAGCCACTTTTCCTACATATGTTTACATGTTTTTCGATACAGATTTCGATATTTTTATATATATGTGGGGCGCCTTGACACAACTAGGTTTAAGGACATCAGCAAACTGACGTCAGAAACGTCACATTTCGTCGTCATGATAATCATGTTAATATGCCTTTTCATTGGTGTGCATTGTTGACAGAGTTTTACCAATGTTTTGTATATTTCCCAGTTATAAATGTGTCTCAATGTGCTACACAATTATTGTTAATATGAAATAACGATAGTGGTATATGAACAAAATAAGTGGTTTTGTTAATCACGATCATCACATTTGATATCGTGTCAATTGCTTTGTAAGAATACACTTACAGTATTTAAAATGCACTAAAATCAGAACTTTTGGCAAAAAGATTTCTGAATCCTTCTTTTTGTAGGCTCAAACATTACGAATTGTAAAAAAGTTAAAATTGAAAATAAAGTCCCTAGGCCGGGTTTCTCATGGCGCTTCTCATATGTACACCCTATATGTGTCATGCTAACATAATATACTTTCAATTATATCATGAGATACTAATGTTTATATATTTTATGTGGAAAGTAAGCCAGGACTTAGAAACCACCAGTGTCATATGGCTATGAATTTGAAAGTATTCATAATGAGTAGCAATAGGAAACTTTTAGATGTCTATTTGATAAACACACCATATGTTGTATCCTTCGATTAATGTAGAGTATTTATAAACAAGACTAATGGCTGTGTTATTACATATGTATATACTGTTTGTTTTCCTTGCCTTTCATGTTCTCATCACAATTGAATTATGCCATTCTCCAAGCCCTTTATAAAGTGCTTTAAATGCATATGCTCCTGCATTAAGGCGATTTGTCTTTAAACAGGATTCGCTCTCCATAAAGGAGTCTTTCTATACACCAAAATCCGTTACATTAGTATGCTCTGTTCTTTAAAATACACAGCATAAAGTATGTCATCCATTTCTTTACAAATATTGAATGTATAGCATAAAACCCAAAAACATATTTTACAGTAACAAGATTCCACTCTCCTTTAGCACCGGGTGCTTATTCCGATACCTTCATAATCACCCTCTGCTTTATAACTCCCGCACAACTGATATTTTCTAAATTTAGACATGCGGGTCGACATGCATCCACCAGTCATTCAGCGAGCCGCTTGCAACGACTCGCTTATGTTCTAAAAGTAGGACAGACTAATGTTTAATATTTTAAAAAGGGACTTCGTACACTACTCCCAGTTTTACCCCCTTGTTTTAAGACTTTTTCACGGTGTATTATGCATATAAAAAATGAAAATGAAGACGAAAAAGTACAAATGGTTGTCATACTCTCTTTATTTTCAAAATATTTTCAGTAAAATTACACATAATTGCATTATCAAAACACACAAGCAGGCAATATCTTAGAACGTTCTAAGAGAAAATGGCCAAAAAAGCTTAGAACGTTCTAAGAGAAATTGGCCAAAAACCTTAGAACGTTCTAAGAGAAATTGGCCCAAAAACCTTAGAACGTTCTAAGAGAAATTGACCCAAAGACCTTGGAACGTTCTAAGAGAAATTGACCCAAAAACCTTAGAACGTTCTAAGAGAATTTGACCAAATATCTGAGATCGTTCTAAAAGAAATTGGCCCAAAAACCTTAGAAAGTTCTAAGAGAAATTGACCCAACAACCTTAGAACGTTCTAAGAGAAATTGACCCAAAAACCTTAGAACGTTCTAAGAGAATTTGACAAAATATCTGAGATCGTTCTAAGAGAAAATGATCAAAAACCTTAGAACGTTCTAAGAGAAAATGACCCAGAAACCTTAGCACGTTCTAAGAGAAATTGACCCAAAAAACCTTAGAACTTTCTAAGAGAAATTGACCAAATATCTGAGATCGTTCTAAGAGAAAATGATCAAAAACCTTAGAACGTTCTTAGAGAAATTACCAAATATCTGAGATCGTTCTAAGAGAAAATGATCAAAAACCTTAGAACGTTCTAAGAGAAAATGACCCAAAAACCTTAGAACGTTCTAAGAGAAATTGACCCAAAAACCTTAGAACGTTCTAAGAGAAATTGACCAAATATCTGAGATCGTTCTAAGAGAAATTGACCCCAAAAACCTTAGAACGTTCTAAGAGAATTTGACCAAGTATCTGAGAACGTTCTAAGAGAAATTGACCAAAAAACCTTAGAACGTTCTAAGAGAATTTGACCAAATATCTGAGATCGTTCTAAGAGAATTTGACCAAATATCTATTTATACAGAAACTGTTTGATCACATCTCTTATGTCACAACATATTCATCATTTAAACAAATGGAACACTTGACTGGTAGATACTATACTTTAATTACTGTATATAATATTAAATGTTGTAGCTGATGCCGTACTTCTTTTCGTTCAAAGTCATTGCACTATGTAACAAACGCCATTCGTTGAATTATGAGCTAAGTCCCACTGTAGTGAGGGGCATAGCCAATTCCAGTGCAGCTTACTGATGAACAACACTGAAATTTTTTCTCCGTGGTTTTTAATCTGACTCTGTCAAAATCAAACTCCACATGATACACTGAAAAAAATCATCGAAGTGCTATACAAATATATTTTCTTAGATTACAAATTACGAATACATAGTCACATTAGTGTTTGTGGTAGACATAAGGATCAATTGGTAGAACACTATACTCATGAGTTGTATATTTTAACCACGAATCAAGCCTGTGGTGAGGTTTAACTTTGAACTTCAAAATCAAAGAATTAGAAGCCAGTGTCACATTGATGTAAAACGATAGAGTAAAACTCCATTGTGCTAAGCCCAGTACTTCGTCCAAATAGTAGTTAACCTTAATCAACTTTATATAAGTTAAATTTACACGGAAATGACGTCAGGTCGTTGTGGTGTAGTGGTTAGCATAACGGACCGGAAATCCGTAGACCCGTGTTCGACTCCCGGTAGCGGCCATTGACCGATTTTTCGTGTTCCACAAACATGACTTTATTTTAATGTACTTGATCATATTAGGAAGGCGTATTAGGAGAGTCTGCAGAGAAAAACATGAAAAACAAAATAGGTCCTACACCGGAAATCCGTAGACCCGTGTTCGACTCCCGGAAGCGCCATTGACCGATTGTTCGTGTTCCACAAACATGACTTTATTTTAATGTACATGATCGTATTAGGAAGGCGTTTTAGGAGAGTCTGCAGAGAAAAATAGCATAGGCATCTTTTAATCATGTTTTTTGGTTTCTTCAGATGTTCATTTTTAATTGTTTTGTAAGTTACATGAACAACAAACTAGGTCCTACACTTCAAGACATACATTACTGTGATTAGACATGTGGCTACAGAACAAAACAGACATGATGCAGTACCTTAGCTGACTTCATTGTAATCAAATTACTGAAAACATATCATTTTATTACCAATTAGATAAAAGTACAATAAATTATACATATAAATGAATTTTATTTATTTATGTTATCACTGAATAAATTAACCGCAACTCCCCCCCCCCACGCCATACTCATTTCAATTGTTGAACGATTGCCTAATAAGCACCCTCCAATCAACCACTTTGCATCCACACCGTCACCAACTTGAATCTAAAAAAAAAAAATATTTCAAGAGGATTATCAACAGCAAATAATGTTTTATTCGTTGTCATAATACTTTTAAGGCATTGAGTATAATATAAGTAGATATAGACCTCAAACAGGAGGTGCTCATCAGATAAATACAGTCGATGCAAATCGATATCGATGGGGCTACTGGTCAGTAGACGATTTGTTTGTCGGTAGTTTCCGTAAGTGATCGTAAATTTTCCGATGATCACCGACTGATAACTGGTATAACAAAATAACATGTAGCCACGGGCTATTTTAGATCTATGTATCCAATAAACGCTTAAAACATTATGTTTTATGTACTTAAAGAGAAAACAAATGGAGTTCGATTTTGTTGATGAAACACGAGATTATTCTATTATTGAAAACGAACTATGTGATAGGCAATTGTTTTGCTCAGGAAATAAAATAGAGAAACAAAACAACGAATTCGTTTCACTTAGCATTTGTTATAAACACTTTGTCGTGCAATTTCCAATTAAAATTGCAAATACAAATAATTTTGGGTACTTTTTTTAATACGAAGATACTGTGATGCCTGCAAATACCACGCAATATATATATAATACTATTCCACATCGTGGATTTGAATAATAATTTATATTTACATTAACATATAAGGTTTTTATCTATGTAATACATCCACCATTATTGACATTTTAACAACAATACAATAAATAGTATTTATCTTCATGGTTGTCTTTGATTTGTGTAGCAATACATACTTTTGTTTTGTTTTAAGACGTTTTTATGCTTTGGATCGGGTAAGCAGGACAAACTTTTAAAAAAAACAATTATACTCGTGTCATCTACGATCCCTTTCAATGCCTGGTTCCACCGGGTGCGAAGGTGCCCTGGTCCCCAAATCGACTATGAAGTGACCAGATTATGTCTCAAGGTTACTATTCTTGTAGCACTGTAAATGCTACACATCAATTTATTATCGATTTCCCCATTACTAAAGTATAAGCGGAAGCAAGTGCAATAAAAGTTGACCCCCTGTTGTGCACCTTAGCCTTTTGTGACCGTCCAGTAAAATCGTATGCTTTTCACTCTACATCAGCCAGGCGCTTTCAAATTACTTATCATATACATATATATGTATATTGAAAGCGTCTGTATAACACAGAAATCTGTCGTGGTGTTGTAAACGATTACCTAATGACTAACCAGCTCTTAACTATACACCCTTTCAATTATACCGTAAATATAATTATCTGCCCTTCGATGACGTCATTAGAGGATAAACAATTACTATTACAGTAATATTTAGAGCGTGAAATGGCGACGTAACCAATTTTTCGGCGATGGAATGAAAGATAAGGTATGTTACAGATGTAATTTGTTTTAGGATGTATTTTGAGATATATAAAAAAACTTATACCTAATGGATTTTGCGAAATTGCTTTAGTTAGATGCTTAATATTTGTTTGTCACATAATTTTGCGACATACTGGGAATTTTTATTTCACAAACTCAGTCGTTAATATGGACTTGGAAGACCGTATTTTGATGTTAATGTGAAATCGTACGCATGTCTGAAGAAGAACCATACATATTTTTCGTCATTTCAGTCATGGACCGACATATGAAAGAACATGGATATAGCCAAAGACCTCCATGCCACATATCTATGCGCTACGCCAGATATGGCGCATCGATACAATGTTATCAGCAGACGCACTGTCTAAAACAATATATTTATGTAAAAATAAAATATGAAACTCATTGTCTGTTTGGTTATTCCTACTCACATTAAATATAGATTGTTTATAGTCACTTTTAAAAGAAATCTCTTCTGAAAACGGGACATAGCGCTATAATCCATAAATTATTTTTAGACGTCTTTCGTGGCTGGCTGGCCATTTAGTTTCAATGTTTAAACAATTTCTGTGTTCTCGTATGAATTGATAATTGACAGTTATTAATTGCCTTTCTTGTATTTTAATTAATTTGATTGGTGGATGCCTATTGTTTTGCAATTCATAAACCACGCCCTCGGCAGATCAGTTCTACTGGTCACTACTGTAATTGAAAATTGCCCTAGGTGTCAGCTGTAAAAACACAAGTCATAAAACCCCAGGAGATCTTTATTATATGTGTTAATTCATATTGCTATTTCCTGTTTGATAGAATAAGTGCCTTTGATAATTGAAATTATTAGGTCATATCAGTCTGAGATCTCAATTTGTAATAAACACAATGAGATTACAACTGTCTGTCACCCAAAAATATTTATACTTCAAAGATTTAGCCAGCCTCTTCCGACCTTCTGCCAAAACCCTTGTCTCACACAGACAATAAAGACATTGATTTGACCTACTTAATTTATATTTTGCACACGCTTGTGCTGGGTAAAATAGACGACTTGTGTACACAAAACATGACATGCTGGCGTGATCTACATCATTTGTTTAGTTGATCTTTACACATTTACATGATTATGTAAGCCTTGATTGTTCTTCACAGCAGACTTTTTAAAATATTTTATTGACATGAAAGTGTATTAAGTACAATTAGACTTCGATGAAAATATCAAAAAAATGAAGCGGAAAATAATTTCGCGACCCGGAAATATTGTTTCAGTTGAACTTTTAGTACATGTCAGCTGGAGACTGGATTATAGCAAAGTATTTAGGTGTTTGATTATAGGTTATTCTTAAAATTCAAAAACATACACAGAATTCGAAGTATTTTTGGACACTCAATAAATGACATTGTTTAGAATTGTGTATTCTTATTTTACAGGAATGCCACCAGACAATGCAAAGTGGGTCAACAATGATCTGCGGAATTGGCCACGACTTGTGTATGAAGACCTTGTTGATTACCTTATACTCAAGAAGGCGTATGATGGTAAAGAAATGAGGGCATTTCGTTCCTTATACGGGAAGAACTATGTGGAAAGCGGATGGCTCGGTCATGTTTACAACCATTGTGACGATGATACCGGTACACATTTCTTAAAGGGGACAGTGTCGCCAAGCCAGCCGGGTGTTGGACGAAAATACTATCAGGCTTGGGCTGCTGTGTCAGAGGCAGACTCCACTGTTTTAACTGGAGAATGTACCTGCCCTGCAGGAGCAGGAAAAACGTGTAGTCATATATCAGCGTTTTTATATGCTGTTGTGATGGCATACGATTGTGGCGTTGCCGGGGAAACATGTACTGATAAGCCACAAGCTTGGGGTACAAATTCCAGTCAGGTACTGTCAGTTCATGAAGAGTTAACAGATATTGTCAAAGACAATCACAAAAAAAAATTCAGAAATAACAATGATGACATTGTACCTAAACCACAGCAATTTATTGATTGTAAGGATTTAGTCGACTTTGTGAAGAACAGTAGTGTTAAACCTTTGTGGGAATGTAAAGGGTCATTACTGAATAAAGTATTGACTGCTCCACTGAGGACTATTGAAGTGAGGCACCCTCTTGTACATGGTGAACATGACTTTTGTACAGAAAAGTCAGTGTCCCCAAAATGTGAAACTTGCAAAAACTTCTACTATGAATATGTCAATATTGGCAACGCCAGAGTCAATATACTGCAGGAAAAAACTTCTGAACAAAATTCATTAATGTGGATGGACAGCAGAAAATTCCGCTTAACAGCAAGCAAGATTCACAGCGTCCCAAAAACTGCAAGAGGTGATCCCGAAAAAATTGTGACCAATCATATATACCAGAGGTTTAAAGGGTGTATGGCTACCAAGCATGGTCAGAAATTTGAACCTGTTGCCCTTGAATGGTTTGAAAAAGAGACAGGTTTGAATGTGAAAAAAGCGGCATCGTTGTCAGGCACAACGAGATGTATCTTGCCGCCAGTCCTGATGGCATTGTTGACGATAATACAATTATAGAAATCAAATGTCCAACAAAATCGTTAAAAGATCTCATAGATTCTGGAAAGTATGATGTTGTTCTGGGTGATAATGGGGAACCTGTGTTAAACTACAAAGGCATAAATACACACAAGTGCAGATCACCATGTACTGCACAAACACAACTCTGTGCAAGTTTGTTGTGTGGACTCTAGATCAACAAATTATAGTTGATGTGCCATTTGATGCAGACTTTCTTAACAGCATTCTTCCTCGTATCAGGAAGTTTTACTTCAAACATTTACTCATTCGCCTAGCTGATGAACACCACTTTGGTCGACTGCAAATGTCGTCTGCGTACAAGAAACTGTGTTCATAGACTAATTTTGATACTATGCAAAACTGCACCAATATCTCTTGGTTATATGACCTTTTTACTTGATAATAGTTTCATTTAAGAAGTTGAAATCCAGTTTCTGTTGTTATTCAAATAAAATGGCATGTTCATTTCAGTTATGTATTCTTTATGAGCCAGTGTTTAAATGTGTATTGATAGATGGTTATTCTGATTATACTGATGTGTAATAAAATACTTTATTCCAATCCTTTGGTTGGTTCTATGTAAATCTATCATGTTAACATAGTTGTCGGGTTTGCCAAATCATTCACCATCCGACAAAATACACCTTATGTATTCAAACTGTGTTTTTCTGTCAATAGATGTTACATATAATGGATCAGTAACAGATTGTGAGATACTGATAACCCATTCTACTTAGACACTGAAATCATAGGATTTCCAAGTATGAAGATAATACAACTTTAGGAGTATATGTTCAATATTTTAATCATTAAGATTCAATTTTGTTCATAATATTATAATATTACAAACATGGTGATCATTATGATGATATAAGGTGCATGATATTGGACACATATCACTATCAAAAAATATCTGAAAATATATCAATATTCAGATTTTTGGAATTGTCACAAACTTGCAATATACAGTCAAACCTGTGTTAAAGACCACCTGCGAACAAATACCACTATTGCAAAACCTGTCTGCAAAGACGACCAACTTTATCTCCCATCGGACCATTTTCAATGATATTTAATCTGTTAATAGAGACCACCTGTAAACAAAGACCACATTTTGCGGTTCCCAAGGGTGGTCTTTACAGACAGGTTTGACTGTATTTCAGGTAAGTTTACGGTAATTATTTACACTATTATACCTGTATATGAATCAGGTACTGTCACAGTTTTGTGCTTCAAGGTAGATTATTTTGCACAGCTCAGTATAAAGAAAAGAACATACATATCTAACAAATTTAGTTAATCATTCTCATTACTCTCATCTCTAATTAACGATTCTCTAAGGTTGCACAGAGCTGCCACTACAAGCAAGGTCTTATTGGCTTTACTAAGAGATTTCGTGGACAATTTTGTGTTTATAATGCGATAAGACTTCATGCGCATAATTGCTCTCTCCACATGAATACGGTTTGAAGCAATCCGTCTAGTGTCAACAACTTCTTCTTCAGTCAACCTCTCCCGACCTCTCATGAATGCTGGGATATTCAGTTTAACACGACGTGCACAGAGCTCCTCACTAATTGTGAATCCGCGGTCTGCCATGACCTCGTCACCAGGCAGTAGATAATTCAAAAAGCCACTGTTTTAGTGATATACACATCAGATGCACGACCACCATAAAGGGCAGACACAAACATTATGAATCCATTAGGCGCGAATTTGGCCGTGTTGTTGTTTTTGTATGTACTCCATGTCTTTGCACGAGCTTTGATTTTAAATGGTCGCTGAATAAAAATTTCCGAACAGTCGATAATACACGTTGTGCGTGGAAAGCTATCACTGAAAGACTGTGGTAATGTACCTTTAATAGTTTCTCTTGGAAGCCAAACCACACATTGGGATAAATGCTGAGCCATAATGTCTATCCAGGAATGGAAAATGTCATTCGTTAATTGCGCAGAGACATTTAATCGCCTGGCTAAATCTTGATAACTTAATCCAAGACGAAGTCGAACTAAAACACTGAGGATTTGTTCAGCTGATTTCATTTTAAAAGGAAGCTTGGAACCAAAAGGGGAAAGTGTTGTAACTAAAGATAACAGAACAGTCAAGCTCAGTCCTGTGTAAAATCTGGAATCTGAGTCGGTAGAGATGTTTTCTAAACAGAATTCTGACGTACAATGGTGTGTTGCTGAAGTCTTGGTCTTTTTTGAATAAAAGTAATTATGATCTAACTGCACAACATCAACAGTCTGAGTGGCAGTGTCAACCATTGTGGGTCTATTCCTACATAGTACAGGGTAGTTAGTACAACATACTGACTCACACTGGACAGGTTCATTCAATATAACATCTTCAATATCATCCTGCACTTTAGTTGCTATCAAAACTTCGTCCCTAGTTGAAAGTGGTACATGTCTTTTCGGATGTATAGTTGAGAAAAATTTCCGAACAAGTGGTCTACGGGCTGGAGTACTTTTAATGCTATAACCCATATGTAGAGTGGGTATGGGATTTTCTTTTGTAAGTTTTCCATCCACAAAGTGTATAGAACATACCTGAAACAAAAAATATATGGATATATTTTCAAATTATGACTCACAGGGTAAACTGATCAAATGGATTTTAATATCAAAAGGTCCTGGTGCACAGTAAATATCCCAATTTTATTAGCATCAAATGCATATCATAGATGTATGATGTCATTAATACATCTGCCTGTTGAGGGAACATAATTTGTACTATTCTTCTTAACTATAATTGACCTTTATCAGCATTTATTTGGACATTTTATTTGCTCAGGGCAGACATTACCTCATAAATTTGTAATAAATGAAGACTTAAGTTTGCAAACTTTGCATTACTCACAATGTCAGACCAAAATGAATTATAACATCATCAATTATTGAGGTTAAGAACGGGTATAGCTATAAACATATATGAAGAAAAAAATTATCTTCATTTTGGTAATTAATATTTGTGACATATGAAAATACAGAAAATAAACCAGTACTAGTATTGGTGAATCCCTGTTGTCAGAGTTAAAACAATGATTTATAAGAGTCAGACAAATTGTCATTTCTCTGTTATGTCATTTGAACTAGGGTGCAATTTATGTAAGAATAGAAATGAGAAATATATCATGTTTAAAACCCTAAATATCAAACCTATATAGATTTATTTGTTTGATGAATAAACACATTTTTAACATTCAACACAAGTTTGATTTGTTTTTATAAATGGCCCTTGCAAAAATATATCAATAAAAATAATTGACACTTCTCAACTTTACTGTATATAAGTGTCAGATGGTGACAGGACATACTGGTTGGATGTTTATTCGACTCCCACTGGGCCAGACAATGTGAAATACTGATAAGCGATCTGGACAAGACTGATATCTGATAATGCACACAGGGGGGCATTATCGTTTATTCATAGCAGATATTTTGTCCAATCCAAAATTTGCCTTGCTTCTGCTTTTTAAGTATTTCCTTTAAAATATTATTTCTTGAATTTGTTGAAATATGTCTTGAAGATTTTATTGAAGGTTAGAGCACGAACCAATATTGGTCCCAGATTAGAGAAATAATCCATACAGAACATTATTTGTATTATATTTGACTATTGTAATAAGTAAAAATTAAAAACAATTACTAATGCTTTTGATGATGGATTGAATTCCTTCCTATTCAAAGCCCTGATCCATACTCGTCTTTTCTCAACGTTGGATGGGATGCAATGGAATTTATACGGTTCCAAGCAAGGACAGTCTTTATGCAGCATACCATGAACTGAACATTGTTTATTGTTCCAATCGAAACGTTTTTTCTGGCTATTTGTGCATCCCACTACAACACATTGTTTCCCACCACTTTTTTCATAAGGCATTTTGCATATCAAAGCGTGAAAATATTAGGAAAATTGTCCAGATTATCGATTATCTCGCTGATTACAATTGCTTCCGTGTCGGTTTCTTCAGTACCAAAATGGCGGCCTCGAAGAGTATTCAGGGGAGATAATTCGGGATTGATCGATTTCTGGGATCGTCTATACGTAACGCTTTGCTATAACATTTGTTTGGCAAATTGAAAATAATGAAATTTACATTCTTGCATTGCGACTTTTATTCTGGGTTGTGTCTTGGTATTTGGTAAAAATGCATGTTAAAACGTAAGCAAACTTTAAAACAAACTCATATAGCAAACTTGTAGACTGTCTGTAATTGTTGTTGATGAATTATTTTATGTGTTTTCAAAAAATGCCATACTCGATACAATCGAGCGAATATATTTATTTATTTTACGTAATATAGTAATATGATTATAGTACCAGTGGTAAAAGTCGCGCGATTATCAACGAGGCTGAAGTTGACATATACATGTTCTTACATTTTCAGTTTGTAATGTTTTGCATAGAATTCATCTGCTTCATCATTGTGTGTAATCATTTTTATTTGAATTACTTAAACTAACGCCCTGACAAGTGGTGTTAAGTAGCCGACATACTTACCATTGTAGTCCACTATAAAAGTACTTTGTTTAATCAGAAAATAACAATTAAGCAGTTATTGAGTCACATCATATATTGTTACAATAAACTCAAATCTAAATGAAAAATACATGGAACAAGTTCGTTATTTTCAGCGGCAGCAACATTTGTATTAAACTAAATGCCAACATACATTATCATCTCATTTAAAGTTTAAAGATTCGAATCCAGAAAATAAGAAATGACAGTTTTATCGGTGTCCGAAAGAGCGCGCCCACCGTGGCATCTGATTAAAGTGATACATCCATATGCAGTGCGCTTATAGGGAAGAATTTGTGGAAAATGTGACTTTTGATAGAATACCATTGAGATAAAATATTGGTGTGACAATAACTGTTTAGTTCGTAAAGGTGTGAAATTGACCGCAGTAAAACTTCTTTACAATAGACATGATTTATGAAATCACTTTGTTTAAATGTATACTTATATCTGAAAATTATAATGCTATTAATTACAGATGTTACGATTTTTTGGACAAATAACCTACACAACTAGTATGATATAATTGTGAACGTTTGAGGATTGATATACGAAGTACATATTATAAGTATAATAAGTATTACAATGTTTTTCTGCACAGGAGAAGTCATTCAGCGACTAATAACATGCAATACTTTTAGTATGCATAAATCTTCCAAGTAAGATGGCGTGGCTTGTTTTTTGGTAAAATTGATAAAACTTCTTACATGTATCTACTACTCTGATAATATTTGAAAATGAATGCATCGAGATTGTATTCCTTGTCATGGAATTATCATGATTAGTGCGAAAACCTGCTTTTTAATCATTCAAAGACGTCATTTCTGTACATGTAGGTTAGGTTTTAAATTGATAATAATGTACGCTTATATGTCTGCATGAGTGTATACATGTAATTTCACTTTTATGTGAATGTGTAAGGCATTTGTAAATCACAAAAACATATTTGCAGATAACATCATAAACATGAAGTTATTTATAATTGAATAAAATCAAATCTTTTATTTTGAAAAAGGCTGATACATGTTTCACGGTCTGCATATATTATGCTAATACCCGAAAATAAATAATGCAAAACTACATAGAACAGAACAGTACAGAAAATATTCAAATTACAGACCTAAGTGTAAGAATTTGCCCGGCGTAACATTGTACATACTACATCGAACATAAATAAATATAGATTTACTATCGATTAGATATAATCATCAATGCACATTTGGTGAAATAGTAATGCATTTCATCATCAAAAACTCAAATTCGCGTTTTTTAAAGTATTGACAAAATAAGTACTTTTGTCGGTCAATGTCATTATTGAAAAGCAACAGGGACAAATGTATGTCTGCATTGCTAGAAAGTTATGTAGACACCATTATACAACCTACCTTGCCGAAACGAAATACAAGGCATTTTGTTACAATAAGTACTATGACTGTAACATACATACTGATAAATCAGTACAGCCCGGGGCAATTTCAGCATGCTTGCTAAACACAGCGGGGATGGCTTATTTAGTCGCGATCGATAATGATCAGGAGACGTTAAAGTAGAGTATATATAATTGGTTATATCATAATGATAGCCAATATCGAGCAGATCTGGAGTATCTCGCGACGAGCAAGAAAGTTGGACATGTTTAAATACAAAGAAAAATCAGGCAATTTTTATTGCTTTCATAACCTGATTCATGTTGTTAAATTTGCACTCAAGCTCATTTATCTCTATGATTCATGCAATTTGTCGATATATGTTTGCAAATATTTTGGTAAATTTCTCTTAGAACGTTCTAAGGTTTTTGGTCAAACTCTCTTAGAACGTTCTAAGGTTTTTGAGTCAATTTCTCTTAGATAGATGTATGTTATTTTTGTCAAATTCTCTTAGAACGTTCAAAGGTTTTTGGTCAAATTCTTTTAGAACGTTCTATGTTTTTGAGTCAATTTCTCTTAGATATTTGTATGTTTTTTTGTCAAATTCTCATAGAACGTTCTAAGGTTTTTGGTCAAATTCTCTTAGAACGTTCTAAGGTTTTTGAGTCAATTTCTCTTAGATATTTGTATGTTATTTTTGTCAAATTCTCTCAGAACGTTCTAAGTTTTTTGAGTCATTTTTTCTCAGCTCGTCCCATGTTTTTTGAGTCAATTTCTCTTAGATAGTTGTATGTTATTTTGGTAAATTTCTCTTAGAATGTTCTAAGGTTTTTGGTCAAACTCTCTTAGAACGTTCTAAGGTTGTTGAGTCAATTTCTCTTAGATAGTTCTATGTTTTTTGGTCAATTTCTCTTAGAACGTTCTATGTTTTTTGGTCAAATTCTCTTAGAATGTTCTAAGGCTTTTAGTCAATTTCTCTTACCTCGTACTATGTTTTTTGGTCAAATTCTCTCAGCTCGTTCTATGTTTTTGGTCAATTTCTCTTAGAACGTTCTAAGGTTTTTGGTCAAATTCTCTTAGAACGTTCTATGTTTTTTGAGTCAATTTCTCTTAGATATTTGTATGTTATTCTTGTCAAATTCTCTTAGAACGTTCTAAGGTTTTTGAGTCAATTTCTCTTAGATAGTTCTATGTTTTTTGGTCAAATTCTCTAAGAACGTTCTAAGGTTTTTGAGTCCATTTTTCTCAGCTAGTTCTATGTTTTTTGGTCAAATTCTCTTAGAACGTTCTATATTTTTTGGTCAAATTCTCAGAACGTTCTAAGGTTTTTGAGTCAATTTGTCTCAGCTCGTCCTATGTTTTTTGGTCAAATTCTCTTAGAACGTTCTAAGGTTTTGAGTCAGTTTCTCTCAGCTCGTCCTATGTTTTTTGGTCAAATTCTCTTAGAACGTTCTAAGGTTTTTGAGTCAATTTTTTTTCAGCTCGTTTTATGTTTTTTGGTCAAACTATCTTAGAACTTCTAAGGTTTTTAGTCAATTTCTCTTTCCTCGTTCTATGTTTTTTCGTCAAATTCTCTTAGAACATTCTAAGGTTTTTGAGTCAATTTCTCATAGATATTTGTATGTTATTTTTGTCAAACTATCTTAGAACGTTCTAAGGTTTTTGAGTCAATTTCTCTTAGACATTGGGAAGTTTTTTGGTCAAATTCTCTTAGAACGTTCTATGTTTTTGGTCAATTTCTCTTAGATATTTGTTTTTTTTTTTGTCAAATTCTCTTAGAACGTTCTAAGGTTTTTGAGTAAATTTCTCTTAGAAAGTTGTATGTTTTTTTGTCAAATTCTCTTAGAACGTTCTAAGGTTTTTGGTCAAATTCTTTTAGAACGTTCTAAGGTTTTGGTCAAATTCTCTTAGAACGTTCTAAGGTTTTTGAGTCAATTTCTCTTAGATAGTTGTATGTTTTTTTGTCAAATTCTCTTAGAACGTTCTAAGGCTTTTGGTCAAATTCTCTTAGAACGTTCTAAGGTTTTTGAGCCAATTTCTCTTAGATATTTGTATGTTATTTTGTCAAATTCTCTTAGAACGTTCTAAGTGTTTTGAGTCAATTTTTCGCATCTCGTCCCATGTTTTTTGAGTCAATTTCTCTTAGATAGTTGTATGTTATTTTGGTAAATTTCTCTTAGAACGTTCTAAGGTTTTTGGTCAAACTCTCTTAGAACGTTCTAAGGTTTTTGAGTCAATTTCTCTTAGATAGTTCTATGTTTTTTGGTCAAATTCTCTTAGAACGTTCTAAGGTTTTTGAGTCAATTTTTCTCAGCTAGTTCTATGTTTTTTGGTCAAATTCTCTTAGAACGTTCTATATTTTTTGGTCAAATTCTCAGAACGTTCTAAGGTTTTTGAGTCAATTTGTCTCAGCTCGTCCTATGTTTTTTGGTCAAATTCTCTTAGAACGTTCTAAGGTTTTGAGTCAGTTTCTCTCAGCTCGTCCTATGTTTTTTGGTCAAATTCTCTTAGAACGTTCTAAGGTTTTTGAGTCAATTTTTCTCAGCTCGTTTTATGTTTTTTGGTCAAACTATCTTAGAACTTCTAAGGTTTTTAGTCAATTTCTCTTTCCTCGTTCTATGTTTTTTCGTCAAATTCTCTTAGAACATTCTAAGGTTTTTGAGTCAATTTCTCATAGATATTTGTATGTTATTTTTGTCAAACTATCTTAGAACGTTCTAAGGTTTTTGAGTCAATTTCTCTTAGACATTGGGAAGTTTTTTGGTCAAATTCTCTTAGAACGTTCTATGTTTTTGGTCAATTTCTCTTAGATATTTGTTTTTTTTTTGTCAAATTCTCTTAGAACGTTCTAAGGTTTTTGAGTAAATTTCTCTTAGAAAGTTGTATGTTTTTTTGTCAAATTCTCTTAGAACGTTCTAAGGTTTTTGGTCAAATTCTTTTAGAACGTTCTAAGGTTTTGGTCAAATTCTCTTAGAACGTTCTAAGGTTTTTGAGTCAATTTCTCTTAGATAGTTGTATGTTTTTTTGTCAAATTCTCTTAGAACGTTCTAAGGCTTTTGGTCAAATTCTCTTAGAACGTTCTAAGGTTTTTGAGCCAATTTCTCTTAGATATTTGTATGTTATTTTGTCAAATTCTCTTAGAACGTTCTAAGTGTTTTGAGTCAATTTTTCGCATCTCGTCCCATGTTTTTTGAGTCAATTTCTCTTAGATAGTTGTATGTTATTTTGGTAAATTTCTCTTAGAACGTTCTAAGGTTTTTGGTCAAACTCTCTTAGAACGTTCTAAGGTTTTTGAGTCAATTTCTCTTAGATAGTTCTATGTTTTTTGGTCAAATTCTCTTAGAACGTTCTAAGGTTTTTGAGTCAATTTTTCTCAGCCAGTTCTATGTTTTTTGGTCAAATTCTCTGAGAACGTTCTATATTTTTTGGTCAAATTCTCTTAGAACGTTCTAAGGTTTTTGAGTCAATTTCTCTCAGCTCGTCCTATGTTTTTTGGTCAAATTCTCTTAGAACGTTCTAAGGTTTTTGAGTCAGTTTCTCTCAGCTCGTCCTTTTTTGGGGTAAATTTCTCTTAGAACGTTCTAAGGTTTTTGGTCAAACTCTCTTAGAACGTTCTAAGGTTTTTGAGTCAATTTCTCTTAGATAGTTCTATGTTTTTTGGTCAAATTCTCTTAGAACGTTCTAAGGTTTTTGAGTCAATTTTTCCCAGCTAGTTCTATGTTTTTTGGAACGAGGAAAGAGGTTTTTGAGTCCATTTCTCTTAGAACGTTCTAAGGTTTTTGAGTCAATTTCTCTTACCTCGTTCTATGTTTTTTGGTCAAACTATCTTAGAACTTCTAAGGTTTTTAGTCAATTTCTCTTACCTCGTTCTATGTTTTTTGGTCTAATTCTCTTAGAACGTTCTAACGTTTTTAGTCAATTTCTCTTACCTCGTTCTATGTTTTTTGGTCTAATTCTCTTAGAACGTTCTAAGGTTTTTAGTCAATTTCTCTTACCTCGTTCTATGTTTTTTGGTCAAATTCTCTTAGAATGTTCTCAGGTTTTTAGTCAATTTCTCTTACCTCGTTCTATGTTTTTTGGTCAAATTCTCTCAGCTCGTTCTATGTTTTTGGTCAATTTCTCTTAGAACGTTTTAAGGTTTTTGAGTCCATTTTTCTCAGCTCGTTTTATGTTTTTTGGTCAAACTATCTTAGAACGTTCTAAGGTTTTTAGTCAATTTCTCTTTCCTCGTTCTATGTTTTTTGGTCAAATTCTCTTAGAACGTTCTAAGGTTTTTAGTCAATTTCTCTTACCTCGTTCTATGTTTTTTGGTCAAATTCTCTCAGCTCGTTCTATGTTTTTGGTCAATTTCTCTTAGAACGTTTTAAGGTTTTTGAATCAAATTCTCTTAGAACGTTCAAAGGTTTTTGAGTCCATTTCTCTTAGAACGTTCTAAGGTTTTTGAGTCCATTTTTCTCAGCTCGTTTTATGTTTTTTGGTTAAACTATCTTAGAACGTTCTAAGGTTTTTAGTCAATTTCTCTTTCCTCGTTCTATGTTTTTTGGTCAAATTCTCTTAGAACGTTCTAAGGTTTTTAGTCAATTTCTCTTACCTCGTTCTATGTTTTTTGGTCTAATTCTCTTAGAACGTTCTAAGGTTTTTAGTCAATTTCTCTTACCTCGTTCTATGTTTTTTGGTCAAATTCTCTTAGAACGTTCTAAGGTTTTTAGTGAAACTCTCTTAGAACGTTCTAAGGTTTTTGAGTCAATTTCTCTTAGATAGTTGTGTTATTTCGGTCGAATTCTCTTAGAACGTTCTAAGGTTTTTGGTCAATTTCTCTTAGAACGTTCTAAGGGTTTTAGCCAATTTATCTTACCTCGTTCTAAGATATTGCATGTTTTCGTGGTTTGCTAATGAAATTATGTGTAATTTTATTAAAAATATTATGAAAATAAAGAGAGTTTGTACACCATTCGTATTTTTTCGTCTTCATTTCCATTTTTAATGTGCATTATACGCATTAAAAAAGCCTTAAAACAGGGGGTAAAACTGGGAGTAGTGTACGAAGTCCCTTTTTAAAATATGACGATTGTGTAAATAAAGCTTATGCGAGTGTGCATTGAATTGACAGCTTTCACTGTCATAGAAATGTCACTGTGACTATGGAAATTGCTAGAAAAAATAAATAAAATGGATGTAAGTGACTTTCGTTTCGTCGGCATGCCAACATTATTCCGATGCCTGTAAATGCGTAGTGATTTAAGGTCATTTAACAGCTGTCGATGCCGAATCTGTGTATATTTTAAAATGCGTCAAATCGTAACTTGGCATCTTGTTACTCAAATTCGCCACGTTATTGTAATACGTATCAGTACAAACCTCGATGAAAGAACGAAACACTGCCTTCTGTAAATGCTAAAATCTTAATGACATGAAATAAAACCGATTAGCTTGAAAGTCAAAATTTTCTTCCGCACGAAAGGCTATACATTGTGTACACATTTGATTGGTTTAACACTGGAAAATACCCACCTATTATAAACTCAGTAGTCACGTGATCGTGCCGACCAATGAAATTGAGTATCAGAAACGAACGGTGATTTCGTTTACTGCGACTAAATCATTGGTTATAGCAGAAAGTTTATAAAGGTCAAATATCAAAATAAACGGGGTAATACAGCAGCGTGTGAATGTAATGGTAGTGGAATCAAAGCGCTGTGTTGGAGCGTATCAACATTCTAGATACACTTTGTATCTTTATTATATGTATAGTTTCATATTGTACTACTGGTCATCGTCATTTATTAACTTATGTGTAATAGATAGTTCCCACATTTACAATATTTACCTCCCTTGTTCTGAATTCAATTGTCAGCCATATTGATAGGCAAATTTCTTTAAAGTGTATAGGGAACATAATCACTGTATGGAAACTCTGTACGCCAAAAAACCGCGGCTTTTTCAAAATGGCGGACGTGAAATGATGAAAAGGTAAGTGACATTTGTGTTTGGTCAGATCTTTTTAAATATGACGTCCTCAATTAAAAATTGTGTATGAAATAAAAGAGCTTGAAATTGGGAATTATCGGTTACTAGTCGTTTTTGATCGAACCATAGCATCTTCATGTAATGTCTAGCTGAACACGATATTTTCAGAAATTTTAAAAATGAACCGAGAGACCGACACAAATTTGGCGAGTTTTGCTCTGAAACGAACGCCTCTATTAATCTACTTGGATATATCTATGAAAACGGTCAAGCCCTTCACACATGACCATTGTTTTACCGCCAACACTCGCTAAAATAGATGTTTTGAAGGTTTGAAATTTGGCGTGCTGTACGCCGCGTTGCAACACGTAAACAAACCACTGTACACCGCGGCGAAAGACATTTCTGAACGCCGCGGTATCAGACATCAAGCCAAAAATCTGTGCGCCGCGGTGCAAAATGGAAGAAAGCACAGTCCACTTACCAAATGATGAAAGATAACGCAACATGTTAGATAGAATGCCTAATCTACATGATCATATTACTGCAGTTGGAAGTTCGAATTCTTTCTTAAATGTTCAGCTTTTCTGAATCTTGCAAGTGCTTATTTCTTTCGTAGATTGTTTATTTATGGTATTCATTTTCTTATTTCAGATTTCTCAGTGACCTTTTGTTACATTTGTAGAAATTTATCCCTTGCTGTTTCCGTGACTCTAGCCCCTATCGAGAATGTGAGAATGTTGGGTTTTGAAAATATATTTATAAATGGAACGATTATCTGTGTATATCTGTTTAATCTCCATTTAAAGTAATTCATATTTCTTAATACTTTTTCATGTTTTGTTATTTAATAACGGTAAAACAGTGGGACTGTTACACGTGTAATCGATTCATTCCCTAAAACGATGATAGAATCTTCCATCATAAATGATTCTTACTTCAAAGGAGTTAGTAGTAGCAAGAAATAGTATTTAGAGATTATTTATCTAAGCGTTGTACATTTACTCGTATTCGTTTTAATTGTGGTCCGTAACGAAATGTATTTAAATGTTTCAGAATGTTTTCCTTTTGCTACTACTGTGAATACGCCGGAGAAGAAGAAGACTGTGTTCAGCTTGCAACTTTGACCATCCAAACAAAATATTGAAGTTGAGAAAAAGAGAACTGAATTCTTATACCGGTGTGATTTGCTTAATAACTACACCGCATCGGGGTGTTAATTGTGACGTTTGTTTAACATACGAATGTTTATTGCTTTTATTTATATCCCAAGCCAAGGTATGGCACATATGTGATATTCTAATTGTAATCATGATTTATGAATGAATTTTAGGTTACATTTTTGTCAACCTAATTTTGGTAATTTATACGTTTTCCTCGAATTATACAAATTTTGTCAATAAATATGAATATTTTCACGTATCGGCGCTTTCTTTTTAAATTCCCACTTAACCAAATCATAAACTGAATTGTCTATTAGGAAGAATATGTTATATCAGTACTTCAGAGTGCACAGCATTCAATGGAAAATCAGTGTGAGCGATGGTATTGTATAGGAGACTTTTTAAGTTTACCGTTTAGAAGTACATTTCAACTCGCTACAGAAAGACAAGTTGTGTTTGTTGTAAAGAAATAGTTGTTAAAAAGAGGTTACTATATTAAAGAAAGATAACGGTTGTCTTTGAATTTAGGGGGAATTGAGAGAGGTTGAACTGTAAATGGTTAATTATTTAGGATATGTTGTTTGAATAAAATGGTTGACAGACCGTTATTACCGCCAAAAATAGCTCACCTGATTATATGCTCAGATGAGCTCAAACCCTTCATGACCAAACTTTATCAGTAGTATAGGGGACGGTTTAACTGCAAACAAACGGGCGCCATTTTGTTGACCTAGTTACTATTTATAGTAACTCATTTGCATATAAGCGATATTGACTAAATGGCCCTAAGGTATATAGACGCTCATCAAAATGAGCTATATGTATTGCTTTGTAATAATGACATTCGTGGTATTCAGCTTTTTCCTGATATTGTCGAGATATTTCTATTAATGTTTGCTGATGATATAGCACTTATAGCAGACACCATTGTTGGATTACAAAGGCAATTAAATATATTAAGTACTTTCTGTAACACCTATAAACTTACTGTAAATATTAATAAAACTAAAATTGTTGTGTTCAAGAAAGGTGGTCGTTTAGCAGCTCGCGAGAGGTGGCACTACAAAACTATGGCCATAGATGTAGTCAATAGTTTTACCTATGTAGGTGTATTATTTACGAATAGGATGTCACTTTATAGAATGTCAGAAGCTGTGTCAATCAAGGCAAAAACAGTGCTTATGCATATACTGAATTGTTTTAGTAAATCGTCTTGTTGTCAGTATAAAACTTTTTTCAAGTTGTTTGGTGCGAAAGTTGGTTCAATACTATTATATGGTTCCGAATTGTGGGGTTTACAAAATATTAATAGTCTTGAGAATGTACAAGTTTATGCATGTAAAGTTTTTTGAAAGTTAACAAACATTCATGTAATGGTGCTATTTTAGGGGATCTGGGTAGGCTACCCATGTATGTATATACTTATAAGCGTTGCATTAAATACTGGATGAGACTATTGTGTATGCCACGTAAACGTTATATACGTTTGTGTTATGATATGCTTGTGCACCTTGATAACATCGGTCAAACAAACTGGGTAACTTATGTAAAAAATAATTTGTTTGTAAACGGTTTCGGGTATATTTGGGAAAATCAGTATGTTGAAAATCCTGAGGCATTTTTGAAACAATATATTCAACGATTAACTGATCAGTACAAACAATCATGGGCTGCCAGATGCCTTGAAAACAGCAAATTATATCACTATGCACATTTTAAAACTGATTATAAAATGGAATCATACATTCTATACATTGACATTAATAAATTTAGATATTGTTTAGCTTCATTTAGAAGTTCATCTCACTCCTTGATGATTGAACAAGGTAGACATTCTGGTGTTCCCAGAGAATTTAGAACATGTATATATTGTGAAGGTTGTGTTGAGGATGAATTTCACTTTGTTATATGCTGTCCTCTGTATACTGAATTAAGATCTCAATATATTCCTAAGCATTACTTGGAACACCCTAGTGTTCAAGCATTTTACAACCTGATGTCATGTTCAAATAAATATGTTGTCCGTAATATTGCTATGTATATTTATCATGCTCTTAGATTACGAGATGATTTTATGTCAAGATTTGTTTGACTGTATATATTAACTTATAGGGTTATGTCTATGTCATTCTACAAATATGTTGTTTTTACGTTATAATTTTGGAACCTTACGTATGTATTGCATATATTACAATGACCTTACTACGCTGTGTAATATATCTATTGTATCATCTTGTGTGTGGGCCGGTGGCCTTATATATTTCACAATAAATATATATATAATATATATATATATATATCTTAATATGGCTTATTGACCCGAAAATGATGTCGTAAATCAAAATGGTGTGTTTTTATTTTTGTTAAGTGTGATTTATAGAACATAGAAAGCGGAACACAATTCAACATTATCTAAATGTTTGATCTTCCTCGTATTCCTAATATGTAAATGATCTCTGTCATACTTTCCTGTCATACTCCATACATTCATTTCGGCAGGCATTTTGGAACTACTTTTACCCCACGTTTACTTCCGACGATTTTTTTTTAAAAACTAGCCCAAGTTATCCGATTTGATTACGACGAATGTTGTTTCGAATGACCATTGTTGTTCTTTTTGTTGTTGTTGTTGTTGCTGTTTTCAAAACATGAAATCTAGCGACAGAATGGCATGTCGCGTGTTGGCTGGTTTTTCAAGAACAAATATATGTTGTTGAAATATTTACCCATTATGGCTGAAATATACTATTTTCATTCGAAATCTGTTTCATTTGTTACGTTAATGTGTATTCTATAGGAGATAGCACTCTGTGGATGATTATTGTTAATAACTCGTATTTCCGGCGCATTTGTAGCGCTTTCTGTACTTCTGTTTCTATTCGGTCCATTGTCTGAACATAGTCTACTGGTTGTTTCGATTGTTTGATTAGAATTGGGTTCGTTCACTTCACAACAGTTTTGCGAACTTGGTTCGGTCAAATTAGGCGCTGGCGCCGATATGCTCAAATTGTGATCCACTCGTGATGGTGACGATTGCAGCGCCGCAATTACTTCTGTATACGGCGGTGGATCACATGTTCTTAAAATGTCTTCATATTTGGGTGGATCTCGCATTACGGTTGAATAAGAAGGAGGTAAAGCCGCATCTATCAACAACGGTGTCCTTTCGGTAACTCGATTTAGTATGTTAGATGTGCGATGTGTTCTCTGAATAATAAAAGTTGCTAGGATTCCAATCAAAAGCACCGGAAATCCGTGAATGACTAGAAAAGCCCATATACGCGGAACACATTCTGTAGCCACGACTGGGTGATTATGATCACCAAGGTTATAATAATCCATCACCCAGAAAAGTGGTGTCTGTTTTGGAGCATTGAGAAATAAATCACACTCCGTTGTCTCTGTGCAAACAGAAGTCGCGTTTTCAAGATCATACACACGTCTGTCCATATATATATCAAGGTCAATCCAAACATCTTCATAATTATTGTTTGAATAAACTATAAAATATTCTTCTTCGGTGATAACATTTAACTCGTATGTCGAATACTGATCGGATGTGCAATTAGATTTAGGTAAGACATAAATTTGGTTGAAATAACAATAGTCACAGTATTGGTATTTTTTCCAGTCATCGAAATTTCGACCACCAATAATTACATATAATGTCAAAAACTCTTTCGAACAATGTTTTATAGTCAATCTAGAGCCTTTTAAGAAATAGAAAGCGAAATAGTCATAGTTCCTTCCAGAGACAAACATGGCGGTCGACTGACTTGTTTGTTTCGTGGCTTTATTGTCAACATTAAGGTCACCCGACACCAAATACCCATTGAACTGCAAACCTTGTGATTTAATTTTCAATTCCTCACAAAATAAAAAGTTTATGTGATCTTGAACTGCAATCATGTCCGACGGCGTTGCTAAGCGATCATTCGGCGCATATACAGCGCAGTATAGTATTACACCGGAAGTGGATGCTAATACTATCAGCCACGCCCATAAAACTTTTATTTGTGTAGCTTTCTGCATCTTTCTACAACAACAAACGTAACCAACGGTTGTGCAGCACACAGTCGAACAACATTCTTCGCAATCGTCTGGAACCATCTTGATCGGCAATATTCGTTCGTTTCCGTCAGTCTTCGGTTAAAATATGTATTCTTCCGATACATGTATCACTGGTAAGGTTTCTACTTGAAGGGCATATAATTTACTTCTGAAAAAAAAATTGTTCTCATTAATGTTGAGTCTGATTTAATAGTTGTGCCTTAATATGATGACCTACGATACTGCAAGGTTCGGTAATATAAATACATATACATACATAAATCCCATTAATACAACTGCATAAACCAAAAATTCGGGACGCCAACAACATCCACGGTCCCTTCTTAGCAACGACTTGAGTATAGTTCTTTATTCGCACAGACACAAATGAACTCTGTTGCCCATTGTTATCGCATGAAAGGATGATACATATACACATTGATACATGGACATATATGTGTATATAGTCGTTACAATGTCTGACACAGGTAAACGATACTTGCTTGAAGGGGTTGTTGAGTTTAGAATATATACAGTGCAACTCTATCATAGTAACCCTTTTTGGAGGTGAACATTTCGACTGTAGTTGAATGGTCGATAGTTTAATAGTATTTTAAAAGCAAACACATCGATCAAATAATGAGATTACATTAATACAGCGAAAGCTCAATAATAAGAATGAAGAATGTTGGTCTTATTTTTGATGTGTTCGGATTATCGAGTTAATGTATGGAGGTTTGACTAGAAACTGGTCCAGAAAAAGGAACAGGCAGTCGTGATTTCTAGCTGGTGTTCATGTAAGTTTTTATCTTACTTTGTTTACGGATTTGTGTTAGATAAAGTTTGGCTTTCTTGATAAGATTGTCTATGTTATTCATAGATAAATTGTAAACTGATGTCGCTTTATACCAGGGATTGATCGACACATACCAAATAATGTATACATATATAATAGTCATATACATCACTATACACCATGATCTAGATTATTTGTGATAAACTTTTGTTTATAATAAACAGTCAAGTGGACTCATTAATGGCCGTGTCTGCAGCAACAACATCTTGAAAAAGCAAGATTTCATATTTTCCCGCAATTTAAACTTTCTAGAGCAACAACTTCTCAACAGCAACGACCTCTGTAGAGGTTTCACTATATTCGTAGGTGACTGAATTTTTATAAAAACCTAGACGTAGAGACCCAGACAAATTCTCTAAGTGCATGTATGCTCTTGAAAGCAGAATCAAGTCCGTTGTCCTTATTGACCTGTCATGGTCATAAACATTTCACGCTAGGAAGTCGTCAAACTAGACAATGGTACCCGTGCGTGAAATGTATTCCAGCGAATGGCACATGGTGTTTTCCGCTACCAAATACGGCGTTAGAATCGTACGTTACTTAAATTGTGTCTGTGTAACTTTGTATTCCATGAACAAACACATTTAGAGCGAACTGTGGGCCAGAGGCCACTAAATTTGTTTAGTTTCTGTACAAAACTAATTCAACGCCTTTGACCATACCATTCTTTCATATTTTTTTCTATTCCTTACCTCGTCTACTTAGATGATATTTATAGTAAATCAGCAATGACAGAGCTGATGATTTACGAAAGAGATTAGTTTACCTGCGTGCCACCTTGAGATACAATTTTCTTTTGTATTCAACAAGTTAAAGAAAACATTCATTAGACATAAAACGAAATACAATGGAAAGTTTGAGGGCTTTAATCAAAACATAAAGGAATTTCTACAAGATACACATGACTACAAATTAGCAGCGTATTTATTGTTAACACTAGCATGACCATAAAAGAAATTACAAAAGTAATTACCTACCCATCTAAATGGTTATGCCAAACATTTTTTTAAAGATTGACCCTGTTTTTCATGTAATAAATGTAGAGATACAAGGGATTGTCACGAGTTCTCTGTCTTTATTCCCTCTATAGTATATGCAAATATAGTACAACACGATATATACATTATACTATAGAAGAGATAAAGGGAGATAACTTTAGAAGGGATAAAGGGAATAAACCCGTGACAATCTCCTGTGAATATAACGTGACGGTTGATTCTAAACCCGTGACAATCTCCTTTGAATATAACGTGACGCTTGATTCTAAACCCGTGACAATCTCCTGTGAATATAACGTGACGGTTGTTTCTAAACCCGTGACAATCTCCTGTGAATATAACGTGACGCTTGATTCTAAACCCGTGACAATCTCCTGTGAATATAACTTGACGGTTGATTCTAAACCCGTGACAATCTCCTGTGAATATAACGTGACGCTTGATTCTAAACCCGTGACAATCTCCTGTGAATATACCGTGACGCTTGACCTTATTCTACACTTACTGCGTATATTTTAAAATGCGTCATATCGTTACTTGACATCTTGTTACTCGAATTCGCCACCCTAATAAATATTGTAATACGTATCTGTACAATCCTCGATGTAAGAACGAAAAATTGCCTTATTCTACACTTACTCCTCTGAGTCTCGGAGTAGGGTTTGAGTGTGCCAAGTGAATTACAAGGGTTACTCTGAGTTTTGAGTTATCAAGCATTAGAGATTTGAGTATGGATCTTAGATTTCAGTGTAATTTTAGTGCAGGATCATCGATGGATAGTAATACTTGTGAATCCGGGCCAAATTCACAAACACTTTAGGACTTACACTCAGACTTTCAATTTGCAAAAGTTAGATCGACTAGCATTTCGTTTTCATTTAATCCAAATCAATGTAATTTTGTCTGAATAATTAATTGTTGTTACCAACTCTTGCCAAGTTTTTTTTCGGCGCAGCCGTACTAACATGGTTTTGCTAATTGCATATTCAGTGTTTTGTAAACCAATCAAATCTGACGTTAACCACCAAGGCAATTTCGCGCCATTTCTCTTCAATTTAAAAATACGTGTAACCTTGAAGCATATTGGTTAACATTTTCTATAGTGTATTTCGAGATTTATCCAGCAAGTAGTGTTGTTATTCATCACAACGGGGAATTGTCCGGTGTTGGATTTAAGAAGACTTTCTTGGTTTTATGTACCAGTCGCGAACATTTATATTGCTTTAATCAGATAAATCGCTATGTAACAAGTTTATTAACATGGATGTGTGAGTTCACAACTTATGCGATAAGTAACGAGGAACTACATATATTGAAACAGACTATACTGTGTCTATGACTGATCACACTACGGAGTTATTTGTATCCTGTCTCCTTCGTAGTATTTTATAGTTAGACAGGCGAGTCGACATGCGTCCACAGGCATTCAGCGAGACGCTTGCAACGACTCACTAATACCCAAATGTAGGATAATAAACATGCGTAAAGAAAGCTTATGCGAGTGAACACTGAATAAACAGCTTTCACTGTCATAGAAATGCCGCTGTGATTATGGAAATTGCTAGAAAAACTAAATAATGCGAACGTAAGTGACTATCGCTTCGTTGGCATGCCAAAATATTTCCGATGCCTGTAAATGTGTAGTGATTTAAGGTCATTTAAACAGCTGTCTATGCGGAATCTGCGTATATTTTAAAATGCGTCATATCGTTACTTGACATCTTGTTACTCGAATTCGCCACCCTAATAAATATTGTAATACGTATCTGTACAATCCTCGATGTAAGAACGAAAAATTGCCTTTTGTAAATGCTAAAATTGTATTGACATGAAATAAAACCGATTAGCTTGATAGTCAAAATTTCCTTCTACACGAAAGGCTGTACATTGTTTACACATTTGATTGGTCTTAGCGCATGAAAATACCCTTCTACATTTTAGTAATAAACTCAGTTGTTACGTGATCGTGCCGACCAATGAATTTAGTATAAGGAACTAACGGTGATTTCGTTCACTGCGTCTAAATCATTGGTTATAGCATTAAGGTTAAAAAGGTCAAATATAAAAATATACTGGGTAATACAGCAGCGTGTGAATGTAACGATAGTGGAATCAAAGCGCTGTGTGGGAGCGTACTACGCAGTGATCTCGGGGTTTCTGTAGTATAGCGTAATTGAATGACCGGCATTAGTAACATTAAGCATTCTTTTTGTTAAACCACAAATTTTAATCCCAGATTGCAACAAATGTGCAAACTTCAAGTTGCGGCGACCATCTTTTTTAAAAATATTTCTTGTTTAATATATGTTTTGTTATAACAACGTAGGGGCATAAATAACGAACGCTATTGTTAAGCCTAAATCTGCGTTTCAGTCTTAAATTGTTTAAGAATAAGGCCCCAGCGCTTATACTTTATGTTAAGTGTTTGCTGGGACTGAACCCTTCCCACAAAAATGTACATGTATGCAATCAAGGTTCAGTAAATGTTGATTTAAAATGGTAATTCCGAGAGAACCTATGTTTATTTGTAATAACAATTAAATGAGACGTACGTTACTTGAAATGCGCGTGATATCCGTGAACTATATGCGTATGACTTTTCTACGAAATCATTCGAAAACCATTGTCGATTGTTCATACCAGAACATGTTTGACACATGGTGGTAATCGGTGGTCTCCTAAAGGCTTTATATACACACTTCAGAATACAGTGACACCTCAATTATAAAACCGCTATTGGTTCTGAAGAAGTCAGTCATAGTTGTTGGATGTCTGATTATACAGTTAAAATGTGGGAAAATCTGGTTCATGAAAATGTATATTAGTGAGGTTGTCCCAATTTCGAGATGGTCTTTATGTGAAGTTTTACTGTGTAGTATACCTCACGAAAGACACATGTTTCTTAAATTTCGAGAAATGAGTAATTGAAGCGACAGTCAGAATTAACATGTTTTTGTTCAAGTTAAAATGACACAATCATCACGTGACTTATACAATTAGTATTGCTCACGATATTGTAAGTATTACAAGTATTAAGGTAATTTGTAATCGAATTTACTTGATATAAACAATAAAATGTATATTGTTCTCGTAAATTATCATGAGTTATTGTCCATATTGCGGTGTTGTAATGTCTAGAGGTTTTTTCCGGAGAAAATTACGAGCTAAATTTTTTTAATGAAGTATAATTCAGCGACATATAATTCAGCGATATAATTCAGCGACATATAATTCAGCGACATATAATTCAGCGACATATAATTCAGCGACATATAATAATTCAGCGACATATAATTCAGCGATATAATTCAGCGACATATAATTCAGCGACATATAATTCAGCGACATATAATAATTCAGCGACATATAATTCAGCGATATAATTCAGCGACATATAATAATTCAGCGACATATAATTCAGCGACATATAATAATTCAGCGACATATAATTCAGCGACATATAATTCAGCGATATAATTCAGCGACATATAATTCAGCGACATATAATTCAGCGATATATAATTCAGCGACATATAATTCAGCGACATATAATTCAGCGATATAATTCAGCGACATATAATTCAGCGACATATAATTCAGCGATATAATTCAGCGACATATAATTCAGCGACATATAATTCAGCGATATAATTCAGCGACATATAATTCAGCGACATATAATTCGGCGATATAATTCAGCGACATATAATTCAGCGACATATAATTCAGCGACATATAATTCAGTGACATATAATTCAGCGACATATAATTCAGCGATATAATTCAGCGACATATAATTCAGCGACATATAATTCAGCGATATAACTCAGCGACATATAATTCAGCGACATATAATTCAGCGATATAATTCAGCGACATATAATTCAGCGACATATAATTCAGCGATATAATTCAGCGACATATAATTCAGCGACATATAATTCAGCGATATAATTCAGCGACATATAATTCAGCGACATATAATTCCGCGATATAATTCAGCGACATATAATTCAGCGACATATAATTCAGCGATATAATTCAGCGACATATAATTCAGCGACATATAATTATTCAGCGACATATAATTCAGCGACATATAATTCAGCGACATATAATTCAGCGATATAATTCAGCCACATATAATTCAGCGACATATAATAATTCAGCGACATATAATTCAGCGACATATAATTCAGCGACATATAATTCAGCGACATATAATTCAGCCACATCTAATTCAACCACATATAATTCAGCCACATATAATTCAGCCACATCTAATTCAGCCACATCTAATTCAGCCACATCTAATTCAACCACATATAATTCAACCACATATAATTCAGCCACATCTAATTCAGCCACATCTAATTCAGCCACATCTAATTCAACCACATATAATTCAGCCACATCTAATTCAGCCACATCTAATTCAGCCACATCTAATTCAGCCACATCTAATTCAACCACATATGATTCAGCCACATCTAATTCACCCACATCTAATTCAACCACATATAATTCAGCCACATCTAATTCAGCCACATCTAATTCAACCACATATAATTCAGCCACATCTAATTCAGCCACATCTAATTCAGCCACATCTAATTCAGCGACATCTAATTCAGCCACATCTAATTCAGCCACATCTAATTTCAGCCACATCTAATTCAGCCACATCTAATTCAGCCACATCTAATTCAGCCACATCTAATTAATTCAGCCACATCTAATTCAGCGACATCTAATTCAGCCACATCTAATTCAGCGACATAAAACATATTTTCGTCGACAAGAACGTCGTTACTTCGTAAATATGTAAACAATATAAACCTAACTTATGTTATGGTGCTTGAATACATTACGTCCAATGTATAAAGTTTTGATCATGCTTCATTGATAGACAGAAATCACACATATTAAATACAATTCGAGGGTAGAAAGGTCAGTTTATCGAGTTTGATTTATTTAAGAATGATATGTCTTCGTAGAAAAAAACAATGTTTTATTTACTACCTTATTCGAGGGTCATGGCACTCCTGTTTCCTCAACATCGATATAACCGCTTAAATACATTTACCCACACATATACATTCGTGATTTATTAACATACCTTTTCCTATGGTATTTTGAAGATTATTAGGCATTGTGGTGGAGAGGCGGACCGCCTGTCGCCTAATCCGAAGGTCGGGGGTTCGAATACCACCTTGGGTGAGGTTAAATCGTGAAAGTAACAATCCTAGAATCAGACACAAGTACTGAATAGTAACCCAAGAAGCAGTCATCGAAAGTGACCAATGTAAGCTGTACACAAATTGTCTGACAGTCGATGTAAAATACCAGGAAGACATAAGTCGATTTAGCCACATGTTTGAAATTCGAGATTTATTAACGATTTTAGCACCTAGTAGTTAAAATAAACATCAACTGATTTAAATACACATTTAAGACATATAACATGTAACATAGACAAATAAGGATTCTTTACGAAACGCACAAAATATTACCAAGTACACTTAGCAGCTCATAAATATGCTGAGTGTTTTCCTTGAATATGAGACAATTAATTTGAATAACTGGCGATGAACGTAATGTACAATATATATCAATAACTGACTACTTTAGCGATGAACGTAATGTACAATATATATCAATAACTTTTATATACTGTTTATGCTTTAAAACGATGAGAAAATAACTAATTTCCATCCATTCTTTAAGTTATTATACCATTAAAAGTCTCAAAAATCCATCTGGTGTACACAGATATTTTCTTAATCTATTTATGCTTACGCGACTTGAAAACTCCGTTTTCCGAAAATCTTGGTGTACACCGACGCGCCCTACTTCCGTTTTTGGATTTTTTGTTGGACGTGAGTCAATGAACGACGATGTTAGTTGTACTTGACCAATGAAATACGAGGAAAGGAGAATCTAATGAAGATTTTGTTCCTTTCATTGGTCAGACTACAGATTTCTTCGATTACTTTGTGTTTTTACTTGGTGATCAAAGGAGTATATTTACGGAAAATAGAAGAGAGAATGAAGAATTTGTGGATGTATAAAGTTCAGAATGATAAGCATGATACTTATGATGATGATGATGATGATGATGATGATGATGATGATGATGATGACGACGACGATGATGATGATAACAAAAATAACATAATGAATAATGGCATATTACATGTAACAATATTTCGTTATTTACAGTAATACGATTGTTCCATTATACATGTTGTATTATTACCAGCGATAACATCAACAATAAAAATAATGATAAATTAACAAGAAACACAACAATTAAGCCGGGTTTCCATGAAGCCTACTATTTCGGTGCCGATAAAATCGGCGCCGAAATGCGCGCCGAGTACGCGCCGAAAAACTGTTTCCATGAAGCCGAAACCCGACGCGGTTTTCGGATAAAAACGCATATGCGTTTTAGTTTTATTGACCTTTTATTGACCTCCAAGAAAATGGCCGTTTCCAAGTTAAAAAAAACACTACATTTGCAAGTTTTCCTTGCCCATTTGGAAGAGTTTGAGGTCGAGGATATGATGCTTGCGCTTGTGCTTAAACAAAAGTTGCTGCTTCACAAACGCAGGCATCGATTTTGGATCCACAACAAAATAAAAAGAAGAATGACTTCTAGCATCTACTAAAACACCTGAAACTAGACAGTGACAATTACCATAAAATCGAGGAAATGACGTCATTTTTCCTATCTACGACACATCACTTCGTCATTTCGGCGCCGACACGCTGAATAAAATCGCTACCCGAAGCGAATTCTTTCGGCGCCGACAATATTCAGCGCCGAAAAACGCGTCAATGGAAACGTCATCATGCAATATAGACTGAAGCGAATTATTTTTAATCGGCGCGTTTTCGGCGCCGAATAAAGCCGCGTCGAAAACGCGTATGTTTTCCGCTTCATGGAAACCGGGCTTTATGATTATGCAGAAGATGTTACTGAAACTGATAATGCTGTTGGAAGTGCAGGTGTTGAATGACGAAATATACATTATTACGTACATATTGCTGTAAAAACTAATCCTTCACTAATATGAGTGTACGCCGTTAAATATTATAAGTACGCATATGAATAAACTGTGTAACTATTGATCAAACTATTTAGGATGTTAGATGTACATAGTAAATTATGTAAATATTAGTATAAATGTTGATTTGTTCTGTATCTCATTTATCTGATAAAGTTTGAATGTATGAACTCGTACAGACGGACAACAATGCAGTCATCTAGCCGTTGACTATCACCACGTGCCACATCACCCATAGTGTACTGGTTTATTATCTAAACATTCACAAACAGTCCCAATTCAAGTATAAACAGAACAATATTAAATAAATGACAGTCAATTAATTGCAAATACACATTCATATTATTGCAAGGAAAATATATAGAAAAAACACGGTACTCTTTCTTACTGTTGTGTTTTGAATAAATTACAGTTGAATATCTCGATTTATTTCCGTTGTCTGTATCGTTCATTCGGACTAGATGATTCGCTTTGCGATGTCCTATTGTTAACACAATTTCGTAATTATTGTCAGTGTCAAAAAATTTGAAGTGTAAGGTGAATTAATATTAAAATGACTCCGAAAAAAACCAACTAAAATATTAAATGTAAATAATAAGTGGCGCTGATAGGTCATTAATCACGTCGGTATGAACTAACAATCGAAACCGAAAGTAGGATACAATATGTCAGCGTACATTTACCGTATGTACTGTTTGGATCCCATTGGTTAACACTGTGTATCAAACAGGATGTGAACTTTTTTATTGATTTTACATCGATTGTGAAACATATTATTACAACTCACATTAATCACTATCAATGTCTGCCTCCTGTGATACAAACATGTACTTGCGACCTATTCACGGACTGCAAAGTTCGCGGTTCAACTTCGCAATCAGCGGGATCTGAAGGAATGTTAATCGGTTATCTACTTTCAAATGTTAATCGATTGTGAT
Organism: Mactromeris polynyma; assembly: GCA_032209605.1. NCBI lineage: Eukaryota > Metazoa > Mollusca > Bivalvia > Venerida > Mactridae > Mactromeris > Mactromeris polynyma. Next base: position 26,168,116 of record JASFXZ010000001.1, read on the forward strand.
AATTTATTGACCGGTACAATTATGTATTGATTTTGGTGTACGTGCACGTAATGTATTTAACGCCGTTTAAAAATGTGAAACTACTATTAGTCGGGATTATTTGACATTACTAACTTCCAAGTAACATAGAACAACTCTTTACCACAGAGGGCCCTCGGTCTTCTTCATTGCAAAATTCATCTAAGTCTTGATGACTACTGTGGTCCGAAATCTTCTAAATGAATTCGAAGGAATATCCACAGGTTGGTGCGTAAGTGTCCGTACAGCTGTTGAGACACCGCAGTATGACATCGTGTTATCTTTGTTTTTCATTATTTATCAATAATAAAATCTCATAACAATGTTATATCGGTATAAGAGATAATTTTGTCTAGGGTTTAATTGTGACACGTTAGTTAGAGAGTAAACGTTGAGGGTCACACATGCGTTTCTATACCATTAAAGTCGGCGCAAGGATGTAAATGACATTGGACCAATTTGTGTCCCGATATAAGACCATATACTATTGAACTTTCTTCTCAAACTGAGATTTTACTCACGTAAAATATCCAAATGTATTCCGAGTACATAAGTCAAAGCAAACCCTTTATTCATAAATAACGGTGCACCGAGATATATACATGTATTATATTTGTACTAAATTAAAACGTAAAACATCGAAGAACTTTTCACCAGTCAAATCTTTAATATCGTATGATCGTTATATATTTTATTTCCCACTGTCATATATTCATAAGTCTATTCATATGACGCAGAAATACAAGTTAAAATGTTGAGTAAAATGATGCTCATTTCCGATTTACCATTTACAAAATATGTATTGTAAACTTTTGAATAAAATGTTTCAAAACATGCACGCTACCATTGATCTTCTGTTAGTTTTCAAGTTTGGTGTGAAATAACCCTCACGAATGTTGTAATACATGCGAGTCTATAAGATGATTTAATCAGTTGCAACAAAATATTTGTCTTCCTTTAATTTCTTTAAAAGAACTGTTCATCCAAATGCAAGCAGTTAGTTGTGTTCAGCATAGTATTTGTATAATGTTTCCAAACTATTCATGGGAATGACTTCCAGAGATTTAAGGTCAATTTACAAAAACGGAGAGGTCCTTTAGGAATAAACTGCTAACAAAATGCCATGAAGCGGGTTTTGGGGACAAATACTAGATAACTACAAGTGGCAAACACACTGAATCCATTCCATTTCCATCCTATGTATTTTTTAACTAGGTAACATTTTGATATAAACAAAACGTGCAAGATTAAGGCAGCTATTTGTAGCCCGTGGAAGTAGCAAATTAACTCTAGTTTATAATTAGTAGTCTGGGATTTCGTTTTTAAACATATATACTACGCAGCGGTGTTTTGTATGATGAATTATGTAACTGTAAAAATATAATGTAAGAACCAGGCTTAAAATTCAAATCATAAAACACTATGTCGGTCCAAGTAAACCTTCGCATTGCCACACGCTTTTGATGTGTTATTATTTAAATCCTATATTCATTGAAATGCTGCACTTATCTTTAGGGTCATATTTATGTTTAGGGTCGTTTGCGAGACTCTTTCCCCAAGTTTTGAGGTCCGTAGATAGATTTCTGTTGAGTATTTTAGAATTTCTTTTTTATCTTTAGAAACGAAATGCGCGGAAATGCGAAAACTGAAACGGGACCAAATATATTTGGGTCAGTCGGAGTAATCGAAAACATTTTAATGACTCATATTTTATGTATCATGTGAAAACAATATCTGTCAATTTGGCCATGTCCAGTCTTGATTGTACAAACAGTTGTACCACAACAATACGACCACCATTTGTGAAGAAAATGTCTTAGTGGCGAGATGATCTGATTATCGAGGTTAATTATGGAAGAAAAAATTAAAACTGATACAAGTAAAAAATATGACCTTATTAATATTCTCAATATGATGTAATGGCGCCCGCACACGCACACGCACACGCACACACACACTATTTGAATTCAACATAAGAAGTTTTATACGCGTATACAAATCTATTTGAAACTTACATAAAAAATATTTCATTTAAAATAATGAAACATACCTGGCTTTGTTCATGTTATCCCCGATATGAAATAAAAACTAAAAAGTTCGATGTGTTTATATGTATATATCGACACGAATTGGGGATATCCCTTGATAATACAAAGCGGACCAATCACATAGAGAGAAATTAATACAGGTTATATATAGAACTGTTTTTAGTCGCATCACAATTGGATATCCGTCAATTTATATTCCGCTTATAATCCAATTTGCTTCCGTGTTTTGACGTAGCTGAACCAAACTCGGTCACGAGTCGTGTTCTACTTCGGTGTTATTTTTCAAGTATCGAGATTTATGTATGACAATATACAACTGTACTCTTAAACTATCCTAAGCGATTATGTTGTGATTTATTTCGTTTCACAAACATGTACTTTATAATATGTACCGTGGCCAGTTTTGTTATTCTACTTTGTCCAAATTTCAAGGTTCTCTCTGTACCGTTCTGTGATAGTATATGTGTATCATATCACACCACTGTTTGTTGATTTAACCTAACGTGTTTGTAATTTAGGTAAATTGACCTTTCCGCCGATATTGATTGACAACTCGCGTTAACCAATCGCGTTGCAGTATTCGCGCACACCTCTGGCATTGTTTTATCGACGCCATTTTGTTAGACAAGCCCTACAGTTGGCTATGAGTGATAGTTTTCGGGAAAGCAAATTACAGGGTGTTTATTATTGATCTAAGACAATGGTGAAAAGGTGTAGCTTCGGGCTGTGTGATAGTGACAATAGATGTCCAGACTGATAGGTGGCGTGAAATTCTTACCTTTTCCAAAATGCATTCGGTGGATTAAGTTGTGCGGCAGACCGAATCAAGGGTTAAATCCATCTAAAATTAGCGCAAACAGATATAGTCTAGTCCCTGGACTTATTTGTGTGATTTTTTTGTCCAGAGCATTTCTTTGTATATTTGTGTAGAGGGATGCCTGAAGTTCAATTTAAGCGAGGGTGGACAGTTGGCATCATGTCAGTTTCCATGAACACTTGACTAGTATTACTGTAACCAGTATTACTATTACGTGCAAACAGATATTGATTTAATGTGTGTGATAACTTATATACAGATACAGAGCTCTCTAATAAACTCCCTGTCAAGGTCAAAAAAGGTCATGGTCAAGGTCATTTCAAGGTCAAAATGTAAAAAAGTGTTAAAAAACGCGTTTTTACCCAATATTGTTTAAATTCATCCGCACAGTTTTGACCATAGACATGCAAAAGGTATTTTTTCAATACCTAGTATCAATATGATTTACAACAAAACTTATTTCATGGTTATAAGTTGAATAATTATATAATTAGAAATAATTATGTGACACCACATCAATCTGCTATTTTCTGTAGAATACGCGCGTACAGCTTATAAATACATATTTTGCGTTTGGTTGCATGAAATGAGTAAGCACAGTTTCTGCATATATGTAAATGTATTTGCTGCTTACAGACTAAAAGAAATTCAAGGTCAAAATTTCCATCGGACTATTGACCAAGGTCACCAAAGGTCAAGGTCATTACATGTTGATATGAAAAAAAAGTTTTAATCTTGTTGTTCATAGGTTAGGCTTTCCATTTACCTGTGTTCAATGCAATTTATAACATACTTAATTTATGGTCATAATTTGAATAACGGTACAAGTTAAAGGAATTACCAGACACCACCTCTATCTATATTTTTGCGTAGAATATACAAGTATAGTCAATAAATTCATATAAATCACGTTCTGTATTTATTACTATTATATATACAGAACATGTTTATTACATGTATATGAATATGTTTGCCGCTCATTGGCTGAAGTAAAATTATTATTTATTATACCTTGTGTCATAAAAAGCATTAATTTAAACACGACATACCTGAATAGTGATTTATTGAAATCTCTGAAAGGTCAACGGACAATACTACAAGGGTTCTGTACTGGAGATTTGATGTAATTTTATGTACTCGTTTTATTATATTCTGTTGGACATTTAACAATTTATGTCTACCACAACTGCTTTCTTTATTTACTATAAATATAAGTTAAAACATAGAATGAAAGCAGAATTTTAATATTTCGTTGTCTTTATTGTTTCATTCTTTTAACATGTGTTCATGCTATAAGTCAAAATCTTAACCAGTAAAATTACAATATGTTCGCTTAATCCAATTTGCACCGATCATCCTTTTGATGCTATTCCTTGTTTACTAATACAATACAAATCAGAGTCAGTTGAACCTTTGTACAATGTCATATAATAACATTTCTTATTCAAATAACCTGACCTTTCAGGCAAAGCTGAAGAACATGACATTTTAATATGTGATGTATCTTAACAGCTACATGTATTGTTTCATCCATCAAGAACCAGATCCATGAAAATCATTGTCACATGAATAATACTGGTTCTGCAGTTACTGTAAACACAAAAAGTACAACCAGATTCCTGGGCTCGTATTACAGAAGCATCTTTAGTGAATCTTAAATATTTTCACTTAAGTTAAAAACTTCAAATGGATGTAATTACGAAACCACATTAAAACTGTGAGGCTTTTTAATGGTAATGGCAACAACATATTGACACTATTCATTTATCGCTCATGATTTGACCATATAATACCCCTGATCTATAATTGTACTGTATCATAGTTTCGTAAGTTTGCTTTGAAGTTTGTAGTGCTACATATTGAGAGATTGAGTAAAATTTAGTGGCAACAAAAGGGATGGGACTTAATTATCAAAGGACCTAGTACATGAAATAGCAGTGCGTGTATTGTTGACAAAAAAGTGACATTTCATATCCGTACTTCACTAAGATTGGTTCAACATCCTGGGGCTCACAACCACGGTGCATGCTGTATTGAATTGATTGGTTAAATTTCTCAGGTTTAAATTTCACAATCAAGGTGCTGAAACGTCTGTTTGCACACCTTGTTTGTGATTGGACTGTGATACAAAGCAAATGGAGTAAAATCACTTGGATTAAGTCTCGGGCTATGCTAATAGGATACAGTGAAATATAATGAAGTGTGTTTCCAACTCCAGCCGTCACCCGTATCTTTTCTATGCGATCTTTTGACAATGTGTTCCAGAAATAAAATCCTAGAACCATCACATCCATGTCACTTGGAAAGTAGTATGAATTTCTTCTTGCCATGCCATACACTGTGGCATAGATTTCATTATGTATGATAACGCACATTTTGGGCACCAGGTTACACTAAGATTAAACTACAGTCTATTCTGAGCAGATGGATCAGAACAAATACAAGGTACACATGGACCAATGTTGAACTTATGTTAAACAGCACCATACAAAGTGGAATGCCAACTGAATTGTTTGGAGTAAAAATGACACCGATATCTCTGGAGTAGCTGAAATTACGATCTGAAGAAGCTGATGTCCGTAGTGTGCCTCACACAGTCAACGCCACAGAGCAGAGTCAACCTCATCGCTTTGCCATGTGTTACCCACAGCACACATTCTTACTGGATGTGACAATTCAAGCAAGGTTTGAACTAACAGTCAGCCATAAAGACTCACTCAAAACAATTCTTGACTGATTTTGGCCAGACACATGCCAACACTCCAGAAGATGTGTTTAAAACCTTCACTGTTTGTCCTCTTTGATTCTCCTAGTTATTCCTTATGGTCGGCCAGGCCATTCCTTGCGCATCTGTTCCCTTACGTATGTACCCTTGAACCTCCTCAAGTGTCCTATGTTTTATGGATTGCTTTTTCCCAGCGGTCTGTGTGGAGAGGCACTGTTTTATGCATAAGGCGTTCCCTGTAGCAACTTCAAGAACAGGACAATTCAAGCAACGTTGGAACTAAACTTTCTGGATTTTATAAAAGCTGAGGAGTACTTGGTCCTTGTTATCAAGCCAAACTGCCGGTGTGAAACGATGTTCGAGCTTCATTACACACTGCATCACGTGGAAATGGCAATGAACATACAATGCCTTTTACCAACAAGTCGTGCAACTAAATATCATTGTATACAACATACTTATAAATACAGTATGGAGCTGAGTGGAACACCTGAACTTGTTTCCCTTATGTATGTATATACAGGTAATGATGGCGGACCTATGGTGGACGAACATGCATGCGAAGTTTTCCGGACAGCATTGCTATGACATGCGAGTGCAAAGTTTGTTCTACAGAGAGGTGTATCCTGCAGTTGAAGTGTGATTTCATATTGCAAGTATCATAAATGTAGGAACAATTTACTGAGCATTGTATGTAAAAATGTCATACTTTCCGTTTCTGTAGAACTGGATATACACTACAATTATAGAACAGGAATCCTTTTGTATTTTTTGTGTTTACAGTAACTGCAGAACCGGTATTATTCAAGGGACAATAGTGTTCTTGGATTTAGTTGTTGGTGGTTGAAACAATATCGAATTTTGAAGAAATAAAACTTTTATATTTTGTTGAATACTGTAGATTTTATATAACAAACTCAAGTACATTAAATGTTCATGACTACCAGTTGATGTTAGTGCTATTACATGTACATGCATACTAAGTGTGTAGATAATAATCATATACCTGTTGTTTGTTCTTGTATCAATACCTGTATTTGTGAAGAATCACTGTAATATCAGGTTAACTGAATGATGAATTTTCATGTTATTTTATGACATTAAGATTCTGATTTGTGTTCCGTTTGTATTGCATTAATAAACTAGAAATGCGTCCATAAGACACAGATATCCCCACTTTTCCCACCTTTTTCACAAAAGCAAGGGTCATTATTTTGCCCATTGTTGATGAATGTGCATGATATTTTATAACTATAATTTAATTTGAACGACTATCTTAAGTAAACACATTTTTTATGACCTTTCAAGGGTCATAACTCTGCTGCTGGACACACCAACACACTAAACCCCCAGATACACAACCTCACATGCTGGTTAACATTGCTCTTAAGTTTCATGTCTCTAGCTCATATTCCCATCTCAATAGCTGTGACACAATCATCATTGCTTTGTATATGTAGTTGTTTAGTAAGTCAAAGGTTATCACTCTATTCTTACTGGAAACAGCCACACGCTATACCCAACGATCACAACTTCCTATGATAGTTAACATTCCCATACAGTAACATGACTCCGGCTCTCATACTAGTTTTAAATATGCGCAACGTAACATTGCATGCTCATTATAACATACTTTCACAATAGCAAGGGCCATGACTCTACACTTACCGAATACAGCCACACACAAAATTCCAGGTGCACAACTGCACATTCTGATTAACATTCCTGTAAGGTTTTGTTAAACTGGCTCATATCCTTTCGGAGATCGCGAAACAAGATTTTGTGACGGACGGAAATGGGTAAATCTATACTACCCCTTTCAAAGTTGGACATAAAGATTACCCAAACAAACTAGTCATGTATCAATTGATAAATGTTTTGTTTTGTCAACTGAATACGATAATAGGACTTGATTTGATACCATATCAAGCGTCAAAGACTAATCACTTCATCTCATTATCGTTTGTAATAAAAGAAGACACCATTTAATGTTTTTTAATTTGATTTGACCTCAAATGACCTTGATCCATGCTCTTGGCTGGTAACCTTGATTTCACTTTAGTCAATGAGCTGCAAACATATTCATGTGTACATATATAATGTGTGCTTAAAAAACGCAGAAGATGCATTCATTGGCTATACTCCTATATTGTATGCATAAAGATAGATAGAGGTCGTGCCAAGAAATTCCTTTTAATTATACGATTATTCACATTAGGACCATCAATTAAGTTTTGTTAAAAACTGCATGGAACACAGGTAAAAACAAACTACTTACTTACTTAGTCTAACCTAAGAAACACTAATACTTCTGAACTTTTAACAAGATTAAAACATATTCTCAACATCGTTTTTTTTCATTTTCAACATGTAATGACCTTGACCTTTGGTGACCTTGGTCAATAGTCCGATGGAAATTTTGACCTTGAATTTCTTTAAGTCTGTAAGCAGCAAATACATTTACATATATGCAGCAACTGTGCTAACTCATTTCATGCAACCAAACGCAAAATATGTATTTATAAGCTGTACGCGCGTATTCTACAGAAAATAGCAGATTGATGTGGTGTCACATAATTCCTTCTAATTATATGATTATTCAACTATAACCGTGAAATAAGTTTTGTTGTAAATCATATTGATACTAGGTATTGAAAACATACATTTTGCATGTCTATGGTTAAAACTGTGCAGATGAATTAAAACGACATTGGGTAAAAACAGGGTCGTCAAGTTGGTTACTTATTCCCTTTTCCCTATTCGTTACTTATTCCCTATTCCCTATTCGTTACCTATTCGTTACTTATTCCCTATTCGTAACCTATTCGTTACTTATTCCCTATTCCCTATTCGTTACCTATTCGTTACTTATTCCCTATTCCCTATTCGTTACCTATTCGATTTTTCTACATTGCATCTTTTAAATTATTTCTGTTCATGTCCCTGGTGTTAGCTCGAGGTTTGCAGAGTTGAAAAAACCTTGTTAGCGCATATGTACCAGTTTCTGCGCTCGGCTGATACCCTGTTACCTATTCGTCACCTATTCGTTCCCTATTCGCCTTTTCTACATTGACCCTTTTGACTGATTTCTTTTCAGGTCTATGGTGTTAGTTCTAGGTTTGTAGATATGAAAAAACCTTGTAAGCGCATATGTTCCAGTTTCTGCGCTTGACTGATACCCTGTTACCTATTCGTTACCTATTCGTTACTTATTCCCTATTCGTTACCTATTCGTTACTTATTCCCTATTCCCTATTCGTTACCTATTCGATTTTTCTACATTGCATCTTTTAAATTATTTCTGTTCATGTCCCTGGTGTAAGCTCGAGGTTTGCAGAGTTGAAAAAACCTTGTTAGCGCATATGTACCAGTTTCTGCGCTCGGCTGATACCCTGTTACCTATTCGTTACCTATTCGTTCCCTATTCGCCTTTTCTACATTGACCCTTTTGAATGATTTCTTTTCAGGTCTATGGTGTTAGTTCTAGGTTTGTAGATATGAAAAAACCTTGTTAGTGCATATGTACCAGTTTCTACGCTTGGCTGATACCCTGTTAACTATTCGTTACCTATTCGTTCCCTATTCGCTTTTTCTACATGACCCTTTTGAATGATTTCTTTTCAGGTCTCTGGTGTTAGTTCTAGGTTTGTGGAGTTGAAAAAACATTGTTAGCGCATATGTACCAGTTTCTGCGCTTGACTGATACCCTGTTACCTATTCGTTACTTATTCGTTCCCTATTCGCATTTTCTACATGGACCCTTTTGAATGATTTATTTTCAGGTCTCTGGTGTTAGTTCGAGGTTTGTAGAGTTGAAAAAACCTTGTTAGCGCATATGTACCAGTTTCTGCGCTCGGCTGATACCCTGTTACCTATTCGTTACATATTCGTTACTTATTCGTTCCCTATTCGCTTTTTCTACATCGACCCTTTTGAATGATTCCTTTTTAGGTCTCTGGTGTTAGTTCGAGGTTTGTAGAGTTGAAAAAACCTTGTTAGCGCATATGTTCCAGTTTCTGCGCTTGACTGATACCCTGTTACCTATTCGTTACTTATTCGTTCCCTATTCACCTTTTCTACATTGCATCTTTTAAATTATTTCTTTTCATGTCCCTGGTGTTAGCTCGAGGTTTGTAGAGTTGAAAAAACCTTGTTAGCGCATATGTACCAGTTTCTGCGCTCGGCCTATACCCTGTTACCTATTCGTTACCTATTCGTTCCCTATTCGCTTTTTCTACATGGACCCTTTTGAATGATTTCATTTCTACTATTTTCTTGTCTCTGGTGTAAGTTATGAGTTCAAAGAGGTGAAATTACCCTGTCGTTTGTATTTCATATGTCAAAATGCATCATATTCTTTAAAAGAAGCAAACGGTTTTTTTAACGGAGGTACTGCCACTTCAATTATGTTTATATTTCATTTTTATCAATCACCCTTATCAATTCATTTCATGATTTGTAATACGATTCCAACAGAGACATATGTCTTTGATTCCAAGTACTGTTCTGTTAATCAATTTAGACTTTTCTACACATGTTTTGTTTTTCCTTGTTAATGTGACGAATATGTTTGGGACGAATATATATGATAAAGGACAAAGTCATTAATTTCAGTCCCCTTCATTATACATGTATATGAACCTTTTAACCAGTTATAAAAACGGAGAAACGGAGAAATGAATACAACGGAAAAAAAGTAGAGTAACAGATTGGTCATTAATTGCTTCACTTGAACTTTTGTTTACAAAAAAACATGATGGTTTTCATGAACTACAAGAATGTAGCTTCAATTGAGGCAACCGAGGCAGCTGCCTCGGCAATGCTCTGTAAAAATAAAGGAACAGAAAAAGGGGAAACAAACGAGAAAAAAAGAAAGATAAATACTTCATTCTTATATTTTTAAAAGTTCCACCTCGTGAAGCAGGCTTTTGCTAGTTGTATGCGTCCTCATCGTGAAAAGCTATACAAATATTATGCTTAAATAATTTGCTTTTCACAATCATTGGTTATAAATCCCTTTTGTTTGGGTATTTTTTTATTCAAGCTCGTCTTTAAATAATTACAGGGTCAAGACTCTTGACTCAGTATTACTTGACAGAAAGATTCTTTATATCCGACAAGCAGTCAGGAAAGATAGCAAAGGACCAGGTACTATTAGGGGTGTTTTTGGCCCCAAATCAGATGTTTATGAAACTATTGTCAAATGAAAGACATAAACTCACTGTGTATGATTTGAACATTTTTATTTCATTTTCTTTCTTTTTTGTTGCCATAGCAACCATTTCTTCTTATTACTAAATAATGCAAAAACCAGTGTTTTACATAAAATTAAGCATATATATTGAGAGCAAAATGTTGTATAGTGACACTGACTTGTATAACAATGTCTAAATAAGTATGACATGTGTTGCTATGGTAACCATGTAGAGTTTTTTTCAGCCAATTGATTCTTCAGTCATTTTTTTAGTATCCTCAACAGTTTTTAAACACACTACACAATGAACAAATGTATAAACAGCATAAATATGAAGCATAACACTTTACAATACAAATAAATGTAATTCATAATGATGATTTATTATATATATCATTAAAATGACATCATAGACATAAAATAACGCCCATGTATTAGTATTGATGATTCACATGTCAAAAGGCAAATGACGCGACGTCGCAATTGTTTTGGAGTGATGGCTGCTGCTATTACAGTCAAAATGTTGAAGATATAAATACTATAATAAATGCATGTTCAGCAATAATTCATTGAAAGAAGTTTAAAGAAAATAATGGTCTATTTTACCATTTATAATAATTAATGGGCTATCATTATACGTTCTCTATTAATTGATGAGCTGTTCATCCAAACAACGGAGAATTAAAGTTGCATATATCACACATTATATTTATATGTATATTTACCATACACATGTAAGTAAAAACGAATATCAACAATTCAACAATTATATAATGTTAAAACAATTGAACACGATTGAAGAACAAATCCTACAAGTTTTATAGAATCAATAACAGTTAAACACTATACCGTGTAGCATGCACATTTAACAAATAATCTGGTATTTTGTCTGAACAATATATAAAACTTATTTAGTAATGAATGAAATCAATAATATATCAACTTATATGAACAATAAGTCAGACATATCTAGTACTAAAGTGTAATCGCAAACTTTTCTGAACAATAAGTCAAACATATCTAGTACATAAGTGTGATCTCAAACTATCTGAACAATAAGTCAGACATATATAGTACATAAGTGCAATCTCAAAGTATTTAAGGGGGGGGGGCAAATAGATTTGCCCTTGTCCGTCTGTCCGTCCGTCCTTCTGTCCGTCACAAAATCTTGTGTCACTCATATATCCAATAGAATATGAGCCAGAGTCATAAAACTTTACAGGAATGTTCACCAGCATGTGTAGTTTTGCACCTGGGGTTTCATGTTTGGTTGTGTCCAGTAAGTGCAGAGTTATGTCCCTTGACACATTGCTTACAGTAATGGATGACATATTTATATCACGGATATATATATCACGGAAATCAATATCAACTAGAATGCGTCCATAGGACACATATGCCCCCACTTGCAGCCTTTGTCACAAAAGCAAATGCTATTATTCTGCTCATAGTTTGTGAATGGATATCAAAATTACCAAGTGAACAACTGTACTGATTATGGTGATAAGTCAAGGGCCATAACTTTGCACTTACTGGGCGTAACCATACATGAAACCCCAGGTGCACAACTATACAGGTTGGTGAACATGACACTGGCTCATATATTTTTGGAGATATGAGTGACGCAAGATTACATACTCTGTAGGCTATGTTTTAACTAAGTCAATGGCCATAACTTACTGGGCACAGCCAAACATGACACCCCAGGTGCACAACTACACATGCTGGTGAACATTCTTGTACAGTTTTATGACTTTGTCTCATATACTTTTGGAGATATGAGTGACACAAGATTGCATACTCTGTAGGCTATATTTTAACTAAGTCAATGGCCATAACTTTGCACTTACTGGGCACAGCCAAACATGAAACCCCAGGTGCAAAACTACACATGCTGCTGTACATTCCTGTAAAGTTTTATGACTCTGGCTCAAATTCTATTAGAGATAAGAGTGACACAATATTTTGTGACGGACGGAAGGGCGGACGGACAGACGGACAAGGGCAAATCTATTTGCCCCCCCCCCTTTAAAGTGGGGGCATAAAAATGAAATAAATACTTTGAGATAGCACTTATGTACTAGATATGTCTGACTTATTGTTCAGATAGTTTGAGATCACACTTATGTACTAGATATGTCTGACTTATTGTTCAGATAAGTTTGCGATTACACTTATGTACTAGATACGTCTGACTTATTGTTCATATAAGTTTATATATTATTGATTTCATTCATTACTAAATAAGTTTTATATATTGTTCAGACAAAATACCAGATTATTTGTTAAATGTGCATGCTACACGGTATAGTGTTTACCTGTTATTGATTCTATAAAAATTATTATAAATGGTAAAATAGACCATTAATTTCTTTAAATTTCTTTCAATGAATTATTGCTGAACATGCATTTATTATAGTATTTATAGCAGCAGCCATCACACCAAAACAATTGCGACGTCGCGTCATTTGCCTTTTGACATGTGAATCATCAATACTAATACATGGGCGTTATTTTATGTCTATGATGTCATTTTAATGATATATATAATATATCATCATTATTAATTACATTTATTTGTATTGTAAAGTGTTATGCTTCATATTTATGCTGTTTATGCATTTGTTCATTGTGTAGTGTGTTTAAAAACTGTTGAGGATACTAAAAAAATGACTGAAGAATCAATTGGCTGAAAAAAACTCTACATGGTTACCATAGCAACACATGTCATACTTATTTAGACATTGTTATACAAGTCAGTGTCACTATACAACATTTTGCTCTCAATATATATGCATAATTTTATGTAAAACACTGATTTTTGCATTATTTAGTAATAAGAAGAAATGGTTGCTATGGCAACAAAAAAGAAAATGAAATAAAAATGTTCAAATCATACACAGTGAGTTTATGTCTTTCATTTGACAATAGTTTCATAAACATCTGATTTGGGGCCAAAAACACCTCTTATAGTACCTGGTCCTTTGCTAACTTTCCTGACTGCTTGTCGGATATAAAGAATCTTTCTATCAAGTAATACTGAGTCAAGAGTATTGACCCTGTAATTATTTAAATACTAGCTTAAATAAAAAAATACCCAAACAAAAGGGATTTATAACCAATGATTGTGAAAAGCAAATTATTTAAGCATAATATTGTGTATAGCTTTTCACGATGAGGACGCATACAACTAGCAAAAGCCTGCTTCACGAGGTGGAACTTTTAGAAAATATAAGAATGAAGAATTTGTCTTTCTTTTTTTCTCGTTTGTTTCCCTTTTTCCCTTTTTCTGTTGCTTTATTTTTACAGAGCATTGCCGAGGCAGCTGCCTCGGTTGCCTCAATTGAAGCTACATTCTTGTAGTTCATGAAAACCATCATGTTTTTTTGTAATTGATAAAAATGAAATATAAATATAATTGAAATGGCAGTATCTCCGTTAAAAAAACCTGTTTGCTCCTTTTAAAGAATATGATGCATTTTGACATATGAAATACAAACGACAGGGTAATTTCACCTCTTCGAACTCACAACTAACACCAGAGACAAGCAAATAGTAGAAATGAAATCATTCAAAAGGGTCAATATAGAAAAAGCGAATAGGGAACGAATAAGTAACGAATAAGTAACAGGGTATCAATCGAGCGCATAATTGGTACATATGCTTTTTTCATATCTACAAACCTAGAAACAACACCAGAGACCTGAAAAGAAATCATTTAAAAGATACGATGTATAAAAAGCAAATAGGGAACAAATAAGTAACGAATAGATATCAGGGTATCAGTCGAGCGCAGAATTGGTACAAATGCGCTAACAAGGTTTTTTCAACTCTACAAACCTCGAGCTAACACCAGGGACATGAAAAGAAATAATTTAAAAGATGCAATGTAGAAAAGGCGAATAGGGAACGAATAAGTAACAAATAGGTAACAGGGTATCAGTCAAGCGCAGAATTGGTACATATGCGCTAACAAGGTTTTTTCAACTCTACAAACCTCAAACTAACACCAGAGACCTGAAAATAAATCATTTAAAAGATGCAATGTAGAAAAGGCGAATAGGGAACGAATAAGTAACAAATAGGTAACAGGGTATCAGTCAAGCGCAGAATTGGTACATATGCGCTAACAAGGTTTTTTCAACTCTACAAACCTCAAACTAACACCAGAGACCTGAAAATAAATCATTTAAAAGATGCAATGTAGAACAAGAGAATAGGGAACGAATAAGTAACGAATAGGTAACAGGGTATCAGTCGAGTGCAGAATTAGTACATATGCGCTAACAAGGTTTTTTCAACTCTACAAACCTCGAGCTAACACCAGGGACATGAAAAGAAATAATTTAAAAGATACGATGTATAAAAAGCAAATAGGGAACAAATAAGTAACGAATAGATATCAGGGTATCAGTCGAGCGCAGAATTGGTACATATGCGCTAACAAGGTTTTTTCAACTCTACAAACCTCGAGCTAACACCAGGGACATGAAAAGAAATAATTTAAAAGATGCAATGTAGAAAAGGCGAATAGGGAACGAATAAGTAACAAATAGGTAACAGGGTATCAGTCAAGCGCAGAATTGGTACATATGCGCTAACAAGGTTTTTTCAACTCTACAAACCTAGAACTAACACCAGAGACCTGAAAAGGAATCATTCAAAAGGGTCCATGTAGAAAAAGCGAATAGGGGACGAATAGGTAACGAATAGGTAACAGGGTATCAGCCAAGCGCAGAAACTGGTACATATGCGCTAACAAGGTTTTTTCAACTCTACAATAAATTAAAAGATGCAATGTAGAAAAAGCGAATAGGTAACGAATAGGTAACGAATAGGGAATAGGGAATAAGTAACGAATAGGTAACGAATAGGGAATAGGGAATAAGTAACGAATAGGTAACAAATAGGGAATAGGGAATAAGTAACGAATAGGTAACAAATAGGGAATAGGGAATGAGTAACGAATAGGTAACAGGGTATCAGCCGAGCGCAAAACTGGTACATGTGCGCTAACAAGGTTTTTTCAACTCTACAATAAATTAAAAGATGCCATGTAGAAAAAGCGAATAGGTAACGAATAGGTAACGAATAGGGAATAGGGAATAAGTAACAAATAGGTAACGAATAGGGAATAGGGAATAAGTAACGAATAGGTAACGAATAGGGTATAGGGAATAAGTAACGAATAGGGAATAGGGAATAAGTAACCAACTTGACGACCCTGGTAAAAACGCGTTTCTTAACATTTTTTTAAATTTTGACCTTGAAATGACCTTGACCATGACCTTAAGTGACCTTGACCGGGAGTTCATTAGAGAGCTCTGTATCTGTACATAAGGTATCACGCACATTTAAATCAATATCTGTTTGCACTTTATAGTAATTTTAGTTACAGTGACACTAGTCAAGTGTTCATGAAATGGCGGCCATTTTGGCCGCCATCTTGGTTTCCATGGAAACTGACATGATGCCAAATGTCCACCCTCGCTAAAGTTTAACTTCAGGTATACCTCTACGCAAATAAACAAAGAAATACTCTGGACAAAATTCACACAAATAAGTCCAGGGACTGTACTAATATGCCCCATTGATAAAAAGATAACTTTTTGTTTGGTATTTGTTATTTTTACCTTTAAATATCAGTTTGACTGGGAGGGGACAAACATTACAAATTAAGGAAAAGACTGACCCTAAAACATGAAGAAACACAAATTTACAACTTAAAATGTATTTATTTCTCATAATTGTCTAAGAAATAACACAATCTTGTACAATGTATTCAATTTAGCTAAAATTCTTGCTATATTATGTTATTCCAACCAATCATTTGGAGAAGTCCACCTTTCTCTCTCTGAAATACCGCTTTCTCGTATTCTGGTTTTAATCAGTTGCATTTTATATATGTGAAAAATATATCAAATCAACTATATTATATCTACATGATGAGGGAACATAATATTATTTTTCTAAACTAAAGTAATTGACTTATGCCAGCATTCAAGCAAGTATTTGGACTTTTGTTGGCTTAGGACGGACATTACTTTATTAATTTGTAATACGGCTGAGTTTGTAAAACTAAAAATGACCAGAATCAATTTTAAAATCAATAATTATTGCGATTAAAAACATGAAACTGAAACATATATGCATGGAGAAAGATATCTTAATTTTGGTAATAATTGATATTGATGAAAAATCTAAATACAGGTATTGGTTACTCACTGTCGAGTATTTCTTTCGAAAGTAATTTATATGTCAGAAAAGTTCTTTTTTCTTCATTACATGAATTTCAATTGCATTGGGGGTTTACAATTTATGTAAGTATAGAACTGAGTAATATATCTGGTTTAAAATCCTAAATATCACATCTACGAGTATGTTGATATGGTAAAATAAATAAACCTATTTTCTAACATTCAACACAAGTCTGAACATTTATTTTTTACAAATGGTCATTTAGTTAAAGGCTATAAAAATAATTTACACTCAACGTTGCTGTATATATATATGTGTCGGATGGTAACAGCAAAAACTGATTGGATGCATATTGGACTCCCACTGTGAAATGCTGATTACGGGGCTGGATAAGATTTACATCTGGATAATGAATAACATTATATAATTTGTCCAACCTATACAGGCCTTGTGTCTGCCTCTGTTTCTATTGTATGATAGTGTCTTTAAAGTATGATTTCTGGGATTTGTAGAAATATATGTTGCAGGATTTGAAAATTTGAGAAATAATCCTGATATTCTAATGTCCATCCCTTTTTGTAATGTCCATCTCCACACAAAATAAAGGTGGTTTATGTACACAAACTTAACTATACATAAACCTGATGACTAAAATTACTTTCATTCACACTAAATAACATTATACATAAGGGGACGGACGATTACAGATAACGTTTCATGTTTTTTTGGGTAAATTCTTTCCCTGTAAACCCGCAATAAACTGCAAACATGGACTTACATGGAATAATAATGATCCCATGTTACTGTATTGCATTAAAATTATTTCGAAATGTATTTGATATAAAGGACATTCTAATATAAAATGAAATTCGTCATCTAAAACATTACATAGTTGACATTTTCTTTCTGGTCGTGGTATAGCATTTAATGTTTATTCCAGCTTCCCGTTTCAATTTCCAGTCTATGGCTTGATACTTTTAATCTAGTCGAAGCAAATCTATATTAAGTAATATTAATTTTGTCAAGACATGGTTTAAAGTCGAAATATCATATAATAAGGAAAAATCCGATGGAATACTATCTACATCAGCCCGTTATTGTTTTTTGTTCGACGCCATATTGGACATGGCTTATCTAACGTGGTTACAGCGAGAACCTGTTACTAAGGGGGGTATGGCTACGAAGCATCTACGGAAAGGTCAATTGTAAGTAATAATCTATACAAAATATGCATATGCCTAAAAATAATATTAACACAATGTTTTCAAAACATGCACGAAATATATTGTCGGTGCTACCATTGATTTAGTTATTGTTTTGTGTCGCCCCCCCCCCCCTATGTGTGCCTCCTGGGCCGATTAGTATTGTTTTGTGTCACCCCTCTGTGAGTGTCTCCTGGTCCGTTAAGTATTATGTTGTGTCCCCCCCCTCCCAGTGTGTGCCTCCTGATCCGCTTAGTAATGTTTTGTGTCCCCCCTCCCAGTGTGTGCCTCCTGGTCTGTTAAATAGTGTGTGACCCCTTTCTATGGGTGCCTCCTGGTCCGTTTAGAAGTATGTGTGTCCCCCCTCCCTGTGTGTGCCTCCTGGTCCGTTTAGAATTGAGTGCTCCCCTCTCTATGTGTGCCTCCTGGTCCGTTCAGTATTGTTTTGTGCCCCCCCTACCTGTGTGTGCCTCCTGGTCCGTTTAGAAGTTTGTTTTCCCCCCTCCCTGTGTGCCTCCTGGTCCGATTAGTATTGAGTGCCCCCCTCTCTGTGTGTACCTCCTGGTCCGTTTAGTATTGTGTGTCCATCCTCCCTGTGTGTGCCTCCTGGTCCGTTTAGTACTGTTTTGTGTCCCCCTTCCTGTATGTGTCTCCTGGTCTGTTTAGTATTGCTGTGTGTCCCCCTCCCTGTGTGGGCCTCCTGATCCGTTTAGTACTGTTTTGTGTCCGCCCTCCCTGTGTGTGCCTTCAAGTCCGTTTAGTAGTGTGTGTCCCCCCCTCCCCGTGTGTGCCTCCTGGTCCGTTTAGTACTGGTTTGTGTTCACCCTCCCTGTGTGGGCCTCCTGGGCCGATTAGTATTGTTGTGTGCCCCCTCCCTGTGAGGGTCTCCTGGTCCATTTAGTACTGTTTGTGTCCGCCCTCCCTGTGTGGGCCTCCTGGTCCGTTAGTATTGTTGCGTTTCCCCCTCCTTGTGTGGGCCTTCTGGTCCGTTTAGTATTATTGTGTGCCCCCTCCCTGTGTGTGCCTCCTGGTCGGTTTAGTATTGGTGTATGTCCGCCCTCCCTGTGTGGGCCTCCTGGTCCATTTTGTACTGTTTGTGTCACTCTCCTTGTGTGGGCTCCTGATCCGTTTAGTATTATTGTGTGCCCCCCTCCCTGTGTGTGCCTCCTGGTCGGTTTAGTATTGTTGTATGTCCGCCCTCCCTGTGTGGGCCTCCTGGTCCGTTTAGTACTGTTGTGTGTCCGCCCTCACTGCTGTGTGTCCCCCTCCCTGTGAGGGCCTCCTGGTCCGTTTAGTATTGTTGTGTGTCCGCCCGCCAGGTCCGTTTAGTATTGTTATGTGTCCGCCCGCCTGGTCCGTTTAGTACTGTTGTGTGTCCGCCCTCACTGCTGTGTGTCCCCCTCCCTGTGAGGGCCTCCTGGTCCGTTTAGTATTGTTGTTTGTCCGCCCGCCTGGTCCGTTTAGTATTGTTGTGTTTCCACCCTCACTGCTGTGTGTCCTGTGAGGGCCTCCTGGTCCGTTTAGTATTGTTGTGTGTCCTCCCGCCTGGTCCGTTTAGTATTGTTGTGTGTTCGCCCTCACTGCTGTGTGTGCCTCCAAGTGTGTGCCTCCTGTACGGTTTCGTATTGTTTTGAGTCCGCCCTCACTGCTGTGTGTGCCTCCTGGTCGGTTTCGTATTGTTTTGTGCCGCCCTTACTGCTGTGTGTGCCTCCTGGTCGGTTTCGTATTGTTTTGTGTCCGCCCTCACTGCTGTGTGTGCCTCCAAGTGTGTGCCACCTGTACGGTTTCATATTGTTTTGAGTCCGCCCTCACTGCTGTGTGTGCCTCCAAGTGTGTGCCTCCTGGTCGGTTTCGTATTGTTTTGTGTCCGCCCTCACTGCTGTGTGTGCCTCCAAGTGTGTGCCTCCTGGTCGGTTTCGTATTGTTTTGTGTCCGCCCTCACTGCTGTGTGTGCCTCCTGGTCGGTTTCGTTTTGTTTTGTTCCGCCCTCACTGCTGTGTGTGCCTCCTGTACGGTTTCGTATTGTTTTGTGTCCGCCCTCACTGCTGTGTGTGCCTCCTGGTCGGTTTCGTATTGGTTTGTGCCGCCCTTACTGCTGTGTGTGCCTCCTGTACGGTTTCGTTTTGTTTTGTGTCCGCCCTCACTGCTTTGTGTGCCTCCAAGTGTGTGCCTCGTGGTCGGTTTCGTATTGTTTTGTGTCCGCCCTCACTTCTGTGTGTCGTCTGGTCCGTTAAGTATCGTATTGTGTCCCCCCCCCCCCCTGTGTGTGCCTCACTTTGTGCCTTCTGGTCCGTTTGGTTTGGTTTTGTGTCCCCCTGTGTGTTCCTCCATGGGTGTGCCTCCTGATCTGTATAGTATTGTTTTGTGTCCCCCTATGTGTTCCTCCCTGTGTACCTCCTGGTCGGTTATGAATTGTTTTGTGTCCCTCCCTGTGTGTCCTTCCCTGTATATACCTCCTGGTTCGTTTAGTATCGTTCTTGTGTACCTCCTGGTTCGCTTAGTATCGTTCTTGTGTATCTCCCATGATCTGTTTAGTATCGTTCATGTGTACCTTCCTTCATCTGTTTAGTATCGTTCTTGTGTACCTCCCTTTATCTGTTTAGTATCGTTCTTGTGTATTTCCCTTGATCTGTTTAGTATCGTTCTTGTGTACCTCCCTTTATCTGTTTAGTATCGTTATTGTGTATTTCCCTTGATCTGTAAAAATAGTTTGTTCTTGTGTACCTCCCATGATATGTTTAGTATCGTTATTGTGTATCTCCCATGATCTTTTTATAATCGTTATTGTGTATCTCCCATGATCTGTTTAGTATCGTTATTGTGTATCTCCCATTATCTTTTTATAATCGTTATTGTGTATCTCCCATGATCTGTTTAGTATCGTTATTGTGTATCTCCCATTATCTTTTTATAATCGTTATTGTGTATCTCCCATGATCTGTTTAGTATCGTTATTGTGTATCTCCCATGATCTGTTTAGTATCGTTCTTGTGTATCTCCCATGATCTGTTTAGTATCGTTCTTGTGTATCTCCCATGATCTGTTTAGTATCGTTCTTGTGTATCTCCCATGATCTGTTAGTATCGTTATTGTGGATCTCCCATGATCTGTTTAGTATCGTTCTTGTGTATCTCCCTTGATCTGTTTAGTATCTTTCTTGTGTATCTCCCATGATCTGTTTAGTAGTTTAGTATCGTTCTTGTGTATCTCCCATGATCTGTTTAGTATCGTTCTTGTGTATCTCCCATGATCTGTTTAGTATCGTTCTTGTGTATCTCCCATGATCTGTTTAGTATCGTTCTTGTGTATCTCCCATGATCTGTTTAGTATCGTTCTTGTGTATCTCCCTTGATCTGTTTAGTATCGTTCTTGTGTATCTCCCATGATCTGTTTAGTATCGTTCTTGTGTATCTCCCATGATCTGTTTAGTATCGTTCTTGTGTATCTCCCATGATCTGTTTAGTATCGTTCTTGTGTATCTCCCATGATCTGTTTAGTATCGTTCTTGTGTACTTCTCTTTGTGTCCCTCCATGTATGTACCTCCTGGTCCGTTTAGAATTGTTGAGATCTTTATAGATCTGTCTGGGATGTTCTTATTTGTGAATGAGAATTTCCCTGCTCAGTATATTTTCACTTATGTTGATATAAATGCGATTAATTTAGCTATTTCTATCTAACGTGTCTAACAATACTTTTATCTGAAAATCGGATTTCACATTTTCTCTTTCACAGACAATAATCTAATCACGTTTTAAGGAGGTTTTCCGATTTTTACAAATTTTATATAACTGTATATTAAACTTCTCAATTTCATTTTACAAAATATTATATTAATACAATGTACTTAAAAAATAATTATTTTTTAAAACTTCATTCTAAATTTGATGTTGTATAACATCTAAATTATGTGGAATGGAAAATCTTCCACATTTCACAATGTATAAAAACTGGCTTATTTGATAAAATCTAAAATTACAGTCAATTCAACCTTTTATATGAACATGAACACAAGGAAGTATTATTTCGATATCTCCCCCTGAGCAACCTATAGATAGAAGTAGAGAATTGAACCGTCACTGCACTCATAATTTTGGTCAATTCCGGGTGTAAGAGGTGCCACAATTTAATTAAACTATTAATTTTATTCAGAATTAAGTCAGAAACAGATTTTATAAGACTTGATGAAAGAGGTGATTAAAATGAAATGTTTCTGATTTGTTTCTACTTATTTAACAAGAAAAATAAACAACTCTTAAAAAATGAAACATTATTTAAGTGGCATAAAATGAAGTAATTGATAACTGTACATTAAATCTAGATAAACGACTTGGTCAATTTAAAATAAATATATTGTAAACATTCGTCGTAGATGAGGTAAGAACCCATACCATACACATCAGGACGATGCTATGCCGACTGCGCTACGATGTTTAATTGAGCCTATGCATTAGTATATATATATATTATATGTCAGTGATTATGTATTAGTTTAACTATTTCTGTCTTGTAAATGGGTCCGACTGGAAGTTCACTGTTTACCTGTGAGATATGTGTGTGTGTAGATAAGGTACTGACACTCAGCCTGTGAGATATGTGTGTGTGTAGATAATGTACTGACACTCAGTCTGTGAGATATGTGTGTGTAGATAGTGTACTGACACTCAGTCTGTGAGATATATGTGTGTGTAGATAATGTACTGACACTCAGCCTGTGAGATGTGTGTGTGTGTAGATAATGTACTGACACTCAGCCTGTGAGATGTGTGTGTGTGTGTAGATAATGTACTGACACTCAGCCTGTGAGATGAGTGTGTGTGTAGACAAGGTACTGACACTCAGTCTGTGAGATATGTGTGTGTGTAGATAATGTACTGACACTCAGCCTGTGAGATGTGTGTGTGTGTGTAGATAATGTACTGACACTCAGCCTGTGAGATATGTGTGTGTGTGTGTGTAGATAATGTACTGACACTCAGCCTGTGAGATATGTGTGTGTGTGTGTGTAGATAATGTACTGACACTCAGTCTGTGAGATGTGTGTGTGTGTGTAGATAAGGTACTGACACTCAGTCTGTGAGATGTATGTATGTGTAGATAAGGTACTGACAATTAGTATGTGAGATGTGTGTGTAGATAGTGTACTGACACTCAGTCTGTGAGATGTGTGTAGATAGTGTACTGACACTTAGTCTGTGAGATGTGTGTGCAGCCTTATACTGAACTTGCTCTCAGTAACTTAATTATTTATGTTTCATTATTTATTATAAATATCATTATGTAGAGGCAATCACAAGAAACTAGAATGCGTCCATAGGACACAGATGCCCCCACTTGCAGCCTTTGTCACAAAAGCAAATGCTATTATTCTGCTCATAGTTTGTGAATGGATATCAATCAAAATTACCAAGTGAACAACTGAGCTGATTATGGTGATAAGTCAAGGGCAATAACTTTGCACTTTCTGGACATAACCATACATGAAACCCCAGGTGCACAACTATACAGGTTGGTGAACATTCCTGTACAGTTTTGTGATTGTAGCTGATATATTGCTGGAGATATGCGCGACACAAAGGTGCATGCTCTGTATGCTATATATTCCCAGGTGCAATATATCACATGCATGTGAACATTTCTGTAAAGTCTCATAACTCTGGCTCATATACTTTTGGAGATATGTGCGACCCAATATTGCATACTCTGTAGGCTATATTTTAACTAAGTCAAGGACCATAACTCTGCACTTACTGGGCACAGCCAAACATGAAACCCCATGTGCCACAACTTCACATGCTGGTGAACATTCCTGTAAAGTTTAATGACTCCGGCTCATATTGTTTTAGAGACATGAGTGACACAAGATTGTGTGACGGACAGACAAGTGCAAATATATATCCCCCCCTTCAGAATGGGGGCATAAAAACACTGGGGTTTAAATCGATTTAACAGCTAGATAACCTCACCAGAATCGCTATATGGTCATGGATTTCCAACCAACACATTTACGCATACATTGACCAAGAAGACAGTAACAAATCATTTAAAGCAATTAACCATTATGTACATAATAACAAATACACTCTATATAATCTAGTCCTAAGAAACAGGCAGCCTCAGTCTGACCTTGCTCTCAGTAACTAAATTATTTACATCAGAATGAGAAATGACCACACAAAAGTGAATCACTAATGTTATGTGAAATCAACCTAAAATGTAAACTTTATAATTAGACATAATATTAAATAGATATACTGGTGATATGGAAAGGGAATGTAAAATAAAGATAAAATAGAAATGAAATATATAGAGGATAATTATATTCTTTTTATTTTATGCGTTTTTATAGAATTAAACATTATTTTAACTAGTAACTGCTCGAACGTCTCATTTACTATCCTGTGCGGTGCCTCTCATTAGCCGTTTAACACAATATAGATTTTTCATCAACCGCTGACAAAATAGTGCGAACTTTTACTAATTTATTCAACTACACAGCAATGAAAAGTCGATAAAACAACAATTTGATATTAACTATTGTGACAATTTAATCATTTTATCTAACATGAGTGTTCATGTTTTAGTGAATTTATTAAACGAGTTGGTCAAAATGATATAATGCGAGGCTTTGCCGAGCCTTATATCTTTTTGGCCGACGAGTTTAACAAGGATATCGGTGGAACCGATGGATGCACCCCGAAGTATGGTTATAACTTCGAACAAGACTCAAATTGGAAAATCTCACTTTGTTGATGGTTACAATCTGAATGTTATATGCAGCACTGGAAATGTCCTGGATCTCCCAATAAAATATACAAAAATGTACAATGAAATTGAGATAGTGAACAATTTAACTACATGCTGGGCTAGGATAATCCTGCTAACTGAAAAAAATGAAAAAAGGAATCTTGCTACAGATATAAGAAGCCTTTATTCACAATTAATTTAAGTGCCCATGTCAATGGAATGCGTACCTTTACAACAAAGACTGTAAGTTGATACAAATTCATATCAGCTGATGATCAAATAAGTATGGTGTTGACAGATGTACCAGTGAGTGAATGTCCTTTTTGTTCAATACTTTTTATCATAATTTAAAAAAAAACAAAGCTTATTGTTTGAGGTCTGACATGAGGTGATCTTGAAAGGTGCCATAAAAACAAGAAAATATATTTGAAATCAAATATATACATGTATATATTATAAACACTATGTAGACAAACGTTTACCTACAACACAAACTTACTTGAAAAATTAAAAGAATGTAATTTTGATTATCTTGCATAGCTGAAAATATTTAATCTATGTGTTGCATAATCAAAGGGCCATAACTTTATGAAAAACAGTCCAATCATAATAGTCGCTTCTCCTCTTTGTAATTAAGCTTTCCATAAAGTTTTGTTGAATTCCTGTCAAAAGTTTCTGAGAATTAGTCCGAACAAGAATGGTACCATATATGTACTTTGTTGCATAATCAAAGGGCCATAACTCGGTGTAAAATAGTCTGACCAAAACCATGTGAAAATATGAGCATCTCCTCTTAATAGTGAAGCTTCCAATTAAGTTCTGTTGAATTCCAGTCAAAAATTTCTGAGAATTAGTCCGAACAAGAATGGTACCATATATGTACTGTGTTGCATAATCAATAGGCCATAACTCGGTGTAAAATAGTCTGACCAAAACCATGTGAAAATAAGAGCATCTCCTCTTAATAGTGAAGCTTCCCATGAAGTTTTGTTGAATTCCAGCCAGTAGTTTCTGAGAATTAGTCCGAACAAGAATGGTACCATATACTATATGTGGCATAATCAAAGAGCCATAAGTTAACTCCATGAAAAATAGTCCAACCAAAACTGTGTGATAATATGCGCATCTCCTCTTGGTAGTGAAGCTTCCCATGAAGTTTTGTTGAATTCCAGTCAGTAGTTTCTGAGAAGTAGTCCGGACAAGAATGGTACCCTGTATACTATAGTGAAGCTTCCCATGAAGTTTTGTTGAATTCCAGCCAGTAGTTTCTGAGTAGTCCGGACAAGAATGGTACCATATATACTATATGTGGCATCATCAAAGGGCCATAACTCAATGAAAAATAGTCCAACCAAAACCAGGTGATAATATGCGCATCTCCTCTTGGTAGTGAAGCTTCCCATGAAGTTTTGTTGAATTCCAGCCAGTAGTTTCTGAGAAGTAGTCCGGACAAGAATGGTACCATATATACTATATGTGGCATAATCAAAGGGCCATAACTCCGTGACAAATAGTCCAACCAAAACCAGGTGATAATATGCGCATCTCCTCTTGGTAGTGAAGCTTCCCATGAAGTTTTGTTGAATTCCAGTCAGTGGTTTCTGAGAATTAGTCCGAACAAGAATGGTACCATATATACTATATGTGGCATAATCAAAGAGCCATAAGTTAACTCCATGAAAAATAGTCCAACCAAAACTGTGTGATAATATGCGCATCTCCTCTTGGTAGTGAAGCTTCCCATGAAGTTTTGTTGAATTCCAGTCAGTGGTTTCTGAGAATTAGTCCGAACAAGAATGGTACCATATATACTATATGTGGCATAATCAAAGAGCCATAAGTTAACTCCATGAAAAATAGTCCAACCAAAACTGTGTGATAATATGCGCATCTCCTCTTGGTAGTGAAGCTTCCCATGAAGTTTTGTTGAATTCCAGTCAGTAGTTTCTGAGAAGTAGTCCGGACAAGAATGGTACCCTGTATACTATATGTGGCATAATCAAAGGGCAATAACTCCATGAAAAATAGTCAAACCAAAACCAGGTGATAATTTGCGCATCTCCTCTTGGTAGTGAAGCTTCCCATGAAGTTTTGTTGAATTCCAGCCAGTAGTTTATTAGAAGTAGTCCAGACAAGAATGGTACCACATATACTATATGTGGCATAAGCAAAGGGCCATAACTCCGTGAAAAAAAGTCAAACCAAAACCTTTGATAATATGCGCATCTCCTCTTGGTAGTGAAGCTTCCCATGAAGTTTTGTTGAATTACAGTCAGTGGTTCCTGAGAAGTAGTCCGGACAAGAAAAGTGGGACGGACGGAAGGACGCACGGACGGAAGGACGGACGGACGAAGCGGCGACTATATACTCCCCCCCCCCTCCCTTCGGGGACGGGGAGCATAATAAATTCAATAACATATGAACACACATGCTAGATTCTATTTATCACATAACTTGTAAACGGGCTTAAAACAAACAAAACAAACACAGACTCGTTTCTCTAGCCGCCCCTGCATTTTCTCTACTTTAGTGATTCGGTCGAGAAAAAATAGTTCCAAAGATTTTCAAAGAATAAAAACGACGATTGATACCGATAATTAAACCAAATGTAATGTCGAATGTTAAAACTTAACACATTACAAATAATTAACAACATGGTCGATAATTTACTGCAGTTTTAAGGAAAACAAAATTTAGTGCACACGCGCTGCTGTGACGACATGAAGCCAAGACGTCACCGAGTCCATTCTAAAGTAAAACCATTGACTGAACATAAATCAACAGAATTACGTTGACACAGTTGAAAATATGTCACTGTGAGTCGCTTTCAATCATTCGTACTCGATCGATTTCTCGGAGGATGGATGGATTGCATCAGCGTGTAGTCTACAGTATTCTGTTCCCATAAAAAACCCACCATGATCCGGATGATGGACAACGAACCATGCATGTGTTGATACCTCCAGACAAGCTGAAATGTGCACTCTCATCGGATTTGAAGTACGCGTTCAGCTCGCAATGGTTAGAATTCTGATAAACTTTCTTTTATGAAGCTGTTTGACATTTAGACGATCTCGAAATGCTACATATTTGTCGTAGACCGATGCGCGAAAGTCGGCCGTGTTTGTTTGGATTTCTGAC
The DNA here is from genome assembly GCA_032209605.1 of Mactromeris polynyma. Lineage (NCBI taxonomy): Eukaryota > Metazoa > Mollusca > Bivalvia > Venerida > Mactridae > Mactromeris > Mactromeris polynyma. The sequence continues at coordinate 26,196,204 of JASFXZ010000001.1, forward strand.
AGCGCGTATGAATATGTGATGCGGCCCTAATTTGCATAAATAATCCACGAGTGTAATACGAGAAATAATGCATAGGTTATAATCACTCCCGCACCGTATGTTAGGTGATAAAAAATATTTTCTAGAAAATGTTCAACAAATTATGGCATAGCAATTTTCATATGTTCATCGATAATTGATCAAAGCGCGATGTCATGTTGAAAATGAAATTGACTGCATGGCAAGGTCAATATATCGCTATGTAAATATATATATACTAGCGGAAAAAAGAAACTGTGCATGTGTAAAATGTTCATATATCCTTCAATTTTATAAATTAAAGCTTGAAACTTTACACAGGTAAGTTGTGTATCCCTCTCGGTCATTTACACTGGCCAGTGCATGAGTTGCACGGGTAGTTTGCCTGTCAGGCTAACGTCTTCTTTTTCACATTTTTTTCGTGCAGCAGTCAATTGCAAACACGTTTGTCGCCTAAACCTGTGTTAAAACATAGTGTTGTTACATGTAAGACACAAAACCAGGATAATTTTGAAAAACGTCGTTGATACGCCATGCCAAGGTTGAATGAAACTGACAGATGCCGCGCCGTAGGCATGATTGAAGCTGGTGTACGTCATACTGACGTTGCCAGACAATTTGGCGTTCACCGAAATACTGTAGACGCCTTGTGGAGACGGTACCAACAGTTTGGGGCAACCAGAGACCGGCCTCGATCAGGACGTCCACGCGTAACGTCTATTCGCCAGGATACGTACATCCGGGTGGTTCATCTCCGTGACCGACTCAGAACTGCTTCTTTGACGGCTAGAAGTATTCCTGGCCTTAGAAGAATCAGTCCCCGAACGGTACGTAATCGATTGCGTGAATGAGGCATACGTCCACGACGTCCTGCCATACGTCCTGTTCTGCAGCAACGTCATCGCGTAGCACGTTTTGCCTGGTGTAGAAGACACATACACTTCACGCAACAGGACTGGGCACGTATTCTTTTCACGGATGAGTCCAGGTTCCATCTCGACAGCAGCGACGGCCGTTCTAGAGTGTACCGTCGTGTTGGTGAACGTTTGTGGGGTGGCATCTCATCCCGTGGTAGAACAGCACTTGTGGTTGAAGACGGCACACTTACAGGCATCAGATATCGTGACGAAATCATACGGCCTCACGTCCTTCCATTTGTGCAGCAACGTAACGCCACGCTGCAACAGGATAACGCTCGCCCGCACGTCGCGCGGGTCGTCACCGACTTTTTGACCCAGAACAATGTGAATGTGCTGCCCTGGCCTGCAATATCACCAGATTTGTCGCCTATAGAACACGTGTGGGATGAGATGCAGCGACGGTTACGTGGCCTCCAAAATCAGCCGTTGACTTTACCTGACCTATCACGTGCGCTTGTCAGAATCTGGAATGGTATTCCCCAGGCATTTTTCAGAACACTTGTCACATCAATGCGGCGTCGTTGTCAAGCATGCATCGATTCCAATGGTGGACATACACGGTATTGATGAGCTGAACTTTGTTTAGAGAACGTCTCTGAAAACTGATCTCTATCTAAGACGCAGCTGATTCAATAACCATATCAATTGAGCTGGTGTTAAATAAAGGTAAGATAAAACCCTGTTGAAATTTTTATTGCGATTCCTTACATACCTCCTAAGTTATAGCATATTATACACATGCACAGTTTCTTTTTTCCGCTAGTATATATAAAGAAATTCATTTGTTTGAAATAACGTGAAATACAAGCGGAAAACAACCGCATGTTACTTCGTAATGTCAACAAATATACCGGATGATGACGTCATGGTTTTATAGTACATGCACACAAGGGAGGTAATTTTGTATTATTCTCATTAATACAAAGGGAGGCAATTTAATTAGTTTCTACACAGTGATTTCCCTTTTGGGGTTACCAGTGGGATAAAAAATAGTCCAAAAAACAGTGAAAATAACATTTTTATTTCACTGATAAATCTCTATAAACCACTGGAAAGCATAAAATAAGAAGTAATACATACTGCGAAAACATTATTTACGAAATGTATGACTATGCAAAGGGTGAATTAAGTTGTATTATAAAATCGCAATATAGAGAGAAAAGCTTCCTTGTTACTGCCAAATGACGTCATATGTATTTTTCATTGAATGACGTCACAATAAAGACAGAAGCTAGGTAAAATCTAACTGACTGAGTTAAAATAGGATTGCTCAAGAAATGTGGATGCTTGAGTGTAAAAAATCAAATTGTGTACGACAGACGAACGGACAGCCAACGATCATAATAGGAATAACAATAAGTACTTCATGCGGGTGAGCCAAAATAACTTCAGTAACAGTTTTTTTATAATTACCACCATTCCCCTAGCACCATATTAATGTAAATGCACTATAAACTGGATATATAGAGCTAAACTAAAGCAGAACCTATTTTAAAATAGTATTTTATGTGAATTATTCAAACAACTTCATATTTATACATCTGAAGTAAATCTGATAAACTCAAAGGTCAATCTAAATACTGTTTAGTATGCAACTGTCTGACTTTCACTAAATTTCACAAATTAATTCAAAGTTGACATCAATATGCCATGTAGAATGATTTTAAAATGCCAGATGTATCCAAAAATATGTACATTTCCCTGTGGTGTCGTTAATTACATACAGACATCATTGAAAAATGTATTTAAGTTTTGCTTATTTCATGAAATAGTGTAGTTCAGTAGTTCCGAAAGATATATCTTATTTACACAATGAATACAGAGATTTTAAGGATTTCAGAATATTACAGGTACTGTAATGTAGCAGGCAGACTGTTCCCAATCACTTGTGAGTGCAGATAATTGTCCACAACACATGTGTATGTCAAAAGTTTCAAATCTACAAAAACATATAATCATCTTCATCTTGCAAAACTTGTTTCATAGCATCAGCCACTGTCAATCTAGAGTCTGAAAAATAAATATGTATATAAACTGTATACAGTTTTCCGCAATGTTCACGTTACTTTAGGTTTCGCGGTATTTGGTGGTTTTTTTTGGCAACAATACCCAGGCATAATAAAAGCAAGAGGGCCATGAATTGACCCTATATCGCTCCCCTGAGTACGCTGCCATGTTTTTACGGATCATTTTACATTGATTATGACACAAGTTCTTACAGTTATACTAGTTTAATCACTACTGATAAGAATTTCCTAGGTTATTAACCAGTGCTCATCTAACATTCAGATATATGATATACAAGATCAAGCCCCTCTCAACAAAGAACTTGAACGCACAACATTCTGATGAGGAGTCAAGCCACCACAAAGCCTCCTTCAAGCCACCACAAAGCCTCCTTCAAGCCACCACAAAGCCTCCTTCAAGCCACCACAAAGCCTCCTTCAAGCCACCACAAAGCCTCCTTCAAGCCACCACAAAGCCTCCTTCAAGCCAACACAAAGCCTCCTTCAAGCCACCACGAAGCCTCCTTCAAGCCACCACGAAGCCTCCTTCAAGCCACCACAATGCCTCCTTCAAGCCACCACAAAGCCTCCTTCAAGCCACCACAAAGCCTCCTTCAAGCCACCACGAAGCCTCCTTCAAGCCACCACGAAGCCTCCTTCAAGCCACCACGAAGCCTCCTTCAAGCCACCACAAAGCCTCCTTCAAGCCACCACAAAGCCTCCATCAAGCCACCACAAAGCCTCCTTCATGCCACCACAAAGCCTCCATCAAGCCACCACAAAGCCTCCTTCAAGCCACCACAAAGCCTCCATCAAGCCACCATGAAGCCTCCTTCAAGCCACCACGAAGCCTCCATCAAGCCACCACAAAGCCTCCTTCAAGCCACCACAAAGCCTCCATCAAGCCACCACAAAGCCTCCTTCAAGCCACCACAAAGCCTCCATCAAGCCACCACAAAGCCTCCTTCAAGCCACCACAAAGCCTCCATCAAGCCACCACAATGCCTCCTTCAAGCCACCACAAAGCCTCCTTCAAGCCACCACAAAGCCTCCTTCAAGCCACCATGAAGCCTCCTTCAAGCCACCACAAAGCCTCCTTCAAGCCACCACAAAGCCTCCTTCATGCTCATTTATTATGAATACTTGTCTTATTGATGCAATATAAACAATCATACGCAGCTTTCCATGCCTTTTAGCTGGCTTATCGCAGTGGATTGTCTCCCTTGAAAATGACCCGAAAATCGTTATCGAGTTTCAAGCTCTACCAGTTTTGATCAATAGATTATAGAGGGAAATTATTTTCATACGTAAATTTAAACACTTTATCTTAATACTAGAATATTTTAGCAGTTATGACAATATTCTTTAATTTATTCTCTTTCATTTAGTGTAAACATATTTAGTCTTTCTAAACATCTTCTTGCTTCCAATTTGATTTTAAAAGTATACCATTCTGTTACATAGGACATAGAGTAAAAATCCGTAAAATTGTACATTTCTAAAGGTTTAGGGGCTAATAAATAATTTTTTCAAAGAGGTGAAAACATTTCAGCAGTTATGACTGTTTTCTTGATTGAATGAACATTATCATGGTGTTTTTTATAATTTTAAAGAATTAATTGCTTCTTGCTTCTTTTCTTTCATTAAATTATCGTCTGTTGTGTTGTTGTAACTATCAATGGGTTAAATTAATTGCCGGTTGTTATTGGCTGGTTTTAAATATTATAAATATTTATATTATTTAGATCCATTCTTGTCACGGCGGAATATAATTATTATTGAATTATTTTAATTATTGAATTATGAAGGGACAATCTTTTCAAACCGTGATAAATCAACTTTCGTGCGCAAACAAACGTAACAAACTTAACTTTCTAAACTTTATCGTGATGCAAATGTTTTGTTTCTGTGATTTCCTTTTTCCTCATGGTCACTATATCACATTGAAATTAAAGACGGCTAAAACAATAATTTTTATTTTAATTTAAACACTTTCCAATAGAGGTAGATACATTGTGCACATATATATTACGAGTATTGCTAAAATTATGGCACTTTTTTGCTGAAGTGTGGATTATTTGATATGTTAGCATTTTAGTTTTTAACGATATTTGTTGAGAATAGTCAGATTTAGTTCTGTTCTGTTTTAATTTAGAATACACTAGGTATTGTTGTGTATGCTTTATCGGCGTCCAAACACGGCATCTAATGAAAGTGATATATCCGGATGTAGCGATTATACAAACTGTTAATCAACACGGAAAGCGCTTTTATGGGAAAATTTGGGGAAATATAGGACTTTTATAGAATAGCCTCCAGATGAAATATTGGTATGGTCAATTATAATTGGTGGCAATATACAGCTTGACGTTTTGATCTGTAAAGGTGTGAACTTTAACACAGTAAAACTTTATTACAATCAAACAATTTTGGCAATGATTCTGTTTATACTGAAATGAAAATATTTAAAGTGATACTATTTATATGGATCCCTGTATTTATATACATTGTAATAGAGATGTTGCAATTATTCAGACATAGGACCTATATAACCTACATAATGGCGGAAAAACATGAGATCTGATATTTTTCAACTTTTATACACAGTATTCATAGTGTCCAATTCCTGTTTTTTAATTATTCACTGACGTCAATCGTTATCATGTTAGTACTTGTAGCTCTATTTAAGGTTGTAAGCCATGTAAAATTATTTAAATGTCCACTAGGACAGTTTACTGCAATACCTGAATACCAGTATTAATTTTCACATACTTTGGAGATGACAAACTTATTTACAAAAATGTATTAGTTATTTTTACAACACATTTTCTGTTTCCACTAAAATTTTAGTTGTTGTCATGATTGAAGATTTATTTGAAATCATTGTCAATAAGTCATTGTTGTTCTAAACACCCCCAAGAAGTCAAACTATTGCCCAAGGCAATTTCAACATGCTGTCGAAACACAGTGGGGTAGCTAAGTTAGTCACTAATGATAATGATCAAGAGACGTTAAATCCGAGTATATTCGGTTATAGCATGGAGCCAATATCGATTATTGACTAGTTTGATAGGTGTCATTTTCGTGGGGAAGGGAGGCAATCAAAGTTAGAGGAAATGGCTTAAACAAAGCCGATAATCAAGGGAGATCATTCTTGATATTTATCCCAGAAAGCTGCACATGTAATATGTTTAATCATTCATCATGTATTTTAACTGATTTCAGTCTTTATTTTCTGATTCAGTGATCTACAAAATCCTACTTGGTCTTCATAGTGCATTTGATGAAATAACGTCTACATATGTTGGACAACAAAATTATTTGGGTGATCAGTAACAGCTTATCAGTCATCTGTTCACGTGTTTAAAGCCATAGGTAGCTAAATAATATCAAATAAGAGGAACTTATAAACTGCCTATGCAGTGGGTTCCCTTTAAGAAGTGGTAGTATATCAACAGAAGTGAGCTCTGTAACCCAGTCATCACTTATGTATACTTCATCAATTTGACTCTCTGTAAAACTGTATAACGCTGTATAACACTAATGACAACATTGGTCATGGTGTCCATGTACTTTGACCTATGTAACCATGGCAATCAGGTCACCCAACACACACTTCCAGTTTAACAATTAATTGTTAGGAAGTTAAGATGAGTGCTCAAGAAAGAACATAATAGAGTTTCATTCAGAAAAGTTCTGCATGGTGGGTTTTACAGTACACTGTATATTGTTTGCAGTAGAATTATGTAATATTCTTACATATTGCTTCATCATAGATTCCAATATTTACTGGAAATGTTGAAAACTTTGTCAATAGATTTAAGGATCTGTAACATCACTTATATATCAAGTCTTCAAATGTCTGGACAGTTTTTGACCAACAATCTGTGACCCATCTGACCCCATCATCTAAAGTTTCTCTTCGAACTTTCATGAATCAGAGCAGAGCAAAAAAAAGATATGTAAGCGCTCTATAACTCTTTCTTACCATCATAATAAATAAATTTTGCTTTGTTTCTCACAGTTGGTGTGTTATCAATTATATTCTGGGAAAGTTCTTTGAATTTCCAGGCTTCTTGATGGAGATCTTTACTGGATAGTCCCGACAGGGGAGATAATTGACTCATTTCTTGTAAACACAATACAGCATTTGGGTATTCCACTGCCACTACAACTTCCTGCAAAAAAATAAATTGATAAGTTAACTTCAACATTAAGACAAGAAACACCATAAAATTAAGGACAGTTTAACATGAATCATCCAATTATACAATGTTATATATATAAATATAAATATATCGAGCTAATTATCTTGACAACGAATTTTAAGGGACACACCAGTGTAGTTCAACTTATCTCCTATATCTAAAGATTCACCATTCAGTTAAACTGCATTCATCAACCGTGGAATACTGGGCTACCTTTCTTACATTTGACAGTTTTGAACAAAAATCAACCAATCAGATTGATACTTATTCAACACTGATGCATATTCTTTAGCATGGTCTAGATTACAAAGGATATCATGTCCACAAATTACATGTATATTGTAAAAAATAGCCACACTACTACTAACCATATCTTCGGTCTTTATAACATAGGTTATAAGCTGGTAGTCCCGATTCCTGACTCCACCCACTGCCTTTGTCGTATAATGGATTTCGTCCAGCTGGTAAAATGATTCATCAATAAGTCGGCCATTTTCATCTTTGTCTAAAGCTCGTAGAGTTTTTGACGCACAAGAACTTGGAACTGTAATAAACAGCTTCTTATAAAGCTTTCTGCCACCTGTTCCTCCTCGAATCTCTTCTAAGCGACCTGTAATGTAAAACATATAGATCAACTATTAACCTGTCCTGACCCCTTCTAGCTTTTCAGCGCAACCGTATTAAGCTGCCTTTTCTACATTCCAGTCCATTTTACAACTTGCAGATTTCATACAAATCAGATCCAGTTTACAAACAGTTCGGCTGCCAAAAATTTGCTTCGACATTGACAACTTTTTTTGTTGGCTTATGTGGCATCGCTGAATAAATTTGTCTGCTCAAGATACACGTAAGGTGTCGGCCTGGTGAGCAAGTACTTCCGGGTCATTGTAGCCTAGGAAGTAGTTCTTAGAAATGCTGAAGTCTCAGATTTACGGCTGGCTGTGGCTGTACTGATTCAATGTCAGCTGTATTTATTGTTACTGTGAAACTTTTGTGTCATTTCTGATCACTGAAACAGTGCTTTTTCTTTGTTTTGCAGGACTACATTTTTGCATGGAATGATTGACAGTTGTGTATTGAAAATTTTGACAGAGACTGTATACGTTGAATGATAGCAGAAAAATTACCAGTTGATGGTGGTGTTTTATTTGTGTGGATTTACTGTGATAGTGATGTATTTGAAAACTAGATATTGCAAATAGCTGGGATCCTATTGTGGAGTTCACAATTCCAGTGCAAAACTTGTAGTTTTACTATAGAATAAAGAGGGCGAAAAAGCATCGGGCCGACACCGTATTAATCATGGTTGGAATGCAGACATACGTATCTATGACTGTGCTACACATCCATACGGGCAATAACTAGACAAATTATTTCAGTTTATGTTCTTTGATAAAGTCCTATTACATCAAAATAAAAACAATGTTGCGTTAATCAGACAACGTCAATTAGTAATTAATACGTTTTACTAAAGCTGAGATAGTCAAACAGATTCAACACAAAGTACAGTGACAATAGAATTAATGTAATATAAGCGAACCTTCTTTAGCAGAGCCAGATCATGAGGACTACGAGATAAATATTGTCTAGGCTTTGTACTCCTTAATTGATTCAAAAGAAGACAAGTCCAATTAATATTTATCAATTATGATACATTGTAGCTTATCTTAAATTTAGACACGAGATAATTTATGCGTAAGTATCATGTTAATGACTGTTTTGTTTTAACAAATACCTAAAAGCTATGCTAAAACTTAACAGGTTTTCGTGCAATAACTCAAAATCTTTAACAATAAAACGATATCATCTTTGCTTAATTCAATTTGCGCCAATCATCTTTTTTTAAAGATATTTTTTGTTTCAAAATATATTTCAGCAAACATGGAAAGGTTCAATCAAGGATCATTTCGACTTAAATATAATTAATCCAACACATTGGTTTCAAAAAATAGTTTAAATTTGTTGGTTTGAATTAAGTTGAAATGGCAACCACAATTTTAAACAATTCAGTTGCATGTAATTCTAGCAGGCAATTCTGGCAGTGATGTAGGCAAGACAACAGAATCAGGACATATGACAGGGATGTAGGCAAGACAACAGATTCATGACATATGACAGGGATGTAGGCAAGACAACATATTCAGCACTTATGACAGGGATGTAGGCAAGACAACAGATTCAGGACATATGACAGGGATGTAGGCAAGACAACATATTCAGCACTTATGACAGGGATGTAGGCAAGACAACAGATTCAGGACATATGACAGGGATGTAGGCAAGACAACATATTCATGACATATGACAGGGATGTAGGCAAGACAACAGATTCAGGACATTTGACAGTGATGTAGGCAAGACAACATATTCAGCACTTACGACAAGGATGTAGGCAAGATAACAGATTCAGGACATATGACAGGGATGTATGCAAGACAACAGATTCAGCACTTACGACAAGGATGTAGGCAAGACAACAGATTCAGGACATATGGCTGGGATGTAGGCAAGACAACAGATTCAGCACTTACAACAAGGATGTAGGCAAGACAACATATTCAGCACTTATGACAGGGATGTAGGCAAGACAACAGATTCAGGACAGATGGCAGTGATGTAGGCAAGACAACAGATTCAGCACATACAACAAGGATGTAGGCAAGACAACAAGGTCAGGACATATGGCAGAGATGTAGGCAAGACAACAGAGTCAGGACATATGGCAGGAATGTAGGCAAGACAACAGGGTCAGGACATATGACAGGGATGTAGGCAAGACCACAGGGTCAGGACATATGGCAGGGATGTAGGCAAGACAACAGGGTCAGGACAAATGACAGGGATGTAGGCAAGGCAACAGTGTCAGTACATATAGCAGTGATGTAGGCAAGACAACAGGGTCAGGACATATTGAAGTGATGTAGGCAAGACAACAGGGTCAGGACATATGACAGGGATGTTGGCAAGACAACAGGGTCAGGACATATGACAGTGATGTAGACAAGACAACAGGGTCAGGACATATGACAGGGATGTAGGCAAGACAACAGGGTCAGGACATATGACAGTGATGTAGACAAGACAACAGGGTCAGGACATATGAAAGGGATGTAAGCAAGACAAGAGGGTCAGGACATATGAAAGGGATGTAGGCAAGACAACAGGGTCAGTACATATGAAAGGGATGTAGGCAAGACAACAGGGTCAGGACATATGAAAGGGATGTAGGCAAGACAAACGATTCGGGACATATGACAGGGATGTAGGCAAGACAAACGATTCAGGACAAAGAGACAAGTTTAAATCAATAACAAAGCTCATCACAGCCTTTGGCTCAAGTCAGCTAAGTAGTGGAATACCCACCTTGTAAATCTTCTAGTGTAACCTCTAGATAATTGAGAACATAAGCCCAAGCTAGACCTTGATGGACATCTATGGATGGCACAGTTGCTTCCATGTGTATATTTCCACCTAAAAATTATAAATTAAACATGCATTACATAAACAAAGCTTAATTGTTTGTTTATTGTTACAGTTTTATGCAGTAAATCAACAGTATTCGTGTACAGTCATGTACAGTGGTCAGGTGACCTAACCAGGATTGCTAGGTTACCAACCAGGTATGTCCAGTACTTTTACAGTAACTGACAACTTCCTACATACATCAGAGGTGGAGAATAAAGGAATTTGGATATGTTATTATAGACTGTATTCCAGGTGACTTTGTAAAAACTGTATAGCATCACGTTGTCATGGAGAATATATGCATCTTCCATGGTTCAAACCAAACATTACCAGATTGGAAGTCACTGAGTTACCAATCAGACTCACAGAAGTCTCAGGGAAGACAATTTTTCCAACATATTTTCAATGAAGGGCAATATTAGAGCCAAACAGGTTCAAGAAAACAACCTTATTCAAAACATTTTCATTTGTAAATTTAGTAAAATCAACAGAAAATAAATGTGATTTTGGTAAATGCAAGTAAATTTTCTAAGATGAAAAATACCTGAAAACCGACAGAAACAGAAAAGCTTAAAACAGTGAGGACAGCATTGAACTTTAGTTCCATTACACATCAGCAATGTCTAACTAGAATCAACAGAGACATTTTACCAACGGTATTGTCGAAATCGAAACAACATTTACTTAAAAAAAAAACCAGTACAGTTGATGTCGACATTGTAGGTACCTAACAAAAAGCGTTGACTTATCCAAATTTCAACATATCCCAATGTCGACATATCTGATTTCCAAAGTACAGGCAATCTAACCCATCTTGTTGGTATGCGTTTTCTCTATAGCTCTGTTGTAAAACTCACTATTAGTGTGTTTTGCTGTAGGTATTGTAAAACAAACTGACACTTGATAATAGGTATAATTTAAATAAATATGTATATGTTTATGCATGCTTTGTGTCCAATTTTCAACAATATTCAGTAAAATACAACGAGTAATTGAAATTAACAATGCTATGTGACTCATATTAATTTCTATAATTCTGATTTAGATCCACGATCTATCCTTTTTTTGTTTTCTGCATTGTTTAACAAACTGTCAAGAGATTCATTGTGGAACAACATTAGGTCGAGACAAAAGTGTTAATCTCATCATGGTCAATTCGCAATTATAAACATATAGCAAAAATGTCAACACAATCAAGTACATTAAGGTCACAGTAAAAACACTCTTTCGGCCAGAGAAATCATGTCAACATAACCGAACTTGTCGACATACAAATGTCGATATATAAATCATTTTCCCTATACAATATACAGCGACAAAAATCGGGACTTTACAAATATGTCTACTTAACCGGAATGTCGATATTACCGATGTCGACACAATGAGTGTCCACTGTATTATCACCATAGCAACAGTGTGTGTTCAACAACAATCTTTTAAACAAAAGGACCATCTTCATGACACTGCCCTCGAAACAATATTATCACCATAACAACAGAGTGCTTTCAACAAATGTCTTTTAAACAACAGTACCCTCTTTAATGACACTGCCCTTTGAAAAAATATTATCACCATAACAACAGAATGCTTTATATAGAAATGTTGAATTAAAAATAGTTTAGAATACCCTGATTGTATTCTCAATTTCTATAGGCTAATATTGTCCAAAACAATTTGTTTACAAACATTCTAAAGAAAATAAAAACTGACTATATTATATAAATAAAACAGATTATACTATATACATATACATAAACTACAGAAGGGTTGTGGAAAGGAGAGAATGTGACAATTTTCTGTGGTCATAACTAACATACAATGGCTTTGCACAAACCCCTATAATTGCAAAACATTTTAGGAATATTTAATATTAATTATTTGGAAAAATAAATCAGAAAATGCAAGTGCAATAATATGCCACCATACAATACAGAAGATAACAGTCTGTTGTACTTACAACTAAGGATTTCAAGAAGGTTTTCTTTGTAATTTGTTTCTGATTTCTTCAGACACGTTACAGCACACAGGTCTTGAGGTATTTTATGCTCCTCAATATCAACTAAGATTGGTACCACACACAGCTTATGTTTCATCACACTTTCATATAGAAATGTTCGAATTCTAAACATCATTAAAAGTGATTCTGGTATCTTAAACGATTGGTCAGAAAGTATGATGACGAGCCACTGCGCCTTTGATACTGCTTTTCTAAAACTCTCGAAGATACTGACACCTGGTGTTGTATATTCAACAAGTTCAATGTTGTTTTCTCTCAAATATGTTTTCACCTCCTCAGCTGTTTCAGCATCCGTCTCTTCATTCATAACACAAACACTGGAACCCGAACATAAACAGCCAGTTGCACTGTTTCCCTGTACAGGCTAATAAACAAAAAAACACCATCTAGAAAGGGTTCATTAATTTTAAGATTGCAAAACTGTTTTTACACTACTCGTAGATACAATAATTTTGAGTCAATTTTGACATTTATCCACTTTAATAAACTGAAACATGCCCAGATGTCGGTGAGATCTCAGTGCAACAATGCATGAACAGGCTTGGCTTATAGGTGTATTCCGCAAATAAATAAGAGTAAAATTGCATTCATAATGGTAAGCAATCATCAAGAATGATTGATACAAGTGGTATGAATTGTTTCACTATCGAGATAAATTAAATGATCATGTACATTAAGTACTTGATAAGTGCTGGTACAGTTCTTCAATAAATAAATAAGGTACATAACTTTGTGAAGAATAATTGAAACTGAAAATACCACATTTACAACATCGCGATCACGGTACTTGAAGCAAACTATTTTAATGTTCTATATGGACTATTTTTACTATTATAGTAAATAGTCTGTACAGAAAACTAAAACAAATGTGCTGCAAGTACCTGTGAGAAAATATCAAAGTGATCAGCTAAATTGCATGTGGTGTGTTAGCCGCACAATTTTAAGTTTACGGACACACTGTCTAGTTGTATGGAGGGGTATAATTAGACCCCTTCAAGAAGAACATATTTATAAAAGATTTGTTATTGTAAATTTGAAACAAACAAAAAACAGATTTTATACCGAATCACATTCCTCTTTGATTGACTTCAGTAAAAGTTTGTACACATCTTTGTCTACAAAATAAAACAGACCAAAAAGACAATTATATATATGTAGAATACATATGCAGAACAATAAAATAATATCAAGGCCATTCTTAAAACATTGTTTCTTTGGCAGAACCCTACCCAGCAAAATGAAGGTGGGTAGATAATTAATTTTTTCATTTATTATTTTTATGGCCGTACTAGTGTTTTTTTTATATTGATGCAGTTTTGAAGAAAATATTTTCAAACTCAGACCCTTCAAAAAATATTTGAGTGTGTGTGCCATTTTCATGGGTAGGTAGGGTTAAGCCAAAGAAATAATTTTATAATTATGACGGCCAAATGGTTTGAAGGAAAATTGTTGTAACTGTTTGGTGGAGAAGCAGATATAATAGTCTTCCGCCAAACCCTCGATTTATTAGGGCGTATGTATTTGTCAAGACAATGTATATTGTGTTCCAGTAATTTGTAAGTATAATTTAGTGTTATTCCAGGCGATGGTCAAACCATTACAATTCTGTTGGCCTCTTTATTTGCACATGTTGTTCTTACCCCCATTGCGTCGTTCCTACCCCAATGGTGACGTTCCTACCCCCATTGAATCGTTCCTACCCCCATTGTGTTGTTCCTACCCCCACTGTGTCATTCCTATCCCCATTGTGTTGTTCCTACCCCCACTGTGTCATTCCTATCCCCATTGTGTTGTTCCTACCCCTATTGTGTTGTTCCTACCCCCACTGTGTCATTCCTATCCCCATTGTGTTGTTCCTACCCCCATTGCGTCGTTCCTATCCCCATTGTGTTGTTCCTACCCCCACTGTGTCATTCCTACCCCCACTGTGTCGTTCCTACCCCAATGGTGACATTCCTACCCCCATTGTGTCGTTCCTACCCCCACTATGTCGTTCCTACCCCAACTGTGTCGTTCCTATCCCCACTGTGTCATTCCTACCCCAATGGTTACATTCCTACCCCCACTGTGTCATTCCTAGTCCCACTGTGTCGTTCCTACCCCAATGGTGTCATTCCTACCACCACTGTGTCGTTCCTACCCCAATGGTGACATTCCTACCCCCATTGTGTCGTCCCTGCCCCCATTGTGTCGTTCCTATCCCATGGTGTTATTCCTACCCCCATTGTGCCGTTCCTATCCCATTGTGTCGTTCCTACCCCCATTGTGTCATTCCTACCCCCATTGTGCCGTTCCTATCCCATTGTGTCGTTCCTATCCCCATTGTGTCATTCCTATCCCATTGTGTCGTTTCTACCCCCATTGTGTTGTTCCTACCCCCACTGTGTCATTCCTACCCCCACTGTGTCGTTCCTACCCCCACTGTGTCATTCCTACCCCCACTGTGTCGTTCCTACCTCAATGGTGACATTCCTAACCCCATTGTGTTGTTCCTACCCCCATTGTGTCGTTCCTATCCCATTGTGTCGTTCCTACCCCATTGTGTCGTTCCTACCCCAATGGTGACATTCCTACCCCCATTGTGTCGTTCCTACCCCCATTGTGTCGTTCCTACCCCTATTGTGTCATTCCTACCCCCATTGCTTCGTTCCTACCCCCATTGTCTCGGTCCTACCCCTATTGTGTCGTTCCTATCCCCATTGTGCCGTACCTACCCCCATTGTGTCGTTCCTACCCCCATTGTGTTGTTCCTACCCCATTGTGTCGTTCCTACCCCCATTGTGTTGTTCCTACCCCATTGTGTCGTTCCTACCCCCATTGTGTCGTTCCTACCCCCATTGTGTGTTCCTACCCCCATTGTGTTGTTTCTACCCCCACTGTGTCATTCCTACCCCTACTGTGTCATTCCTACCCCCATTGTGTTGTTCCTACCCCACTGTGTCATTCCTACCCCCACTTTGTCGTTCCTACCCCCATTGTGTTGTTCCTACCCCATTGTGTCGTTCCTACCCCCATTGTGTTGTTCCTACCCCATTGTGTCGTTCCTACCCCCATTGTGTCGTTCCTACCCCCATTGTGTGTTCCTACCCCCATTGTGTTGTTTCTACCCCCACTGTGTCATTCCTACCCCTACTGTGTCATTCCTACCCCCATTGTGTTGTTCCTACCCCACTGTGTCATTCCTACCCCCACTTTGTCGTTCCTACCCCAATGGTGACATTCCTACCCCCATTAGGTTGTTCCTACCCCCATTAGGTTGTTCCTACCCCCATTGTGTCGTTCCTACCCCAACTGTGTCATTCCTACCCCTACTGTGTTGTTCCTACCCCAATGGTGACATTCCTACCCCCATTGTGTTGTTCCTACCCCCACTGTGTAATTCCTACCCCCACTGTCTCATTCCTACCCCCACTGTGTTGTTACTACCCCAATGGTGACATTCCTATCCCCACTGTGTAATTCCTACCCCCACTGTGTCATTCCTACCCCCGCTGTGTCGTTCCTACCCCAATGGTGACATTCCTACCCCCATTGTGACGTTCCTACCCCCATTGTGTCGTTCGTACCCCAATTGTGTCGTTCCTACCCACATTGTGTCGTTCCTACACCCATTGTGTCGATCCTACCCCCATTGTGTCGTTTCTACCCCCATTGTGTTGTTCCTACCCCCACTTTGTCATTCCTACCCCCACTGTGTCTTTGTACCCCAATGGTGACATTCCTACCCCCATTGTGTCGTTCCTACACCCATTGTGTCGTTCCTATCCCATTGTATCGTTCCTACCCACATTGTGTCGTTTCTACCACCACTGTGTCATTCCTACCCACATTGTGTCGTTCCAACCCCCATTGTGACATTCCTACCCCCGTTGTGTTGTTCCTACCCCCATTGTGTCATTCCTATCCCATGGTGTTATTCCTACCCCCCTTGTGCCGTTCCTATCCCATTGTGTCGTTCCTACACCAATTGTGTCGTTCCTATCCCATTGTGTCGTTCCTATCTCCATTGTGCCGTTCCTATCTCATTGTGTCGTTCCTACCCCCATTGCGTCGTTCCTATCCAATTGTGTCGTTCCTTCCCCCATTGTGTTGTTCCTATCCAATTGTGTCGTTTCTAACCCCATTGTGTCGTTCCTATCCCATGGTGTCGTTCCTACCCCATTGTGCCGTTCCTATCCCATTGTGTCGTTCCTACCCCCATTGTGTTGTTCCTATCCCATTGTGTCGTTCCTACCCCCATTGTGTCTTTCCTATCCCCACTGTGTCATTCCTACCCCTACTGTGTCGTTCTTACCCCCATTGTGTCGTTCCTACCCCCATTAGGTTGTACCTACCCCCATTGTGTCAATCCTACCCCCACTGTGTCATTCCTACCCCTACTGTGTTGTTCCTATCCCCACAGTGTCGTTCCTACCCCAATGGTGACATTCCTACCCCCATTGTGTCGTTCCTACCCCCATTGTGATGTTCCTACCCCCATTAGGTTGTACCTACCCCCATTGTGTCAATCCTACCCCCATTGTGTCGATCCTACCCCCACTGTGTCATTCCTACCCCTACTGTGTTGTTCCTATCCCCACAGTGTCGTTCCTACCCCAATGGTGACATTCCTACCCCCACTGTGTCGTTCCTACCCCCACTGTGTCATTCCAACCCCCACTGTGACATTCCTACCCGCGTTGTGTTGTTCCTACCCCCATTGTGTCATTCCTATCCCATGGTGTTATTCCTACCCCCCTTGTGCCGTTCCAATCCCATTGTGTCGTTCCTACACCAATTGTGTCGTTCCTATCCCATTGTGTCGTTCCTATCTCCATTGTGCCGTTCCTATCTCATTGTGTCGTTCCTACCCCCATTGCGTCGTTCCTATCCCATTGTGTCGTTCCTACCCCCATTGTGCCATTCCTATCCCATTGTGTCGTTTCTACCCCCATTGTGTCGTTCCTATCCCATGGTGTCGTTCCTACCCCATTGTGCCATTCCTATCCCATTATGTCGTTCCTACCCCCATTGTGTTGTTCCTATCCCATTGTATTGTTCCTACCCCCATTGTGTCGTTCCTATCCCCACTGTGTAATTCCTACCCCCACTGTCTCATTCCTACCCCCACTGTGTTGTTACTACCCCAATGGTGACATTCCTACCCCCACTGTGTAATTCCTACCCCCACTGTGTCATTCCTACCCCCACTGTGACGTTCCTACCCCAATGGTGACATTCCTACCCCCATTGTGACGTTCCTACCCCCATTGTGTCATTTGTACCCCAATTGTGTTGTTCCTACCCACATTGTGTCGTTTCTACACCCATTGTGTCGATCCTACCCCCATTGTGTCTTTTCTACCCCCATTGTGTTGTTCCTACCCCCACTTTGTCATTCCTACCCCCACTGTGTCTTTGTACCCCAATGGTGACATTCCTACCCTCATTGTGTCGTTCCTACACCCATTGTGTCGTTCCTATCCCATTGTATCGTTCCTACCCACATTGTGTCGTTTCTACCACCACTGTGTCATTCCTACCCACATTGTGTCGTTCCAACCCCCACTGTGACATTCCTACCCCCGTTGTGTTGTTCCTACCCCCATTGTGTCATTCCTATCCCATGGTGTTATTCCTACCCCCCTTGTGCCGTTCCTATCCCATTGTGTCGTTCCTACACCAATTGTGTCGTTCCTATCCCATTGTGTCGTTCCTATCTCCATTGTGCCGTTCCTATCTCATTGTGTCATTCCTACCCCCGTTGTGTTGTTCCTACCCCCATTGTGTCATTCCTATCCCATGGTGTTATTCCTACCCCCCTTGTGCCGTTCCTATCCCATTGTGTCGTTCCTACACCAATTGTGTCGTTCCTATCCCATTTTGTCGTTCCTATCTCCATTGTGCCGTTCCTATCTCATTGTGTCGTTCCTACCCCCATTGCGTCGTTCCTATCCCATTGTGTCGTTCCTACCCCCACTGTGCCATTCCTATCCCATTGTGTCGTTTCTACCCCCATTGTGTCGTTCCTATCCCATGGTGTCGTTCCTACCCCATTGTGCCGTTCCTATCCCATTGTGTCGTTCCTACCCCCATTGTGTTGTTCCTATCCCATTGTGTCGTTCCTACCCCCATTGTGTCTTTCCTATCCCCACTGTGTCATTCCTACCCCTACTGTGTCGTTCTTACCCCCATTGTGTCGTTCCTACCCCCATTAGGTTGTACCTACCCCCATTGTGTCAATCCTACCCCCATTGTGTCGATCCTACCCCCACTGTGTCATTCCTACCCCTACTGTGTTGTTCCTATCCCCACAGTGTCGTTCCTACCCCAATGGTGACATTCCTACCCCCATTGTGTCGTTCCTACCCCCATTGTGATGTTCCTACCCCCACTGTGTTTTTCCTACCCCCACTGTGTCGTTCCGACCCCAACAAAAACCTATCAAATGACAGCTTGTCTGTACAACATACTATCACATTCTTTCAACACTATCTAAACATGTAGAGATACTTACTTTACATGCACATGGAAAGTAACAAGAAAGTATAATATAACCTGTGTCTTAACACTGCTCTGATCGCAGGATATTTTTTCATCAGTTGTCTCCCTTTATCAATCCTAGAGTTCTCTCCCTTTATCTCTTTTATAGTATTTGTATAGAAAGGATAAAGGGAGAGAACTCATGGCATTCTCCTGTGAATCTGTTTTAAGATGAAAATTGCAGTAAAAGTGCAGGTTGAGGGATTTTAGGTATAAGTCAGACTCAACTTGTCTCCAAGTCACCGACGCATACAGTCAATTTAACCCAAAGGACACTGCTGCTCAGCTTATCCACAGCATACTAATACATCAAACAAAAAATAAAGTGAGGATTTCCCTTATTTACTCCTATAGAACCATTGTAAAACAATATTCATTAATTCTCTTATTATCAGTGTGAGTATACATGTACAAAGAACAAACTTTATCTTACCATTATCAAAGCGAATAAATTTTATTCTATTATTGCATTCCTGGTTTTTTGGATGATTCAAAAGTCGGTTATATGTATAATAGAATCTGTCAACCTGAAAAGTATTCACATGTTTGCTTTAGAAGTTCTAGTAAAAAAATTAATTTTGGAGCTTAAAGATGAAGACTTGACAACCGTTTGTATAAGAAAACAACCTGAGCCCAATCTGCTAAATTTGTACAATATTCTATTCATAGGAGAAATATATACTACAGAATGGATAAAGGAAGAGAACTATAGAAGGGATAAATGGAGAGAACTTGTGACAATCTCCTGTGATTCTATTACCATTCCTAAGGTTGAGACCACATGTCTCCCTATTTATCTTTTCTAAAGAATGAATCTGTGGTGACGAGTTCTCCCCCTTTATCTCTCCTACAGAATGAATCTGTGGTCATAAGTTCTCCCCCTTTATCCCTTCTATACAATGAATCTTTGGTCATGAGTTCTCCCCCTTTATCTCTCCTACAGAATGAATCTGTGGTCATGAGTTCTCCCCCTTTATCTCTCCTTCAGAATGAATCTGTGGTCATGAGTTCTCCCCCTTTATCTCTCCTACAGAATGAATCTGTGGTCATGAGTTCTCCCCCTTTATCTCTCCTACAGAATGAATCTTTGGTCATGAGTTCTCCCCCTTTATCTCTCCTACAGAATGAATCTTTGGTCATGAGTTCTACCCCTTTATCCCTCCTACAGAATGAATCTGTGATAATGTGCTCTCCCCTTTATCCCTTCTATAGAATGAATCTTTGGTCATGAGTTCTCCCCCTTTATCTCTCCTATAGAATGAATCTGTGATAATGCGCTCTCCCCTTTATCCCTTCTATAGAATGAATCTGTGGTCAGGAGTTCTCCCCCTTTATCCCTTCTATAGAATGAATCTGTGGTCAGGAGTTCTCCCCCTTTATCCCTTCTATAGAATGAATCTGTGGTCAGGAGTTCTTCCCCTTTATCCCTTCTATAGAATGAATCTGTGGTCAGGAGTTCTCCCCCTTTATCCCTTCTATAGAATGAATCTGTGGTCAGGAGTTCTCCCCCTTTATCCCTTCTACAGAATGAATCTTTGGTCATGAGTTCTCCCCCTTTATCCCTTCTATAGAATGAATCTGTGGTCATGAGTTCTCCCCCTTTATCTCTCCTACAGAATGAATCTGTGGTCAGGAGTTCTTCCCCTTTATCCCTTCTATAGAATGAATCTGTGGTCAGGAGTTCTCCCCCTTTATCCCTTCTATAGAATGAATCTGTGGTCAGGAGTTCTCCCCCTTTATCCCTTCTATAGAATGAATCTTTGGTCATGAGTTCTCCCCCTTTATCCCTTCTATAGAATGAATCTGTGGTCATGAGTTCTCCCCCTTTATCTCTCCTACAGAATGAATCTGTGGTCATGAGTTCTCCTCTTTATCTCTCCTACAGAATGAATCTTTGGTCATGAGTTCTCCCCCTTTATCTCTTCTACAGAATGAATCTTTGGTCATGAGTTCTCCCCTTTATCCCTTCTATAGAATGAATCTTTGGTCATGAGTTCTCCCCCTTTATCTCTCCTACAGAATGAATCTTTGGTCATGAGTTCTCCCCCTTTATCTCTCCTACAGAATGAATCTTTGGTCACGAGTTCTCCCCCTTTATCCTATCTATAGAATGAATCTTTGGTCAGGAGTTCTCCCCTTTATACCTTCTATAGAATGAATCTTTGGTCATGAGTTCTCCCCCTTTATCTCTCCTACAGAATGAATCTTTGGTCAGGAGTTCTCCCCTTTATCCCTTCTATAGAATGAATCTTTGGTCATGAGTTCTCCAACTTTATCCCTTCTATAGAATGAATCTTTGTCATGAGTTCTCCCCCTTTATCCCTTCTATAGAATGAATCTTTGGTCATGAGTTCTCCCCCTTTATCCCTTCTATAGAATGAATCTTTGGTCATGAGTTATCTAACTTTATCCCTTCTATAGAATGAATCTTTGGTCATGAGTTCTCCCCCTTTATCCCTTCTATAGAATGAATCTTTGGTCATGAGTTCTCCCCCTTTATCCCTTCTATAGAATGAGTCTGTGGTCATGAGTTTCTCCCCCTTTATCCCTTCTATAGAATGAATCTTTGAACAAGGTATAAGAATACGTTGTACTTCAGTGAAAACATTTTATAATACACACAACGTCATTGGTTATTCACCTCTGCTTCATGTATGGAGGTTGTCAGTAACTTGCAATTGATCAAGTTAGTACTGGTGGGTATCCCTACGGTCAATGTAATACAAATGAGTTTGAGACTAGTCTCAGAATGCAACCTTGTCATTGGTCAATATTTAGACTGTACTCTGAAATAATCAGTCAGATGCTTGAGTTTTAAAACTCATCTCAAGATTGCCACCTAATACCCCCAAACACCGATTAGTATTACAGATAAACTGTTGAGAAACAACACAAAACTGTAAACAGGGGTTCGACTAGGTGCTGAATTCCATTGGTCATTTGATAGTTTTTGACCGAATTTAACTATTTTATAGCCAAATTGATTATAATTTTGAGGGGTCTAAGGGTCAAGTCCAAGGTCAAATGGAACACCTGTGTTAATTTTATTTACCTGCAATTTTCGTTCTCCCTCAGACATAACAAGTTTAGTACAGCTTTCATTTTTATTTTCATTCATGTCGTCAGAAAACATATGTATCTTTCTTTTCTCCAATTTACTCAAAATACTAAGTGTATTCGGAATTTGACCAACAAAAAAGTATTGCTGAAAGGTAAACAACATGTCATTTGCACTAAACTTTGAAAGACTACAAGAAAAACAAAGGTGGTGCAGTTTGGACACATGCGTAGTTAGGGCCTCTCACAAAATTACTATAAATATTGTATTTTGTCAAATAATTCCTGTGGTCACAAAAGCTGATTCCTTAACAGTAAAACACAGAGACACACTCCTCTCATGTAACAGTGAAACTCAGAGACACACTCCTGTCATGTAACAGTGAAACTCAGAGACACACTCCACTCATGTAACAGTGAAACTCAGAGACACACTCCTGTCATGTAACAGTGAAACTCAGAGACACACTCCACTCATGTAACAGTGAAACTCAGAGACACACTCCTGTCATGTAACAGTGAAACTCAGAGACACACTCCACTCATGTAACAGTGAAACTCAGAGACACACTCCTCTCATGTAACAGTAAAACACAGAGACACACTCCTCTCATGAATCAGTGAAACTCAGAGACACACTCCACTCATGTAACAGTGAAACACAGAGACACACTCCTCTTATGTAACAGTGAAACTCAGAGACACACTCCTCTCATGTAACAGTGAAACACAGAGACACACTCCTCTCATGTAACAGTGAAACACAGAGACACACTCCTCTCATGTAACAGTGATTTACACAGAGACACACTCCGCTCATGTAACAGTGATTTACACAGAGACACACTCCGCTCATGTAACAGTGATTTACACAGAGACACACTCCACTCATGTAACAGTGAAACACAGAGACACACTCCTCTCATGTAACACAGAGACACACTCCTCTCATGTAACAGTGAAACACAGAGACACCTGCTCATGTAACAGTGAAACACAGAGACACACTCAGCTCATGTAACAGTGAAACACAGAGACACACTCTGCTCATGTAACAGTGAAACACAGAGACACACTCCGCTCATGTAACAGTGATTTACACAGAGACACACTTCTCTCATGTAACAGTGAAACACAGAGACACACTCCTCTCATGTAACAGTGATTTACACAGAGACACACTCCGCTCATGTAACAGTGAAACACAGAGACACACTCCGCTCATGTAACAGTGATTTACACAGAGACACACTCCGCTCATGTAACAGTGAAACACAGAGACACACTCCGCTCATGTAACAGTGATTTACACAGAGACACACTTCTCTCATGTAACAGTGAAACACAGAGACACACTCTGCTCATGTAACAGTGAAACACAGAGACACACTCCTCTCATGTAACAGTGATTTACACAGAGACACACTCCGCTCATGTAACAGTGATTTACACAGAGACACACTCCGCTCATGTAACAGTGATTTACACAGAGACACACTCCACTCATGTAACAGTGAAACACAGAGACACACTCCTCTCATGTAACACAGAGACACACTCCTCTCATGTAACAGTGAAACACAGAGACACCTGCTCATGTAACAGTGAAACACAGAGACACACTCAGCTCATGTAACAGTGAAACACAGAGACACACTCTGCTCATGTAACAGTGAAACACAGAGACACACTCCGCTCATGTAACAGTGATTTACACAGAGACACACTTCTCTCATGTAACAGTGAAACACAGAGACACACTCCTCTCATGTAACAGTGATTTACACAGAGACACACTCCGCTCATGTAACAGTGAAACACAGAGACACACTCCGCTCATGTAACAGTGATTTACACAGAGACACACTCCGCTCATGTAACAGTGAAACACAGAGACACACTCCGCTCATGTAACAGTGATTTACACAGAGACACACTTCTCTCATGTAACAGTGAAACACAGAGACACACTCTGCTCATGTAACAGTGATACACAGAGACACACTCCTCTCATGTAACACAGAGACACACTCCTCTCATGTAACACAGAGACACACTTCTCTCATGTAACAGTGATTTACACAGAGACACACTTCTCTCATGTAACAGTGAAACACAGAGACACACTCCGCTCATGTAACAGTGAAACACAGAGACACACTTCTCTCATGTAACAGTGAAACACAGAGACACACTCCTCTCATGTAACACAGAGACACACTCCTCTCATGTAACAGTGAAACACAGAGACACACTCTGCTCATGTAACAGTGAAACACAGAAACACTCAGCTCATGTAACAGTGAAACACAGAGACACACTCTGCTCATGTAACAGTGAAACACAGAGACACACTCCGCTCATGTAACAGTGATTTACACAGAGACACACTTCTCTCATGTAACAGTGAAACACAGAGACACACTCCGCTCATGTAACAGTGATTTACACAGAGACACACTCCGCTCATGTAACAGTGAAACACAGAGACACACTCCGCTCATGTAACAGTGAAACACAGAGACACACTCCTCTCATGTAACAGTGATTTACACAGAGACACACTCCGCTCATGTAACAGTGAAACACAGAGACACACTCCGCTCATGTAACAGTGATTTACACAGAGACACACTCCGCTCATGTAACAGTGAAACACAGAGACACACTCCTCTCATGTAACAGTGATTTACACAGAGACACACTCCGCTCATGTAACAGTGAAACACAGAGACACACTCCGCTCATGTAACAGTGATTTACACAGAGACACACTCCGCTCATGTAACAGTGAAACACAGAGACACACTCCGCTCATGTAACAGTGATACACAGAGACACACTCCTCTCATGTAACACAGAGACACACTCCTCTCATGTAACAGTAAAACACAGAGACACACTCCTCTCATGTAACACAGAGACACACTCCTCTCATGTAACAGTAAAACACAGAGACACACTCCGCTCATGTAACAGTGAAACACAGAGACACACTTCTCTCATGTAACAGTAAAACACAGAGACACACTCCTCTCATGTAACAGTGAAACACAGAGACACACTCCTCTCATGTAACACAGAGACACACTCCTCTCATGTAACAGTAAAACACAGAGACACACTCCTCTCATGTAACACAGAGACACACTCCTCTCATGTAACAGTAAAACACAGAGACACACTTCTCTCATGAAACACAGAGACACACTCCTCTCATGTAACACAGAGACACACTCCTCTCATGTAACAGTAAAACACAGAGACACACTCCGCTCATGTAACAGTGAAACACAGAGACACACTTCTCTCATGTAACAGTAAAACACAGAGACACACTCCGCTCATGTAACAGTGATACACAGAGACACACTCCTCTCATGTAACACAGAGACACACTCCTCTCATGTAACAGTAAAACACAGAGACACACTCCGCTCATGTAACAGTAAAACACAGAGACACACTCCGCTCATGTAACAGTGAAACACAGAGACACACTCCTCTCATGTAACACAGAGACACACTCCGCTCATGTAACAGTGATACACAGAGACACACTCCTCTCATGTAACACAGAGACACACTTCTCTCATGTAACAGTGATTTACATATATTTATCAATAAGTGTTTTGTAAACTTATGACAGTTAATACAATCAGACTTCATTTAAAATTTTATTTCAAATAATACATGGTTTCCAATAGCTGATTTCAATTTGCTGCCTAAAAAGATACATCAGGACATGATATGTATTTCAGATGATACCAAGTATTCAGATAGAAGGTTGTCTAATAAATGATGTCTCACTGTATATTACAGAATTTAGTGAGATATTTTTTTCAAGCAAATAGTAATAAATTCAGCAATTTATGATGACAAATGTAATATTTGATGTAAATGTCTGTAAAACATAACTGATATACTATACTGTTGATAAATGGTGTAAAACTTCAACACACAAGAAATCTATGAATGGCATTTATTACAGTTTTAATGGATTTTGTACAAATATTCAATTCTTGCCTTGTCTGTTGCTCTATCACGTATTCTGTACACAGAAAGTCTGTATGGTCTGTCTTTGAAACTTCCTCGCTGAGCTTTGATTAAGGGCAAGTCACCTTCATACTGAAAACAAGAAGTATCTTCAAATAGGATGGTTAGCACAATAGATCTACTCTGGATACCTTTGCTATAAACTTTGGGTTTTCCCTATAATCCTGCAGTACAAACCACAATACACTATCAATATCTTGCTCAAACCATAATGACAACAAAGACAAGATTTAAAGTCTAACTGATCGACTTCAATTGATCTAAAATTGAATTATATATTTGTACGCCTGACTTTTAGTGAATTCTAGATTTCATCTATTATTACAATTACTGTATTGCATGTGCATAATGAAGATAAAAGAAAAATTTCATATACTCTAGCTTTTTGTGCTCAAATACCAGCTGTCACAAGTTCTGCAACAGATATAATTATATCACTTTCGATGACTGCTTCCTAGGTTACTAACCAGTACCGGTGCCTAATTCAGGGGTTGTGAAGTGCACAATTCCACCACAACAAAGGAGGGATTCAAACTTACAACATTTCGGATGAGGAGTCAGTATGGCCACTATGCCTGCCTCTAAAGTACAGCCATTACTAGACTTAGACTACATCTATTCCTCCATATTTAGTACACGTACATACGTTGGTGAATAATTTTATACAAGAATATCCGTAGAACCAATGGATGCTCCCTGAAGTATGTACATGAGGAAAGGGACATAAATTTGTGAGAAATCATCAAACTGGAACATGCAGACAATATATGCACATCTCCTTCTGTGTAGAACATGCAGACAATATATGCACATCTCCTTCTGTGTAGAACATGCGGACAATATATGCACATCTCCTTCTGAGTAGAACATGCAGACAATATATGCACATCTCCTTCTGTGTAGAACATGCAGACAATATATGCACATCTCCTTCTGTGTAGAACATGCAGACAATATATGCACATCTCCTTCTGAGTAGAACATGCAGACAATATATGCACATCTCCTTCTGTGTAGAACATGCAGACAATATATGCACATCTCCTTCTGAGTAGAACATGCAGACAATATATGCACATCTCCTTCTGAGTAGAACATGCAGACAATATATGCACATCTCCTTCTGAGTAGAACATGCAGACAATATATGCACATCTCCTTCTGAGTAGAACATGCAGACAATATATGCACATCTCCATCTGAGTAGAACATGCAGACAATATATGCACATCTCCTTCTGAGTAGAACATGCAGACAATATATGCACATCTCCTTCTGAGTAGAACATGCGGACAATATATGCACATCTCCTTCTGAGTAGAACATGCAGACAATATATTAGCGCCGCTGTACGATTTCCAACCTGTGACGTTACCATGTACTGACAGTTAGCAATATGTGCCCCATAAAGCAATATGAAAATAAAGTGACCATATGGAGTAAATATTGCTTTCTGCTTGCAAATAGTGGAATCACATATTGCGTTTCTTGAAATGACGTCACTTACAGAAGAGGTTGTAAATCCCAAGGCAGCGCTCATATGCACATCTCCTTCTGTGTAGTGAAGCTTTCCATCAAGTTGCATTGAATTCTGGTGGTTGGTTGCAGAGAAATAGCACAGACATGAATGTGGGATGGACGCATGGACAGACAAAGTGGCGGCTATATCCTCCTCCTACGGAGATATAATAATTCTAATAAATTAGATGTATTTTAATGCTTACATGAATATCCTCACTGTAATCTGTCAATGAATTCTTCGAGATCGCAGATTGTGGAATCAGGTTGAATTCCATGACTGGAAAACCACTTTCATTGTTTTGATACCATTTACTAGATTTTATACAAGCCTCTAAATCTGAAAGAAAAAATTACCATGGCCTGAAATTCTAATCTCTAGTTTTCTCACGAAAATATGCTTTTTTAATACTTTTGTAAAATGTAGGAAAATTCAGTGACCTTGTTCATGCTATATCATTCAAACAGAAGGTCATATTTTAAAGATTCATAAATAACTTCTCAGAACTATTCCTACAAAGTTTGAATGCAATGTTTGTATTCCAATAGTCAGTCAACCTTCCTAACTGAAAATCTCATATGCCAACATTTGATCAACATCTGTTCAAAATCAACATAATTATACAAATAACAACAGAATCTGTTTGTTTATAATCTCTTATTGCAAGACCTGAAGTAGTTAATGTTTATTTTTTGAAGAAAAGGTATGCGACCATGTTTTTTTACGGAACTTAAAAATTTATGCAATCTTGGAAGAGGACCACTAGGCAATGCTACACACCAAATACCAAACCTCTGAATCTTATAGTTTTGGACAAGAAGATTTTCAAAGTTACACTTTTAAATCTATTTTTAGCTCCTGTGACCTACTTTTATGCATTAGATCGGACCGGCAGCTTTGAACAAGGCCCATCCAAGGATCATTCCTGTGAAGCTTGGATAAAATCCATTCCGTGGTATAGGAGGAGATGTTGTTTAATGAAAATGTTGACGCATGACCGATGACGCACACTGCTTTGTGCTTGTGAGCTAAAACGGTATGTTACTGGAGAAAAGCTATGTTACTGGAGAAAGAATATACTAGCGTCACTTTTTGCGATTTCCTTACGGAAAGGAAAGCTAAAGTCATTTTTATTCCCATCACAAAAGAGAATTGTGAGACATTGTATGTAAAAAATAAACTGATTTGTGATAAAAAAAGTTTTATTAATCTACTCAGCACATTTAATAACGCACTGTATGGGATTTCTAAATTTTCATTAAATGACTTTTAGGATACAAGAAAAGAACTTGACACAATATTATTGCATGTGTATGCAACATGTATGCTAATTTTCATGACAATCGACAAGTATTTTCATTAAAAATGAGTTTCAAAAGTATTAAAATGAAATTTAAAGAAGTATGGTTGGTAAAAAAATGTGCGTTTTTAAATGTACTGAGTATATTTCTTTTTTAAAACTGATTCATGTATTTATTTCATAAGACGTTAGTTCAAATTTATTGATTTTTTGTCGAATGTGAATCACATTCTTAAAACTTATACTAATCACCCTAGATGACTGCTTCATGGGTTCAATACATGCACCAAGTACAGGGAATCACCCTAGATGACTGCTTCATGGGTTCAATACATGCACCAAGTACAGGGAATCACCCTAGATGACTGCTTCATGGGTTCAATACATGCACCAAGTACAGGGAATCACCCTAGATGACTGCTTCATGGGTTCAATACATGCACCAAGTACAGGGAATCACCCTAGATGACTGCTTCATGGGTTCAATACATGCACCAAGTACAGGGAATCACCCTAGATGACTGCTTCATGGGTTCAATACATGCACCAAGTACATGGAATCACCCTAGATGACTGCTTCATGGGTTCAATACATGCAACAAGTACAGGGAATCACCCTAGATGACTGCTTCATGGGTTCAATACATGCACCAAGTACAGGGAATCACCCTAGATGACTGCTTCATTGGTTCAATACATGCACCAAGCACAGGGAATCAGCATAGTTGACTGCTTCATGGGTTCAATACATGCACCAAGTACAGGGAATCACCCTAGATGACTGCTTCATGTGTTCAATACATGCACCAAGTACAGGGAATCACCCTAGATGACTGCTTCATGGGTTCAATACATGCACCAAGTACAGGGAATCACCCTAGATGACTGCTTCATGGGTTCAATACATGCACCAAGTACAGGGAAACACCCTAGATGACTGCTTCATGGGTTCAATACATGCACCAAGTACATGGAATCACCCTAGATGACTGCTTCATGGGTTCAATACATGCACCAAGTACAGGAAATCACCCTAGATGACTGCTTCATGGGTTCAATACATGCACCAAGTACAGGGAATCACCCTAGATGACTGCTTCATGGGTTCAATACATGCACCAAGTACAGGGAATCACCCTAGATGACTGCTTCATGTGTTCAATACATGCACCAAGTACAGGGAATCACCCTAGATGACTGCTTCATGGGTTCAATACATGCACCAAGTACAGGGAATCATCCTAGATGACTGCTTCATGGGTTCAATACATGCACCAAGTACAGGGAATCACCCTAGATGACTGCTTCATGGGTTCAATACATGCACCAAGTACAGGGAATCACCCTAGATGACTGCTTCATGGGTTCAATACATGCACCAAGTACATGGAATCACCCTAGATGACTGCTTCATGGGTTCAATACATGCAACAAGTACAGGGAATCACCCTAGATGACTGCTTCATGGGTTCAATACATGCACCAAGTACAGGGAATCACCCTAGATGACTGCTTCATGGGTTCAATACATGCGCCAAGCACAGGGAATCAGCATAGTTGACTGCTTCATGGGTTCAATACATGCAACAAGTACAGGGAATCAGCATGGATGACTGCTTCATGGGTTCAATACATGCACCAAGTACAGGGAATCACCCTAGATGACTGCTTCATGGGTTCAATACATGCACCAAGTACTGGGAATCACCCTAGATGACTGCTTCATGGGTTCAATACATGCAAGAAGTACAGGGAATCAGCATAGATGACTGCTTCATGGGTTCAATACATGCACCAAGTACAGGGAATCACCCTAGATGACTGCTTCATGGGTTCAATACATGCACCAAGTACATGGAATCACCCTAGATGACTGCTTCATGGGTTCAATACATGCACCATGTACAGGAAATCACCCTAGATGACTGCTTCATGGGTTCAATACATGCACCAAGTACAGGGAATCACCCTAGATGACTGCTTCATGGGTTCAATACATGCACCAAGTACAGGGAATCACCCTAGATGACTGCTTCATGTGTTCAATACATGCACCAAGTACAGGGAATCACCCTAGATGACTGCTTCATGGGTTCAATACATGCAACAAGTACAGGGAATCAGCATAGATGACTGCTTCATGGGTTCAATGCATGCACAAAGTACAGGGATTGCAACAGTTTTATCAAAACGCTTTCAAAGTGGGGTTCAGAGTCAAACCATCTACCCCGGAACCACTGCCCCTACCTTGGACATAAGAAAGTAGACTCACTTGGCAATACATGTTTTGCGTATCCAGTAAAATGGCTCCAGGCTTGCCCTACTGATAGACTAGCAGCAATCTGTATAGGTTTCACAGGTTTGGCTTCTGCAAAAATCAAGATATTACAATACTGTGAGGAATTAGACCCAAAGAAAGACAAATGGTTTTATTCCCCTGGGTCAGGCTGTCGAACCCCCCCCCCCCCTTCCCCTGGGGCAAAATATTGATAGGTGAATTATCAGATTCTGTAGATTAATATCTTGCAGCCATGAAAGTGTAATAAATGAAATTGATAACTCTAAGTATTATACTGTAGGTAGTATCAGCAAACATTCATAATTATGAGTAACATTGACATCCACCCCTAATAAAAAAGAACATACCATTCTAAAAATAGAACTGATTGGTAATAAAATATTCCAGAACACCATAATTGTGATGACTCGGTTACAAATGTAAATTGCAACATAGGTTGACAATGGATGAAATCTGACAATTTGCTTAAAAAGGGGTTTTGCCAGCGGTATAAACAAAACTTAATATCTTAATTTTACATCCATTGAAGCTCTGTCAGACATTGTTTTTTTATTTCATTTCGATTCAGATAATAAATGGCATATTGTTGTTTGTGCTGCATGATTAGAGGGAAAACCCAATATTTATACCAATCCTGAATAGATCTATTTCATTTCATTTTGAGTCAGTTGTTAAAAAATTGTAGCATTTTTCAACTTTCTGTTGTCCATATCTTAAACACAATATTCCCAATAATTACAATAAACAATGTAGTAATGAGGAATAACATTATATCATTCAACAGATTGATTCAGATCAGTGGCACAATCTTTGACAGTCAAAACAACCGCTTTTATGATAATTACATTACAACAAAGAAATTGACTCACACCTTTTATATGATTAATCATCTTTTCTATCATTGTTGTTTGCCATGAATTGCTGTTGGTGTCCACAGGAATAATCATTGACTGTGTAAGCAGTCCGAATTGTGCATCAAGCACCACTGATATGTCAACATCAAACAATATCAATGCTAGACACAGTTTACAATCCCGCAGAGATTTCTGTAAAGCTAACCACGTCTCGTACTTGATCCATGCTGTCTTAAGCGATTGCTTTGTAAGGACAACAAATGTGTGATGACATTCCTCCACCATGTCAGCAATACTTTAAGTAAATGAAAAACTGTATCAAGGTTAATTTTATGAAAAACTGTATCAAGGTTAATTTTATGAAAAACTGTATCAAGGTTAATTTTATGAAAAACTGTATCAAGGTTAATTTTATGAAAAACTGTATCAAGGTTAATTTTATGAAAAACTGTATCAAGGTTAATTTTATGAAAAACTGTATCAAGGTTAATTTTATGAAAAACTGTATCAAGGTTAATTTTATGAAAAACTGTATCAAGGTTAATTTTATGAAAAACTGTATCAAGGTTAATTTTATGAAAAACTGTATCAAGGTTAATTTTATGAAAAACTGTAAGAGTTTGAGGCACTGGCTATGACTGGCCTAAAATTTGATGTGAAGTTACTACAATCTCAAACCATTTGAAACCAAGGAAACAGTTACTAATATAGTTTCAATAAATTATAGAACAGAACAGAAATTTTATTTCAGATTTGAGCAAAGCTCCTC
The DNA here is from genome assembly GCA_032209605.1 of Mactromeris polynyma. Taxonomy (NCBI): domain Eukaryota; kingdom Metazoa; phylum Mollusca; class Bivalvia; order Venerida; family Mactridae; genus Mactromeris; species Mactromeris polynyma. Next base: position 26,229,214 of record JASFXZ010000001.1, read on the forward strand.
ATCCATACAACATATGTACAACATATTGTCAAGGTAAAAACTGAGGTAACAATTTACAGAAGTCTTCATCTTCTTGTTTTTCACTAGTTAAGCCATACCAATTCCAAACGCAATTTTTCCGACTTTTTCCCCAATGCTTATTTTATTACATTTCGCATGTGCATTTTTCATCAGATCACATATGAATATTCACACTTAAACAAGTTTTATGCACAAAATTTCCATTTTTTTCTCCTCTGAATTTAAACACAACTGTCCACTTTGCTGTCACCTTGACCTTTGTCAACTGACTTCATGTGTAAGGACATTCTTAAAATATTTGTTTGTAACTTTGTTTGCAGTACTCGTCACGAGTTCTCTTGCCTTCTATTTCCCTTCTATAGTAGTGTAGTTTGTTTGTATTTGTGTTTATTTATCGTCGCCACCGGTTTCCCATATGGGCGACGCCTCCAGAAGAATGTTAGTCATATTAGATTTTTTGGAGGATAGTGCATGATACAGGAGATGCCCCAGTTCCAGAAACACCCCTGGTTCTTTTACGTGCTTGATGTAAAGCATCATATACGGGACATCGGTTTTTAAAGTCTCGTCCGATAGACTGTTAGTATGGTCAGTGATGGAGTGGGGAATCGAACCTGCGATCCCTGGATTACAAGTCCAGCCCCTTACCACTGGACCACAGATCCGCTACTATAGTATTGTACATATATTACTCTATATATATAGAAGGGATGAAGGGAGAGAACTAGTGACAATCTCCTGTGATTGCGACAGACAAACATTTTTCTAGGATGGCCAAAAATATTTTGTACTAAGTTCTGTTGAAACCAACTATAAACAATAATAATATACATGTACTTGAAATCTCTTAATATAATATCAATCTATTTTAGCTACATGATATGCTCCCTATTTTCATATCAGAATGTTATGTAAATCACCATGGGACGATAAGTATTGAGACACTGCATTCAAGTCCTCAATGGGCTGTTGAGTATGTCCTGATAAAACTGCTTTTTTTGGCGTAGCTGTATAACATTTTGACCTACATTTTTACCAACCATATGTTGTCCTCACAGCGGGCTTTTTTCACTAAAGAGGCACCAAATGGTGTTTCATTCACCCAAGTGGCACCAAAAAGGGTTTTCGTAAGATGTGCGTTGTTAGCAGTTCAATTTAGCTAGAAGTAGTTAATATCTTAAGCATTTATAAAATGACCCTGATAAGACAGGTCCATGATTAAAGTACGAGATCGTATATAGATCCGAGTTAATTTTTTGTAAGGATTTATTTTCAACATGTTTTAAAAAAACATTATTTCATTGAACATACCGAAGACATCATTCTATCTACGCTGTTTATCTTTTTTGAAGATATTTCTTGTTTCTGTTGTCAACTATGGAATGCTATAGACTGTATGCATATTTTTAAATCTTACTAAAATTAGATTGCCAAAATATTGTGCAGTACTTATATGCATATTCCATTTTCATTTACTTCAGAATACTGAACAAATTAGAGGTAGTTGGCCAATGAAAACATGTTTTAGAGAATAATGACCAATAGACATAGTGGATACACTAACAGTAGTCTACACTAATTTTGTGTGATTTCAGATGTTTTACAAGCCAAAATCAGTATTGTTACATTTTGAACAGTACATTGTATAAAACCATGCTTTTGTGAAAAGGAAAAATTACACTTTTATTAAATCGCAAACATTTTCATGTTGCTATTAAATTTACCACTCCATTATATACAGTATTTTTAAAAGATGCGTAAGCTGTGAGCCACAGTCCTGACAATGCTATGTAATCATACCATGTTATCCTATTGGATCCAAGTTTTAAATCTTGATCCGTGCAGCATTCGATTGTCAGTCCATGATGTTTTCCTTCAGTCATTGGTTCAATTATACATTTTTTGACAATATTTACATCTCCATCATGAACAGCAACAAATATTTTCTTACACTGAAAACAATAGTGTAGAAAGTGATAAAAATAGTAGAATTAGCAATATTGGGAAATGAGTATTTTGCATGTTACAATGGTATCAAAATGAAATTGTTATTAAAATGGGTAAATCCTAAATTATTTGATCATTTGTAACTTCCAGCTTCTAAAAATAAGAGGGTACAATGTATTTTTTTGTGTCTGACTTGCTGTACATAGCAGAAGATAGACATTCAAAAACACATGATATTATAATATATAAATGTCTTCGGCAAGTTTTGCAATTGGAATGTGTGAAGCTGCTGTTTGTACTCCCATGTAGGTGATGATACCCTCACGTGTAGGTGATTATACCCTCTAATGTAGGTGATTATACCCTCACATGTAGGTGATTATACCCTCACATGTAGGTGATTATACCCTCACATGTAGGTGATTATACCCTCACATGTAGGTGATTATACCCTCACATGTAGGTGATTATACCCTCACATGTAGGTGATTATACCCTCACATGTAGGTGATTATACCCTCACATGTAGGTAATTATACCCTCACATGTAGGTGATTATACCCTCACATGTAGGTGATTATACCCTCACATGTAGGTGATTATACCCTCACATGTAGGTAATTATACCCTCACATGTAGGTGATTATACACTCACATGTAGGTGATTATACCCTCACATGTAGGTGAGTATACCCTCACATGTAGGTAATTATACCCTCACATGTAGGTGATTATACCCTCACATGTAGGTGATTATACACTCACATGTAGGTGATTATACCCTCACATGTAGGTGAGTATACCCTCACATGTAGGTGATTATACCCTCACATGTAGGTGATTATACACTCACATGTAGGTGATTATACCCTCACATGTAGGTGAGTATACCCTCACATGTAGGTGATTATACCCTCACATGTAGGTGATTATACCCCTCACATGTAGGTGATTATACCCTCACATGTACTCACATGTAGGTGATTATATCCTCACATGTAGGTGATTATACCCTCACATGTAGGTGATTATGCCCTCACATGTAGGTGATTATACCCTCACATGTAGGTGATTATGCCCTCACATGTAGGTGATTATACACTCACATGTAGATGATTATACCCTCACATGTAGGTGATTATACCCTCATGTGTAGGTGATTATACCCTCACATGTAGGTGATTATACCCTGACATGTAGGTGATATACCCTCACATGTAGGTGATTATGCCCTCACATGTAGGTCATTACATCCTCACATGTAGGTGATTATACCCTCACATGTAGGTGATTATGCCCTCACATGTAGGTGACTATACCCTCACTTGTACTCACATGTAGGTGATTATACCCTCACATGTAGGTGATTATACCCTAACATGTAGGTGATTATACCCTCACATGTAGGTGATTATATCCTCACATGTAGGTGATTATACCCTCACATGTAGGTGATTATACCCTCACATGTAGGTGATTATACCCTCACATGTAGATGATTATACCCTCACATGTAGGTGATTATACCCTCACATGTAGATGATTATACCCTCACATGTAGATGATTATACCCTCACATGTAGGTGATTATATCCTCACATGTAGATGATTATATCCTCACATGTAGATGATTATACCCTCACATGTAGGTGATTATACCCTCACATGTAGGTGATTATATCCTCACATGTAGGTGATTATACCCTCACATGTAGGTGATTATACCCTCACATGTAGGTGATTATACCCTCACATGTAGGTGATTATACCCTCACATGTAGGTGATTATACCCTCACATGTAGGTAATTATACCCTCACATGTAGGTGATTATACCCTCACATGTAAGTGATTATACCCTCTAATGTAGGTGATTATACCCTCTAATGTAGGTGATTATACCCTCACATGTACTCACATGTAGGTGATTATACCCTCACATGTAGGTGATTATACCCTCACGTGTACTCGCATGTAGGTGGTTATACCCTCACATGTACTCACATGTAGGTGATTATACCCTCACATGTAGGTGATTATACCCTCACATGTAGGTGATTATACCCTCACATGTAGGTGTTTATACCCTCACATGTAGGTGTTTATACCCTCACATGTACTCACATGTAGGTGATTATACCCTCACATGTAGGTGATTATACCCTCACCTATAGGTGATTATACCCTCACATGTAGGTGATTATACCCTCACCTATAGGTGATTATACCCTCACATGTAGGTGATTATACCCTCACCTATAGGTGATTATACCCTCACATGTAGGTGATTGTACCCTCACATGTACTCATGTGTAGGTGATTATACCCTCACATGTAGGTGATTATACCCTCACATGTAGGTGATTATACCCTCACGTGTACTCGCATGTAGGTGGTTATACCCTCACATGTACTCACATGTAGGTGATTATACCCTCACATGTAGGTGATTATACCCTCACGTGTACTCGCATGTAGGTGGTTATACCCTCACATGTACTCACATGTAGGTGATTATACCCTCACATGTAGGTGATTATACCCTCACATGTAGGTGATTATACCCTCACATGTAGGTGATTATACCCTCACATGTAGGTGATTATACCCTCACCTATAGGTAATTATACCCTCACATGTGGGTGATTATACCCTCACATGTAGGTGATTATACCCTCACATGTAGGTGTTTATACCCTCACATGTACTCACATGTAGGTGATTATACCCTCACATGTAGGTGATTATACCCTCACGTGTACTCGCATGTAGGTGATTATACCCTCACATGTACTCACATGTAGGTGATTATACCCTCACATGTAGGTGATTATACCCTCAAATGTACTCACGTGTATGTGATTATACCCTCACATATACTCACATGTAGGTGATTATACACTCATATACATGTAGTTGATTATACACTCATATACATGCAGGTGATTATACCTTCACATATATATATATATAGGTGATTATACCCTCACATGTACTTGCATTCAGGTGATTATACCCATAAATCTTTATTCATACCGGAAAGGTTCATGACTCATGGTTAGAGTTACGATTAATGTTCTTGATATATATCCGTTCAAAAGACGAGTGCCTCACTTCAGTTTCCTTGACTGGTGCTTGCACGACTGTCTGGTTTAAAACCGAAAGTAAAAAATCATCAATAATTCGCGTAAAATTCAGGTAAAGACGTATAAAATAATAACAAGGACAATCAAAAATGTGAAAGAACAGCCATAAAATCTGGGACACATATATACACAATGTATATATTGGTCCAAGATCAAGTGATGAGCGATCAAAATCGAAAGCAGATACAAACGTTAACTGTACGAATTTGACTCACTCCGTGATCCATCAAGGCGTCAGTCTGATATCCACATGTATTTATGATTTCATATGATCACGTGGATCCTGTATCTCTGCCGCCTTACTATAAAGTTAGTTCCATTACGATTATTCTGGTCAACAGACAATGCAGTGCAATATTATGCTCGAGTGTGGGATTTCCCATTCTAAAAATAGCGCATATAAAAGGTCTATCTAAATCTCAACAGTTGAGGCCGATTTACATATTTTATTTCTCAACGGGTGAGGCCGGACCGCCTACTGGATAGATAGTTTGGAATTAAAGCTTAATGATAAAAAGTAAAAAGGCATCCTCTTCTTATAGAATAGTTTTCAATCAAGTATTGATGGTTAAATGATTCAATAATATATAAGATATCACTTAAAAGTTGTTTTTGCAACCAACGCATCTAAAATTCGAATTTAAGATACAAATTAGTTTTTCATGAGAAGCATTTATTTCCAACGAGTGAAATCTTGTTCAATATTTAACCTGAGTTTGATACGTTTTATTTCTATCTAACGATGGTCGCCGATGAAGAGCATTTTTTAAGCAGTATATAAATACTAAATGACTGAAGTTTATTTGGTAAATAATCACCACTTTGCGATGTATAGAGTATGAAAGTGTGCTAATTGCACGTCTTTGGTTTGAGATCTTCACTCATGATAATCAAAGTGTGATACATGTATACAACTGAGACCCTTTTCAACAAATGAAGTGTGCACATACGTATGGTGGCATATTACTGCCACCAGTTAGCATGATAGCGTTCGCCAATTGTTTCGTGTTAACCACTTAATTATTACGATAATTATCTAGCTTTCTAGTTAATATTCGTGATACATTTTCGGTAAGATAAATATCATGAAACTAGAAACAGGCTTGAAAGTGCCCAGAACTGCCACCTATTACCTTTTTATGATGTACATTTGTATTACACTAGATTTAAGTGGTAACACGAATCTTATCTAGTTGATCACTTATTATGTTACTTAATAACTCAAATTCGCGAATTTCACTTAAGATTCGTGTTACCACATATTCATTTTTGGGCTTCTACATGTAAGTGGTAACACGAATCTTATCTAGTTGACCACTTATTATGTTACTTAATAACTCAAATTCGCGAATTTCACTTAAGATTCGTGTTACCACTTACATGTAGAAGCCAAAAACGCATTTATAAATAAGTGTTGCCACTTAAATCTAGTGTAATACCTCATAAAAACGTAAGAGGTGGCAGTTCTGGGCACTTTCAAGCCTGCTTCTAGTTGTATGATATTTATCTTACCGAAAATTTATCACGAATATTAACTAGATAGCTAGATAATTATCGTAATAATTAAGTGGTTAACACGAATTAATTCGCGAACGCTATCGTGCTAACTGGTGGCAGTAATATGCCACCATATATAAGATAACAATATACAATTGACCTTTCTGCAGATATTGATTGACAGCTCGCGTAAGCCAATCGCGTTGCAGTATTTGAGCACACCTCCGGCATTGTTTTATCGACGCCATTTTGTTAGACAACCGCTACAGTTGTCAACAAATTCGTCTAAGAGTGATAGTTTTCGGGAAAGCAAATTACAGGGTGTTTATTAATGATCTAAGACAATGGTGAAAAGGTGTAGCTTCGGGCTGTGTGATAGTAACAATAGATGTCCAGACTGATAGGTGGCGTGAAATTCTTACCTTTTCCAAATCCTAAGACAAATGCATGCAGTGGATAAGTTGTGCGGCAGACCGCATCACGAGTTAAATCCGTCTAAATTAACGCAAACAGATATGCCCCATTGATAAAAAGATAACTTTTAGTTTGGTATGTGTTACTTTTACCTTTAAATATCAGTTTGACTGGGAGGGGACAAACGTTACAAGTTAATGAAAAGTCTGGCCTTAAAACATGAAGAAACACAAATTTACAACTAAAAATGTATTTATTTCGCACTATTATCCAAGAGATAACATAATCTTATACAATTTATACTTTTAGCTAAAATGTTGCTATATTATGTTATTCCAACCAATCAATTTATTTATGTGAAAATATTTCGAATTAACTATGTTATATCTGCATGTTGAGGGAACATAATATTATTTTTCTAAACTCAAATAACTGACTTATGTCAGCATTCAAGCAAGTATTTGGACTTTGTTTTGTTTAGGACGGACATAATTTTATAAATTTGTAATAAGCCTGAGTTTGTATAACTAAATATGACCAGAATCAATTATAAAATCAATAATTATTGCAATTAATGCGACTGAAACATGTATTGCTATAAACATACATGTGATATACCGGTATTGGTTACTCACTGTCGAGATTTCTTTCGAAAGTAATTTATATGTCAGTAAAGTTCTTATTTCTTCATTGCATGTATTTCAATTGCATTGGGGGCTTACAATTTATGTAAGTATAGAAATTAGTAATATATCTGGTTTAACATCTTAAATATCACACCTACGAGTATGTTGATTTTGTTAAATAAATAAACCTATTTTCTAACATTCAACACAAGCCTGATCATTTATTTTTTATAAATGGTCATTTAGTTAAAGGATATAAAAAATAATTTACATTTCTCAATGTTGCTGTATATATGTGTCGGATGGTGACATCAAAAACTGATTGGATGCATATTGGACTCCCACTGGGCCAGACTATGAAATACTGATGGGGCTGGATAAGATTTATATCTAGATAGTGCACACAGGCGACATTATTGTTTATTGCATAGCATTATATAATGTGTCCAACCTATACAGGTCTTGTGTCTGCCTCTGTTTCTATTTTTATCATAGTATCTTTAAAGTATGATTTCTGGAATTTATAGAAATGTATGTTGCAGGATTTGAAGATTTGAGAAATAATCCTGATATTCTAATGTCCATCCCTTTTTGTAATGTCCATCTCCACACAAAATAAGGTTGATTTATGTACACAAACACAACTATACCTAAACTTGATGACTAAAATGACTTTCATTCACACTAAATAAAATTATAAATAAAATTATACATAAGGGTACTTTTCCCCCCAGTAATGCCAGACAATTTCATGTGATATGAAGAAGATGAATTGATTAAAAAGTTCATAACAGTTGTTGATTAATGTGAAATCATGATTAATCATATTTGTTACGAACGTTACGAATGCCTATAACAACCGAGTAGCATTTTCGTTAAAACTTACGAATTCGTAGCGTCTGCTTGCGTACGGAAATATTGATAAAACGCTCTTGCGATCGTAAGAACGTCGTAAGAAAATCTTACGAAAATTTTGTACGTAAGAACGTTGATAAAACGGGCCCATTAATAATGATCGTGTTTTGGTGGAAAGATGATATCCATTGGTCGTTGTTGAATGATCGTCCCCAAACAGTGAAAGTCTATTCCGATCAAAACGTGTATGTCTGCATCATGTATTCACATGGCAATTCAAAATACACGTTACTACTTGTATCCGATTCAGTTCGTACATTCCCTTCACCAGACATACCATTTCAATCACATTCATTGAGAAATATTTCATTAATTACAATCAAATAAGCATTTTAGTCACAAAATCAATCTCCAACCCCGCTTCGTAAATACCGACAAGCGTTTGTCAGGTAGATCGAGCAAGAATAGTCGCCCCTGACAAATGTTATACTAGGGCATCAATGAAAATATACGTAGAACGATAAAATAACAGTCAATGTATATGCTGGAACTTCTTTTTAAACAAAATACGAGCAGCAAATTGTAGATTTCGAAAATACTAGCATTTTCCTTATATTTAAGATAAAAGTTAAGACTGCTAAAGAGGTACCTTACAATTAAGGAGAACAATAAGCAATATCTTAAGATAATATGCTTTGGGAATACCGCTTAAGATTTTTCTTGAAATCTAAGGAATAAATGTAAGAAAAATCTTAAATTTAATGGAAATCTTAGGATTTAAGATAAATTTTCAACTTAAGATGTATATTGAATACAGGCCCAGTTCTCCCAATGTATCTTACTAAAGCGGTTTATTCAACCGTAACGGTGCAGACATAACGTAAACATTGACTCTAGTGTATCAAACCTCGCCTGTAAGACAACTCCACGAGATATCCGACTTAGACCACGTGACTAGCTACACACGAAAATCTCGTGCAATTTCCCCTCAAAAATACCATGTATAGTGTTACCCCATAGCTGATTTTGTATCACGACTTACGGAGGGCGCAAAAAGCTATTCCAAATAAATATTGTAGTCATGCACATATACATGTATTACATTACCGAAAAATGAAGAGCTTTAATCCATTCCCGTTACCAAGCTAAGGAACTTCCTTTCTGGTATCAAACTTAGCTAGTGAAAAAATGTCAGCTGTTCGCTGAATGATGCGGTCGAACGAATTTGAAACCCAGCAACACTTATTGACCGCCGTATTTTTACTGAAACACACTGCAAACGATATTCGCCGCCGTAAACAAACGAACACACGAAACGAAGCGACATTTGACCGAACATCCAAACTAATGCCTTACTTTTAAAGCTTATACAACGTATATAACAGAACAGACTGCAACTCACAGAGCTTCTGGTAAGTATTACTAACATACCACAAGACAACCATCGTGTAATGGCGATGTAACACGAAAGAAGCAAACACAAAATAATAAACAAATACGAACTTTGTTTAAACGTTCCGAAAGTAAAATGATTTTAGAAAACACTGGAGAAAATATCATCAATAGGAATCATTTCAACTTTTTTGAGTCGTTTCCAGTCCAGAAATAGTCCGTATAACCTTGCAACAGCTTGCATATTCACACACAAAACATTTGTGATGTCTCGAAAATATGTGATAATAAGGTTGTCATCGCGTTTTTTTTAAATGCCTATTATTGGTGATCGAATGAACATGCACGTCGATCTTCGTTTCTAAACTGAGCGTTTAGGAATGTCACTTTCAATGTAAAAAAGTTGGTTGCCGCGATGAATTCAAAGCGGAACCAACACCAAAACCTTCGAAAAAAATCATCTGCAAAAGTTCTTTCAGTGCTTTGATTTACTTTGTATGACTCATTGGAATGGAATTATTTCTCACGGTGTCTCTTGACGTTGATTGGTCAAGCTGCTGTCAACAGAACTATGCTAATTGAATATGCCCTCACAAGTAGTCTCCCTTCTGTCTAAATACAGTGAAACCTCGATAATAGGACTACCATTTATTCTGAAGAACGGCGAACTGAGTTGTGAAGGAGGTGTGATTATTTAGAGTCGTATTTAGGAGGTGGTTCTCATTTAGAGATGGTCTTTATGAAAGAATATAATGTAATTAAGATGTTAGCGGGGTATTCGACGCCAAGATTTGTAGACTTGTACCCAACTTGTTCATCATCTTCTTTACCTTAGATTTAGGTCGCATATAATCAATTGATAGGTCATTGAAATTTGGGTTTTCATAAATATGTGAACGCCTCGGATTAGCCAATCAGAATGTAGGGATTTCCTGAATTTGGAATTGTTCCAACATGTCATCCCTACTTTAACATGTCATTTTGAACAACTGTATCAACGGAATATACGACAAGGAAAGGCTTATCATGAAGAATGTTGATTTAGATCTATGATTGCGGAAATTGAAGGGTAAAAATATAGGCCGATGTTCATTGTCATCTACAGAGTGTCGACATTGGTGATCATGTGACTTTAGTGCGTGCAGATCTACAGACTACGCTCATAGATGTTTTAAGGGTTTTAGACGCATCGGTATTGTGCTCGCTTGTGCTACACGAGTCACAGCGGTGCGTAAGCCAATCAAATCTATGCAACATTTGGACAGCTGAACTTTGTATGTAAATATGACTTGAATGTGGACATTCGTATCTATGATTGTACTACTATGGTGGAATATTTCTGCCACCAGTTAACTATTTAATTAACTAGATAATTATGTGGTTATCACGTTAAAGAAACTATATAACTTATGTGGCTATCACGTTAAAGAAACTAGATAACTACTTAATTAACTAGATAATAATGTGGTTAACTAGATAAGTATCGTGATAATATTTCGTACCAGATAAATATCTTAACACGAACAATTGTCTGATAGTGCCCACCGACAGTCCGTAGCCAGAGGTCCTCTCACGGGGGATTGTGTAAATATAGAAGCGTTTCCTGCGTGTTCTGGTTATTTAACGTAACAGTAAAGTTATTTATCAAGTGTGATTTTGTTACTATAGCCATTAATCGAAAGAAAGGGCGATCCTTGGATGTCCCTGAGCGTCCCACAGCTGGTGAATGTCCAAGCAGTCGATTCACATGTTTCTGTGTACAAATATAAGTGCCAAACCATTAAATCCACCTTCCAAGTTTTTAATCTTCTGAAGGCACTAAAGCTTCGTCCGCATAAACAAGAGCCAGCAGACAAACATAGGATCAGTTGGAATATTGCATTTATATTTGGGAAATAGTTTGCGTCACAGAGTTTTTACCCTTCATGTAGAAACATGGGTATTCGGCGCAGTACTAAGCTGGGCTTTGCTATACTCAAGTCCATTTTACAACTTGCTGATTTCGAACAAATCAGCGTCCTGTTTACAAACCCAGTCCAAAATTGTCTCCGACATTTATAACCTTATATTTGATTGGCTTACGCGTCGCTGAATAAATTCGTCTGCTCAAGAAATAAATCATGGTTTGAGTACAGACATAGTGTGAACTTTATACTTCAAAATAAACAAATTATTTTGCATTACATTTTCTATAATTGTATACTTTTAATATTCCGTTGTCTTTATTTATTGATTAAATAAACACGTGTTCGTGCAATAACTCAAAATCTTAAACTATAAAACTACAACATCTTTTGTTATTTCAATTTGAACCGATCATCTTTATTACAGATATTTCTTGTTTAATATTAGCATATCCACCTAGCAGGTTCTGTGGGAAACTCACTTGCCATTGGTAAGTTATCAAAACAAGTCTTTTATTTTGTCTTCCATTTCATCTGTTGCTGTCTGCCAACATTGACTGCGAAGCTATTGTTTTGTTATTAACACCTCATTTCTAAAATCTTTGATAACATATTTCCTCTGATTAATTGTCATCACACATCTATTATTATATCTGAACTGTTAAGTTATTATCAAAGCCCTAAAGGTCACACATCTATTGTTATATCTGAAATGTTTATTTATCACCAAAGCCCATAAGGTCTGGCTTCCTAATTATCTTTGTTTTAGGTGTGTATAAATACATGTAACTTTATATGCTAAAGAGAAATAAGAATTCATTAAAAGGAGTACCTTTACTTTACATTTAACTGGAGTACCAGAAAGAATTTGCATTTAGGTTATTTTATTTTAATATTCACTGGAGTACCAGCTTGATATACATATCGGAGAACCATAACTTTAGATTAATATTTATAACTTATATGACTGGATTTCCAGATCGATGCTCTTCTAAAGCACTCTGTTTTAAGTTATCCCAATATCTGCTGACAACTGGCAACACACAATTCCTATGAAGTCTTGTGAAAGCAGTATGACCAGGGAAGGATAGACTTAAAAATCTGGCAAACATGGCAACCTTTGTAAAGTTGTTCCCTGATAATATAATGGATGAGAGGGCCTGGAAGTTACATAAATACACTCCATTTGGCAGCATTGGGGAGCTTGACCATCTATATGCAACATGTTTTTCATCAACAATAAGTTTATTGATGACTTAGGCCTCCAGCCCATAACATAATATATTACAATTTATATGTTATTTTTCAATTGTGCGTACACAGGTAAGTAGTGTGGAAAGAACAAAGGTTGTAAATGCAATGAGTATAACATAATTGTACAATTGCAATGTACATATAAACATTTCGATAACATAAACATAATAACAGTCCATATAGTATGAGCTTTACAATCGTATCTACTACAGGTAAGTATAGTAGAGACAAAACAGTTTTTAATTATAATTGCAGTATCATCTTTTTACGCAATGAAGCAAAGTGAATATAAAAAGCCACATTTTTAATAAGGCTCTCATTTCTGCTTGATAGCGATGTATGTAGCTTATGACATGACGTATTAACAAAATATTTCTTTGGGATGTATAAACTACGTAAGTCAACATAAACGGGGCAAACTAAAAGAAAAAGTAATTCATCCTCCAAAACGTTCATTGAACACACTCTACAGTTGCAATTTTCTTGTATAACATTATGATATCTTTTTCTAACAATTTCTAGGTGAGGTAAGCCCGTTATAAACTGAGCATAGCTATGTCTAAATATTCTAACATTTAGTATTGAAAGATATGATTCCCTTCCATAGTCAGCTTTAATGTTTTTGTATACTTTATAAGACGCTGAAGATTCTAAAGTATTATACCAGCCTTGGAGGTATTTATCTTTCAGTCTTAGAGTAAATGACTCAAGAAATAAGTTTTCATTTTGTACCCCTTGGTTTAACCAGACATAACCAAAACCATTGCTACATAGAATATACTCAATTTCATTTGCCCAGTTAAAATACTTGATGCACGACGTACTTACTAACATATTGTAACATTTCCTAACATATCTTGTATTTAGCATTTTTAGAATTTTGAACCAAAATTTAATACAACGTCTAGCAGACTCTATACATATCGGATAACGTCCACAATCCGCAAGTACTGCAGCATTTAAGGAAGATTTGTTAACACACATAAATCGTTTACATGCTAAACGAAGTACATTTTCACTATTTTCTCTAGTCTGAAAGCCCCATATTTCAGCCCCATATAAAACAACAGGTAATATTTTGGTATCAAACAATTTGAAAAATACGTGATAAGGTAGTTGGCCATACTGGTATAATGATGACAACATGGAAAATAGTGTTCGTTTAGCTTTCAATGCAAGCTCGCTAGACATAATGTTTAATGACAAACTCGAGGTAAACGTTACTCCGACATACGTAAATACATTGACAATTTCTAATTTCTGATCAATATAAAAGAATTGTTCATGACGAGCTAATTTACCACCCTTTTTGAAAACCATGACTTTTGTTTTTGATGTATTGACTTTCATATAACTTGTTTCACAGTATTGATGTAGAACACGCAATTGGTATTGAAGTCCGTTCACAGTACCCGCCATTAAAGCAACATCATCAGCAAACATGAGCAACCATATTGATAGTTCATTTGGCATAACCTGTATACCTTTTATATTTTCATCATTGTCAGGGCCGTAAATTGCCTCCCCTGGAAGGGGAGGCACCCGCCGAGTGGAGCGAGGCAAAAAAAAATTTGGACCCTTTTTAGACAAAAAAATGATTTTTTTTTCAGCCCGCAATAGGAGGCAACTGCCTACATGCCTCCATGTAATTTACGGCCCTGATTGTTCATCACTATTGCTAGTTCATTTATGAATAGAGAGAATAATTTAGGCGAAACCAAGCAACCTTGTTTAAGACCCACTGGACAATCAAAATACTCTGATAATTCACCGTTCGCGCGCACACAGGATTTAACATGTTTATACATTCCAACAATAGCACTTAAAAGTTTCCCTCGTAATTCAGCTTTGTATAAAACTGACCATAATTTATCACGGTGGACTGAATCAAATGCAGTCTTAAAATCAATGAATGCAACATACATTTTTCCTCTCTTTTTTGATAGTAACTTAAAAATGAGAGATTGAAGGACGAACGCATTATCAACTGTAGAATAATTTGATCTGAATCCAGACTGTGATTCGTCGATCTTGTCATATTATATGTGCGTAAAATGATAGTCGTCTGTTTATCACACTTGTGTAAATTTTTCCCAGAATATCTAATAATGAAATTCCACGATAATTAGATGGGGTATTACGGTCACCTTTCTTGTGAAGTGGAATTATTATAGCACTACTCCATGCATCAGGAAATTCGCCATTGTCAAAAAGTCTATTAAATAGATTCACTATTAATGGCATTAATAAGTCATAAGTATATTTGAAGAAACGTGGTGGAATTCCGTCTTGACCCGGTGACTTAGAAGAGTCCATAGCACGAATACTCAAAATAATTTCCTCCTCGGTAATTTCACTATTGAAAATTCCATCCTCCACCTCGGGTATATCTTCCTCGTCATCGAGTATCAAGTTAGTTTCTGTTTCACTGGTTCCTTGAAAAAGGCTTTCGAAGTGTAATTTCCATGCGTCTATAGAAATATTATTGTTTACGCTTGTTGGCGACGTGAATTGTTTTAGTTTCTTCCAAAATGATCTAGGATTACTCGCGCTATTAATTAAATCATCGAGTTGTCTGCAGTAATACGCTCGTTTCTTTTCTTCACAAATACATTTAAAGTGCTTTTTAGCGCACATAAATTGCTCGAGATTTGCGCTAGATCTCGATTTTCTATACTTCCGTAGATTTCTAACTTTACGTTTTTTCAATGAATAACACTCGCTGTCGAACCATTTTGGTTGATTATTTGTCATCTTGTTCCGTTTTGATTTCATAACACAAAATTTAGAGTCATTCATCACCTCCATAACTGATTTTAAAATGTCGTTAATTTCGTTGTTTGGATTCTTTATATAACTCGTTAATTCTTGCAGTCTATTATGATCAAGTATACCAGATATAGTTTGTCTAAGATATTCTACTGATGCATCGTTGAAATTGAAAACATAATTGTTATTTTGTGTATTTCTAACAGAATACGTATTTTCGACACAATTTAAGGACCGATTACACAATAGCGAAGCTTCAATAGGAAGGTGGCTCGAATCCGTTCCTTCTCCAACATTGAAATCTGATACTATATCAAAAACTGAGTTTGTTACAATCATATAATCTATAACGCTGCTTCCGTTATGACCGATAAATGTTAGGTGGCCTTTGTCTTTATCTCGACCACAACGTCCGTTAACAATAGATAAGGCATACGTTTTGCAAAAATCTAAAAGCTTTTCTCCTGATCTATTAAGAATAAAATCACAAGATGTTCTTAATGGAACCGCATTAAACATTATATCATCATACTCAGACAGTTCTGGTATGTTTAAACAATTACTAATAGTATCATTGCAGTTACTGGTTCGAGCATTTAAGTCACCCATTATGATAAAATCGCATGTCTGAAATATGTAAAATACAACACCAATTAAGTCTTAAATATATAAACTGAAGCCATCTTGCCTATTATAAAGCTTGTAGTCCTTGTGGTCTGCTGGGCCATTCCTTGCGCCTCAGTTCCTTAATATGTGTACCGTTTGACCTCCTTTAGTACCTTATGTTTTGTGGATTGTTGTTTTTTCCGGAGATCTGCGTGGGGAGGCATTGTCTTATGTATGTGGCTTTCCCTGTAGTTACGTATTCTCTCTCTTTTCTTGTACTAGCTGTTATAGCCTAATACATTCTGAATATGTTTCTTAACAATTGCTAGAGAAATTTGGTCATGTGCCTTCTAATGAGATTACATAAACAATGTACATGATGACAAACACAAACAGTAAGATGACCAGCAGCATATGGTAATACAATAGCTCATCTCGAGTACAATTTGACTAAATCAAAATATATGTATATAGTAAAAGATATCAACATGTCAATTGATTTCACTCTACAAAGCTTAATGTATGTATCCAAACAAAAGAAAGGTCGGCTAGATACATGAATATATGTGTTAAACATTCAATGACACAATATCCATCAGTTCAGTAAAGTTTCCAATAATTAAGTACAGTGTTCAACTTTGTAATTTCAAGTCTATGCAGATGTCATTATGTAAATTGAGAACAATTTCTACCCAACTGGCTTCTAATAACAGTGAAAATAAACAACATACTCATTTGCATTCAACTACACAGCCAACCGTTCTCATCACTCTTTCCAATGGTTTCTTACAAATACTGCATTCCTTACAGGAAAACAGGTCCAGTAAGGTATGTAGACACTCCTTGGAAACAACATACTTGTCCTCAGTCACTGTCTCCTTAGTGGTATCATTTATTCTTGGTACACCAATGCCTTGTTGTTTCTTTGTTGCCTGGACAGCTTCTTCTTCTTGCACATTGATGTCGAACACATCTTCATCTATGCCACACTCATCAAGAGATTCATCAAACATCTGATTGCCATAAACAGATTTTCAGATGTATATACAATCTGATGTTTAATTGAAGTGGACAATTGTATAACATAATCTGAAAGAAACCATAACAAAGAGAGGCACCAGGCAAGAGAGAGAGAGAGAGAGAGAGAGATATAAGACTAGAGCTTTCACTTCAAGTGATAAATACCCATGCACTACCCCTTTGTCAGACAAAGTTTTAAGAAAAAACAAGATGGTCCCAGTCTATCATCTAGATTGTAATTCGAAAAAGAATTTGTCACACACTACAACTCATCATGTAGATTATTTGTGTAAAGTTTTATTTAAAACTAGAAATGTGCCCATAGACACAGACGTCCCCACTTCCAGCCGTTGTCACAAAAGCTAATGCTATTATTCTGATCATAGTTTGTGAATGTGTATCAAAATTACCAAGAGAACAACTTTACAGATTATGGTGATAAGTTTGCACTTACTGGGCGAAGCGTTGTCCAGTTATAGATAAGAAATGGCATAGTCTACTACCAGACTGATATGCTATTTGACTTTATTAATAGATAAATATATTTAAATAGCAATTAACTCACACAATGGAAATATCCCACTCCTCTGGCTGAAATGTGGGGTCATCCGGGTCATAATCAGGATCATACATGTCTTCCGTGTCGGAACTTGATAAATTCAAACTTCACCCTAAGTACAACAACATATGATATGACATATACATCAAATCATAAAGATCTTGTGTTTTACAAACCAAAATTATCATAAACGAGTGGGCCATAGTGGTTCTGCTTCACTCACTAGTGCGACAGCTCAAATATCATAATTGTACATTACATATAGGCAAAGAGATCATATCCCAAAATAGCCATGTTTTATGATGAATTTGAATAATTTAAACAGATGATGATCCAAAAAATATTCACGATTAATATTATTTCAAAATTGGACTAGTAGTTTCTCACAAGAATATTGTTTTCAGTTTCTACTATACTAACTGGGAAAGTGAAAATGCATGAACACAAATGTTTTTGATGAATTGGAATAATTCAAACTATAATTTTTCACATTCACCTACATCTAGCATTTCTAATCAATTATACAAACTCGGACAATCAGCTTCTGATAAGAAAATGCATGCACTTAGAGACGGAGACAATGGTCCAGACAAACACTATACCTTCCCAAATATCACAAGAGGTATGAAAATAATACTGATATATAGTCTGTTGAACTACTCGCACTCATTTGTTTGAGTTATGTGTTGCACATAAACTGTTGTTTATTCCTTCTTCGGACTCTATATAACTACATGTGATAGTATGCACAGTTAGTATCAATTATTTGTTTCAATGCCATATGACTAGTTAACATAAGTTATATTTGTCAATAGAATGAAATTGACGAAGAATGTAAATATAAATACTTTTTAGCATACATGATGAGAAATGGATAAACTTATTACCTTGTTCCTTTCTTTCTGTTATCATGGATGCTGGTCAGCCTGGAATTGTGTGAGACACCAATAAGAACAGTACTCTTATATGCTTTCCACGAACGAAAGCTTTCATTGATATAAACAAGTTTCACTGAAACCCCTTTTATTTATCATAGATTGTACTGTATACAACAACTTTCAGTGCCAATTAATAACTTATGAAAGAAAATCAAAACCAACATAGTTTTTTATTTAAAGGTAAGGTACTAAGCCATAAAATTTAAAGCTTACATTGCAGTCATCGTGACTTTTGATGAAACATAAGCTTCTGTCGGCACACATTTCTTCACTGTAACTGATGATGGTCCAGTATGCCTGAAAGACACAATCAATAAAACTGTACCGTTTAATTATCATGCAAGAATAAATTATTGTCATTTAGCTAAACATTGTCTTAACTTTTGTTTACTGCAGTAAGACTTCTGATCATTACAAAGTGTGTTATTTTATCTTTGGTCAACAATACCTCATGAGACAAAGCTTCTTTATGATACACAGATAAGTTTTATGTATGGTTTAAAACTTACACTGTCTCAACATTCCTGTCTGCAGCTGAATCACTTCCTTCAGAAACTGGTGAGGCTTCAGGTGCAGGTAGTCTTTGAGTTGACATACCTGGCAATGGTGTCGACATCTGCTGACCTTTTAAGGAAGCAGGTGTTTGAACCTTCATTTCAACGACAGTCTTAGCAATTCTCCTAGAAGCTGTGTATTATAAAAAATATTAATAATTAATATAAGTCATTGTAGCCAAATTGAAATACCACTTACAGGATAGTTAGTAAAGCTGTGTATGGGTCAGATTTATCAATACAATATTTTTATGAATGATCGGAATTCGATGTATCATAAGATGGTAAATAATAAAGAGTCATCCTTATTGTTTATGTCTCAATTATTTGGAACATTAACATGTGCTACATTATTCAAGTTAGGTATGAAATTTCACACATGAATGTGTCAATGCACTAAACGATGTGCCGTAATCCCCTTTCATCATCATTTACTCATTCGACATTTTATGAGGCTGAGTGATTTACTCAATGATATCTGACATCTGCCATTATGTCGTAGAGTAAACCAGTACTTTGTGCATCCTGCTAAAAAATCACGACACACTGTAACACCATCTTATTCCTAACTATAAACTGTAAGACTACTACTTAATTTTCTATGATTCCTATGTTAATAATAGATAAAAAAATATATATGTACCGGTGTAACAGGCCAGTTCTTCCCCCCAGTCCAGTTCTTCCCCGGGGAGGTTTTGGACTAGTCCAGTTCTTCCCCACCCAGTCTGTTTCTTCCCCGGGGAAGTTCTGGACCGGTCCAGTTCTTCCCCCCTAGGAAATTATTTTATTTTCAACTTTCACGCCCTGGAAATTATCTAATTTTTCGTGTTAGGGTGGGGAAGTTCTGGACCGGCCCAGTTCTTCCCCCCTAGGAAATTATTTTATTTTTTCAACTTTTTAACCTTGAAAATGTTCTTATTTTTCATGTTAGGGTGGGGAAGTTCTGGACCGGCCCAGTTCTTCCCCCCTAGGAAATTATTTTATTTTTTCTACTTTTTAACCTTGAAAATGTTCTTATTTTTCATGTTAGGGTGGGGAAGTTCTGGACTAGTCCAGTTATTCCCCCCTAGTAAATTATTTAATATTCAAATTTCTCACGCTGGAAATAATCTAATTTTTCATGTTAGGGTTGGGAAATTCTGGACTGGTCCAGTTCTTCCTCTCCAGGATTTTTTTTGATTTTTTCAACTTTCAGCTGGTCTAATTCTGTCCTCCTAGTTAAATACTTTATTATTTGTGTCTGGGTGGGGAAGTTCTGGACTAGTCCAGTTCTTCTCCCCTAGTAAAATATTATATTTTTTCTTCTTTGGGTGGGGAAGTTCTGGACTAGTCCAGTTCTTCCCCCCTAGGAAATTATTTATTTTCAACTTTCTCACCCTGGAAATTGTCTAATTTTTGTGCAAGGGTGGGGAAGTTCTGGACCGGTCCAGTTCTTCCCCCCTAGCAAATTATTTTATATTCAACTTTCTCACGCTGGAAATAATCTAATTTTTCATGTTAGGGTGGGGAAGTTCTGGACCGGTCCAGTTCTTCCCCCCTAGCAAATTATTTAATATTCAACTTTCTCACGCTGTAAATAATCTTAATTTTTCATGTTAGGGTGGGGAAATTCTGGACTGGTCCAGTTCTTCCCCCGTGCGAAATTATTTAATATTCAACTTTCTCACGCTGTAAATAATCTTATTTTTCATGTTAGGGTGGGGAAGTTCTGGACCAGTCCAGTTATTCCCCCCTAGCAAATTATTTTATATTCAACTTTCTCACGCTGTAAATCGTTTAATTTCTGTGTAAGGGTGGGGAAGTTCTGGACCGGTCCAGTTCTTCCCCCCTAGGAAATTATTTTATATTCAACTTTCTCACGCTGGAAATAATCTAATTTTTCATGCTAGCATGGGGAAGTTCTGGACCAGTCCAGTTATTCCCCCCAAGCAAATTATTTAATATTCAACTTTCTCACGCTGGAAATAATCTAATTTTTCATGTTAGGGTGGGGAAGTTCTGGACCGGTCCAGTTCTTCCCCCCTAGCAAATTATTTAATATTCAACTTTCTCACGCTGTAAATAATCTAATTTTTCATGTTAGGGTGGGGAAGTTATGGACCAGTCCAGTTATTCCCCCCTAGCAAATTATTTAATATTCAACTTTCTCACGCTGTAAATAATCTTAATTTTTCATGTTAGGGTGGGGAAATTCTGGACTGGTCCAGTTCTTCCCCCGTGCGAAATTATTTAATATTCAACTTTCTCACGCTGTAAATAATCTAATTTTTCATGTTAGGGTGGGGAAGTTCTGGACCAGTCCAGTTATTCCCCCCTAGCAAATGATTTAATATTCAACTTTCTCACGCTGTAAATAATCTAATTTTTCATGTTAGGGTAGGGAAGTTCTGGACCAGTCCAGTTATTCCCCCCTAGCAAATTATTTAATATTCAACTTTCTCACGCTGTAAATAATTTAAGACGAAAAAAATAAAATATATTACTAGGGGAGAAGAACTGGACTAGCCCAGAACTTCCCCACCCTAAGAAGAAAAAAAATAAGATAATTTTCCATGGGAGAAGAACTGGACTAGTCCAGAACTTCCCCGCCCTAAGATGAAAAATAAGATCATTGTCTAGGGGAGAAGAACTGGACTAGTCCAGAACTTCCCCGCCCTAAAACAAAAATATTTTACTAGGGGAGAAGAACTGGACTAGTCCAGAACTTCCCCTCCCTAAGATGAAAAAAATAAAATAATTTCCAAGGGGAGAAGAACTGGACTAGTCCAGAACTTCCCCGCCCTAAGATGAAAAGTAAGATCATTGTCTAGGGGAGAAGAACTGGACTGGTCCAGAACTTCCCCGCCCTAAAACAAAAATATTTTACTAGGGGAGAAGAACTGGACTTGTCCAGAACTTCCCCACCCTAAGACGAAAAAAATAAATTATTTTAATAGGGGAGAAGAACTGGACTAGTCCAGAACTTTCCCGCCCTAAAACAAAAATAAAAATATTTTACTAGGGGAGAAGAACTGGACTAGTCCAGAACTTCCCCACCCTAAGACGAAAAAAATAAAATAATTTCCAAGGGGAGAAGAACTGGACTAGTCCAGAACTTCCCCGCCCTAAGATGAAAAATAAGATCATTGTCTAGGGGAGAAGAACTGGACTAGTCCAGAACTTCCCCACCCTAAGACGAAAAAAATAAAATATTTTACTAGGGGAGAAGAACTGGACTAGTCCAGAACTTCCCCACCCTAGGATGAAAAATAAAATAATTTCCAAGGGGAGAAGAACTGGACTAGTCCAGAACTTCCCCGCCCTAAGATGAAAAATAAGATCATTGTCTAGGGGAGAAGAACTGGACTAGTCCAGAACTTCCCCACCCTAAGACGAAAAAAAATAAAATAATTTCCAAGGGGAGAAGAACTGGAGAAGTCCAGTTCTTCCCCACCCAGTCTGTTTCTTCCGCGGGGAAGTTCTGGACCGGTCCAGTTCTTCCCCCCTAGGAAATTATTTTATTTTCAAATTTCACGCCCTGGAAATTATCTAATTTTTCGTGTTAGGGTGGGGAAGTTCTGGACCGGCCCAGTTCTTCCCCCCTAGGAAATTATTTTATTTTTTCAACTTTTTAACCTTGAAAATGTTCTTATTTTTCATGTTAGGGTGGGGAAGTTCTGGACCGGCCCAGTTTTTCCCCCCTAGGAAATTATTTTATTTTTTCAACTTTTTAACCTTGAAAATGTTCTTATTTTTCATGTTAGGGTGGGGAAGTTCTGGACCGGCCCAGTTTTTCCCCCCTAGGAAATTATTTTATTTTTTCAACTTTTTAACCTTGAAAATGTTCTTATTTTTCATGTTAGGGTGGGGAAGTTCTGGACCGGCCCAGTTCTTCCCCCCTAGGAAATTATTTTATTTTTTCAACATTTTAACCTTGAAAATGTTCTTATTTTTCATGTTAGGGTGGGGAAGTTCTGGACTAGTCCAGTTATTCCCCCCTAGTAAATTATTTAATATTCAAATTTCTCACGCTGGAAATAATCTAATTTTTCATGTTAGGGTTGGGAAATTCTGGACTGGTCCAGTTCTTCCCCTCCAGGAAATTATTTCATTTTTTCAACTTTTTAACCTTGAAAATGTTCTTATTTTTCATGTTAGGGTGGGGAAGTTCTGGACTAGTCCAGTTATTCCCCCCTAGTAAATTATTTAATATTCAAATTTCTCACGCTGGAAATAATCTAATTTTTCATGTTAGGGTTGGGAAATTCTGGACTGGTCCAGTTCTTCCCCTCCAGGATTTTTTTTGATTTTTTCAACTTTCAGCTGGTCTAATTCTGTCCTCCTAGTTAAATACTTTATTATTTGTGTCTGGGTGGGGAAGTTCTGGACTAGTCCAGTTCTTCTCCCCTAGTAAAATATTATATTCTTTCTTCTTTGGGTGGGGAAGTTCTGGACTAGTCCAGTTCTTCCCCCCTAGGAAATTATTTATTTTCAACTTTCTCACCCTGGAAATTGTCTAATTTTTGTGTAAGGGTGGGGAAGTTCTGGACCGGTCCAGTTCTTCCCCCCTAGCAAATTATTTTATATTCAACTTTCTCACGCTGTAAATCGTTTAATTTCTGTGTAAGGTTGGGGAAGTTCTGGACCGGTCCAGTTCTTCCCCCCTAGGAAATTATTTTATATTCAACTTTCTCACGCTGGAAATAATCTAATTGTTCATGCTAGCATGGGGAAGTTCTGGACCAGTCCAGTTATTCCCCCCTAGCAAATTATTTAATATTCAACTTTCTCACGCTGGAAAAAATCTAATTTTTCATGTTAGGGTGGGGAAGTTCTGGACCGGCCCAGTTCTTCCCCCCTAGGAAATTATTTTATTTTTTCAACTTTTTAACCTTGAAAATGTTCTTATTTTTCATGTTAGGGTGGGGAAGTTCTGGACTAGTCCAGTTATTCCCCCCTAGTAAATTATTTAATATTCAAATTTCTCACGCTGGAAATAATCTAATTTTTCATGTTAGGGTTGGGAAATTCTGGACTGGTCCAGTTCTTCCTCTTCAGGATTTTTTTTGATTTTTTCAACTTTCAGCTGGTCTAATTCTGTCCTCCTAGTTAAATACTTTATTATTTGTGTCTGGGTGGGGAAGTTCTGGACTAGTCCAGTTCTTCTCCCCTAGTAAAATATTATATTTTTTCTTCTTTGGGTGGGGAAGTTCTGGACTAGTCCAGTTCTTCCCCCCTAGGAAATTATTTATTTTCAACTTTCTCACCCTGGAAATTGTCTAATTTTTGTGTAAGGGTGGGGAAGTTCTGGACCGGTCCAGTTCTTCCCCCCTAGCAAATTATTTTATATTCAACTTTCTCACCCTGGAAATTGTCTAATTTTTGTGTAAGGGTGGGGAAGTTCTGGACCGGTCCAGTTCTTCCCCCCTAGGAAATTATTTTATATTCAACTTTCTCACGCTGGAAATAATCTAATTTTTCATGTTAGGGTGGGGAAGTTCTGGACCGGTCCAGTTCTTCCCCCCTAGCAAATTATTTAATATTCAACTTTCTCACGCTGTAAATAATCTTAATTTTTCATGTTAGGGTAGGGAAATTCTGGACTGGTCCAGTTCTTCCCCCGTGCGAAATTATTTAATATTCAACTTTCTCACGCTGTAAATAATCTTATTTTTCATGTTAGGGTGGGGAAGTTCTGGACCAGTCCAGTTATTCCCCCCTAGCAAATTATTTTATATTCAACTTTCTCACGCTGTAAATCGTTTAATTTCTGTGTAAGGGTGGGGAAGTTCTGGACCGGTCCAGTTCTTCCCCCCTAGGAAATTATTTTATATTCAACTTTCTCACGCTGGAAATAATCTAATTTTTCATGCTAGCATGGGGAAGTTCTGGACCAGTCCAGTTATTCCCCCCTAGCAAATTATTTAATATTCAACTTTCTCACGCTGGAAATAATCTAATTTTTCATGTTAGGGTGGGGAAGTTCTGGACCGGTCCAGTTCTTCCCCCCTAGCAAATTATTTAATATTCAACTTTCTCACGCTGTAAATAATCTTAATTTTTCATGTTAGGGTGGGGAAATTCTGGACTGGTCCAGTTCTTCCCCCGTGCGAAATTATTTAATATTCAACTTTCTCACGCTGTAAATAATCTTATTTTTCATGTTAGGGTGGGGAAGTTCTGGACCAGTCCAGTTATTCCCCCCTAGCAAATTATTTTATATTCAACTTTCTCACGCTGTAAATCGTTTAATTTCTGTGTAAGGGTGGGGAAGTTCTGGACCGGTCCAGTTCTTCCCCCCTAGGAAATTATTTTATTTTTTCAACTTTTTAACCTTGAAAATGTTCTTATTTTTCATGTTAGGGTGGGGAAGTTCTGGACCGGCCCAGTTCTTCCCCCCTAGGAAATTATTTTATTTTTTCAACATTTTAACCTTGAAAATGTTCTTATTTTTCATGTTAGGGTGGGGAAGTTCTGGACTAGTCCAGTTATTCCCCCCTAGTAAATTATTTAATATTCAAATTTCTCACGCTGGAAATAATCTAATTTTTCATGTTAGGGTTGGGAAATTCTGGACTGGTCCAGTTCTTCCCCTCCAGGAAATTATTTCATTTTTTCAACTTTTTAACCTTGAAAATGTTCTTATTTTTCATGTTAGGGTGGGGAAGTTCTGGACTAGTCCAGTTATTCCCCCCTAGTAAATTATTTAATATTCAAATTTCTCACGCTGGAAATAATCTAATTTTTCATGTTAGGGTTGGGAAATTCTGGACTGGTCCAGTTCTTCCCCTCCAGGATTTTTTTTGATTTTTTCAACTTTCAGCTGGTCTAATTCTGTCCTCCTAGTTAAATACTTTATTATTTGTGTCTGGGTGGGGAAGTTCTGGACTAGTCCAGTTCTTCTCCCCTAGTAAAATATTATATTCTTTCTTCTTTGGGTGGGGAAGTTCTGGACTAGTCCAGTTCTTCCCCCCTAGGAAATTATTTATTTTCAACTTTCTCACCCTGGAAATTGTCTAATTTTTGTGTAAGGGTGGGGAAGTTCTGGACCGGTCCAGTTCTTCCCCCCTAGCAAATTATTTTATATTCAACTTTCTCACGCTGTAAATCGTTTAATTTCTGTGTAAGGTTGGGGAAGTTCTGGACCGGTCCAGTTCTTCCCCCCTAGGAAATTATTTTATATTCAACTTTCTCACGCTGGAAATAATCTAATTGTTCATGCTAGCATGGGGAAGTTCTGGACCAGTCCAGTTATTCCCCCCTAGCAAATTATTTAATATTCAACTTTCTCACGCTGGAAAAAATCTAATTTTTCATGTTAGGGTGGGGAAGTTCTGGACCGGCCCAGTTCTTCCCCCCTAGGAAATTATTTTATTTTTTCAACTTTTTAACCTTGAAAATGTTCTTATTTTTCATGTTAGGGTGGGGAAGTTCTGGACTAGTCCAGTTATTCCCCCCTAGTAAATTATTTAATATTCAAATTTCTCACGCTGGAAATAATCTAATTTTTCATGTTAGGGTTGGGAAATTCTGGACTGGTCCAGTTCTTCCTCTCCAGGATTTTTTTTGATTTTTTCAACTTTCAGCTGGTCTAATTCTGTCCTCCTAGTTAAATACTTTATTATTTGTGTCTGGGTGGGGAAGTTCTGGACTAGTCCAGTTCTTCTCCCCTAGTAAAATATTATATTTTTTCTTCTTTGGGTGGGGAAGTTCTGGACTAGTCCAGTTCTTCCCCCCTAGGAAATTATTTATTTTCAACTTTCTCACCCTGGAAATTGTCTAATTTTTGTGTAAGGGTGGGGAAGTTCTGGACCGGTCCAGTTCTTCCCCCCTAGCAAATTATTTTATATTCAACTTTCTCACCCTGGAAATTATCTAATTTTTCATGTTAGGGTGGGGAAGTTCTGGACCGGTCCAGTTCTTCCCCCCTAGCAAATTATTTAATATTCAACTTTCTCACGCTGTAAATAATCTTAATTTTTCATGTTAGGGTGGGGAAATTCTGGACTGGTCCAGTTCTTCCCCCGTGCGAAATTATTTAATATTCAACTTTCTCACGCTGTAAATAATTTAAGACGAAAAAAATAAAATATATTACTAGGGGAGAAGAACTGGACTAGCCCAGAACTTCCCCACCCTAAGAAGAAAAAAAATAAGATAATTTTCCAGGGGAGAAGAACTGGACTAGTCCAGAACTTCCCCGCCCTAAGATGAAAAATAAGATCATTGTCTAGGGGAGAAGAACTGGACTAGTCCAGAACTTCCCCGCCCTAAAACAAAAATATTTTACTAGGGGAGAAGAACTGGACTAGTCCAGAACTTCCCCTCCCTAAGATGAAAAAAATAAAATAATTTCCAAGGGGAGAAGAACTGGACTAGTCCAGAACTTCCCCGCCCTAAGATGAAAAGTAAGATCATTGTCTAGGGGAGAAGAACTGGACTGGTCCAGAACTTCCCCGCCCTAAAACAAAAATATTTTACTAGGGGAGAAGAACTGGACTAGTCCAGAACTTCCCCACCCTAAGACGAAAAAAATAAATTATTTTAATAGGGGAGAAGAACTGGACTAGTCCAGAACTTTCCCGTCCTAAAACAAAAATAAAAATATTTTACTAGGGGAGAAGAACTGGACTAGTCCAGAACTTCCCCACCCTAAGAAGAAAAAAAATAAGATAATTTTCCAGGGGAGAAGAACTGGACTAGTCCAGAACTTCCCCGCCCTAAGATGAAAAATAAGATCATTGTCTAGGGGAGAAGAACTGGACTAGTCCAGAACTTCCCCGCCCTAAAACAAAAATATTTTACTAGGGGAGAAGAACTGGACTAGTCCAGAACTTCCCCTCCCTAAGATGAAAAAAATAAAATAATTTCTAAGGGGAGAAGAACTGGACTAGTCCAGAACTTCCCCGCACTAAGATGAAAAGTAAGATCATTGTCTAGGGGAGGAGAACTGAACTAGTCCAGAACTTCCCCGCCCTAAAACAAAAATATTATACTAGGGGAGAAGAACTTGACTAGTCCAGAACTTCCCCACCCTAAGACGAAAAAAATAAATTATTTTAATAGGGGAGAAGAACTGGACTAGTCCAGAACTTTCCCGCCCTAAAACAAAAATAAAAATATTTTACTAGGGGAGAAGAACTGGACTAGTCCAGAACTTCCCCACCCTAAGACGAAAAAAATAAAATAATTTCCAAGGGGAGAAGAACTGGACTAGTCCAGAACTTCCCCGCCCTAAGATGAAAAATAAGATCATTGTCTAGGGGAGAAGAACTGGACTAGTCCAGAACTTCCCCACCCTAAGACGAAAAAAATAAAATATTTTACTAGGGGAGAAGAACTGGACTAGTCCAGAACTTCCCCACCCTAGGATGAAAAATAAAATAATTTCCAAGGGGAGAAGAACTGGACTAGTCCAGAACTTCCCCGCCCTAAGATGAAAAATAAGATCATTTTCTAGGGGAGAAGAACTGGACTAGTCCAGAACTTCCCCACCCTAAGACGAAAAAAAATAAAATAATTTCCAAGGGGAGAAGAACTGGAGAAGTCCAGTTCTTCCCCACCCAGTCTGTTTCTTCCGCGGGGAAGTTCTGGACCGGTCCAGTTCTTCCCCCCTAGGAAATTATTTTATTTTCAAATTTCACGCCCTGGAAATTATCTAATTTTTCGTGTTAGGGTGGGGAAGTTCTGGACCGGCCCAGTTCTTCCCCCCTAGGAAATTATTTTATTTTTTCAACTTTTTAACCTTGAAAATGTTCTTATTTTTCATGTTAGGGTGGGGAAGTTCTGGACCGGCCCAGTTTTTCCCCCCTAGGAAATTATTTTATTTTTTCAACTTTTTAACCTTGAAAATGTTCTTATTTTTCATGTTAGGGTGGGGAAGTTCTGGACCGGCCCAGTTCTTCCCCCCTAGGAAATTATTTTATTTTTTCAACATTTTAACCTTGAAAATGTTCTTATTTTTCATGTTAGGGTGGGGAAGTTCTGGACTAGTCCAGTTATTCCCCCCTAGTAAATTATTTAATATTCAAATTTCTCACGCTGGAAATAATCTAATTTTTCATGTTAGGGTTGGGAAATTCTGGACTGGTCCAGTTCTTCCCCTCCAGGAAATTATTTCATTTTTTCAACTTTTTAACCTTGAAAATGTTCTTATTTTTCATGTTAGGGTGGGGAAGTTCTGGACTAGTCCAGTTATTCCCCCCTAGTAAATTATTTAATATTCAAATTTCTCACGCTGGAAATAATCTAATTTTTCATGTTAGGGTTGGGAAATTCTGGACTGGTCCAGTTCTTCCCCTCCAGGATTTTTTTTGATTTTTTCAACTTTCAGCTGGTCTAATTCTGTCCTCCTAGTTAAATACTTTATTATTTGTGTCTGGGTGGGGAAGTTCTGGACTAGTCCAGTTCTTCTCCCCTAGTAAAATATTATATTCTTTCTTCTTTGGGTGGGGAAGTTCTGGACTAGTCCAGTTCTTCCCCCCTAGGAAATTATTTATTTTCAACTTTCTCACCCTGGAAATTGTCTAATTTTTGTGTAAGGGTGGGGAAGTTCTGGACCGGTCCAGTTCTTCCCCCCTAGCAAATTATTTTATATTCAACTTTCTCACGCTGTAAATCGTTTAATTTCTGTGTAAGGTTGGGGAAGTTCTGGACCGGTCCAGTTCTTCCCCCCTAGGAAATTATTTTATATTCAACTTTCTCACGCTGGAAATAATCTAATTTTTCATGCTAGCATGGGGAAGTTCTGGACCAGTCCAGTTATTCCCCCCTAGCAAATTATTTAATATTCAACTTTCTCACGCTGGAAAAAATCTAATTTTTCATGTTAGGGTGGGGAAGTTCTGGACCGGCCCAGTTCTTCCCCCCCAGGAAATTATTTTATTTTTTCCACTTTTTAACCTTGAAAATGTTCTTATTTTTCATGTTAGGGTGGGGAAGTTCTGGACTAGTCCAGTTATTCCCCCCTAGTAAATTATTTAATATTCAAATTTCTCACGCTGGAAATAATCTAATTTTTCATGTTAGGGTTGGGAAATTCTGGACTGGTCCAGTTCTTCCTCTCCAGGATTTTTTTTGATTTTTTCAACTTTCAGCTGGTCTAATTCTGTCCTCCTAGTTAAATACTTTATTATTTGTGTCTGGGTGGGGAAGTTCTGGACTAGTCCAGTTCTTCTCCCCTAGTAAAATATTATATTTTTTCTTCTTTGGGTGGGGAAGTTCTGGACTAGTCCAGTTCTTCCCCCCTAGGAAATTATTTATTTTCAACTTTCTCACCCTGGAAATTGTCTAATTTTTGTGTAAGGGTGGGGAAGTTCTGGACCGGTCCAGTTCTTCCCCCCTAGCAAATTATTTTATATTCAACTTTCTCACCCTGGAAATTGTCTAATTTTTGTGTAAGGGTGGGGAAGTTCTGGACCGGTCCAGTTCTTCCCCCCTAGGAAATTATTTTATATTCAACTTTCTCACGCTGGAAATAATCTAATTTTTCATGTTAGGGTGGGGAAGTTCTGGACCGGTCCAGTTCTTCCCCCCTAGCAAATTATTTAATATTCAACTTTCTCACGCTGTAAATAATCTTAATTTTTCATGTTAGGGTGGGGAAATTCTGGACTGGTCCAGTTCTTCCCCCGTGCGAAATTATTTAATATTCAACTTTCTCACGCTGTAAATAATTTAAGACGAAAAAAATAAAATATATTACTAGGGGAGAAGAACTGGACTAGCCCAGAACTTCCCCACCCTAAGAAGAAAAAAAATAAGATAATTTTCCAGGGGAGAAGAACTGGACTAGTCCAGAACTTCCCCGCCCTAAGATGAAAAATAAGATCATTGTCTAGGGGAGAAGAACTGGACTAGTCCAGAACTTCCCCGCCCTAAAACAAAAATATTTTACTAGGGGAGAAGAACTGGACTAGTCCAGAACTTCCCCTCCCTAAGATGAAAAAAATAAAATAATTTCCAAGGGGAGAAGAACTGGACTAGTCCAGAACTTCCCCGCCCTAAGATGAAAAGTAAGATCATTGTCTAGGGGAGAAGAACTGGACTGGTCCAGAACTTCCCCGCCCTAAAACAAAAATATTTTACTAGGGGAGAAGAACTGGACTAGTCCAGAACTTCCCCACCCTAAGACGAAAAAAATAAATTATTTTAATAGGGGAGAAGAACTGGACTAGTCCAGAACTTTCCCGTCCTAAAACAAAAATAAAAATATTTTACTAGGGGAGAAGAACTGGACTAGTCCAGAACTTCCCCACCCTAAGAAGAAAAAAAATAAGATAATTTTCCAGGGGAGAAGAACTGGACTAGTCCAGAACTTCCCCGCCCTAAGATGAAAAATAAGATCATTGTCTAGGGGAGAAGAACTGGACTAGTCCAGAACTTCCCCGCCCTAAAACAAAAATATTTTACTAGGGGAGAAGAACTGGACTAGTCCAGAACTTCCCCTCCCTAAGATGAAAAAAATAAAATAATTTCTAAGGGGAGAAGAACTGGACTAGTCCAGAACTTCCCCGCACTAAGATGAAAAGTAAGATCATTGTCTAGGGGAGGAGAACTGAACTAGTCCAGAACTTCCCCGCCCTAAAACAAAAATATTATACTAGGGGAGAAGAACTTGACTAGTCCAGAACTTCCCCACCCTAAGACGAAAAAAATAAATTATTTTAATAGGGGAGAAGAACTGGACTAGTCCAGAACTTTCCCGCCCTAAAACAAAAATAAAAATATTTTACTAGGGGAGAAGAACTGGACTAGTCCAGAACTTCCCCACCCTAAGACGAAAAAAATAAAATAATTTCCAAGGGGAGAAGAACTGGACTAGTCCAGAACTTCCCCGCCCTAAGATGAAAAATAAGATCATTGTCTAGGGGAGAAGAACTGGACTAGTCCAGAACTTCCCCACCCTAAGACGAAAAAAATAAAATATTTTACTAGGGGAGAAGAACTGGACTAGTCCAGAACTTCCCCACCCTAGGATGAAAAATAAAATAATTTCCAAGGGGAGAAGAACTGGACTAGTCCAGAACTTCCCCGCCCTAAGATGAAAAATAAGATCATTTTCTAGGGGAGAAGAACTGGACTAGTCCAGAACTTCCCCACCCTAAGACGAAAAAAAATAAAATAATTTCCAAGGGGAGAAGAACTGGAGAAGTCCAGTTCTTCCCCACCCAGTCTGTTTCTTCCGCGGGGAAGTTCTGGACCGGTCCAGTTCTTCCCCCCTAGGAAATTATTTTATTTTCAAATTTCACGCCCTGGAAATTATCTAATTTTTCGTGTTAGGGTGGGGAAGTTCTGGACCGGCCCAGTTCTTCCCCCCTAGGAAATTATTTTATTTTTTCAACTTTTTAACCTTGAAAATGTTCTTATTTTTCATGTTAGGGTGGGGAAGTTCTGGACCGGCCCAGTTTTTCCCCCCTAGGAAATTATTTTATTTTTTCAACTTTTTAACCTTGAAAATGTTCTTATTTTTCATGTTAGGGTGGGGAAGTTCTGGACCGGCCCAGTTCTTCCCCCCTAGGAAATTATTTTATTTTTTCAACATTTTAACCTTGAAAATGTTCTTATTTTTCATGTTAGGGTGGGGAAGTTCTGGACTAGTCCAGTTATTCCCCCCTAGTAAATTATTTAATATTCAAATTTCTCACGCTGGAAATAATCTAATTTTTCATGTTAGGGTTGGGAAATTCTGGACTGGTCCAGTTCTTCCCCTCCAGGAAATTATTTCATTTTTTCAACTTTTTAACCTTGAAAATGTTCTTATTTTTCATGTTAGGGTGGGGAAGTTCTGGACTAGTCCAGTTATTCCCCCCTAGTAAATTATTTAATATTCAAATTTCTCACGCTGGAAATAATCTAATTTTTCATGTTAGGGTTGGGAAATTCTGGACTGGTCCAGTTCTTCCCCTCCAGGATTTTTTTT